>VDFB02058242.1:166548148-166631328 GCA_007258455.2 Sequoia sempervirens | reverse complement strand
TTACTCCTCCTCTGTATATTTTTCCAGCAATCATTTCTCTTTCCTTGTGTATAGGATTGCTTTTGATTTGAATTTAATGCAAAATATAAACCTACATATTTTTTCCTGTTGGCTATTAAATCAACATTTATTTATAATTAATGTTTTTTGGTTTTCCCTCTCTTTTGTTGGGCTCTTATGTAGCTTATGGGAGAAGCTTTGTATTATTTTCTTGTGGGTGAAGAAAGAGAATGAGAAGGTGAATAAAATGTAAGAAGACCAAGAATAGAAAATAGGGAAGTTTGTGTTTTTATTTTTCTGATGAACATATTAAGAGCTCAAGCTTTGTTAAATATATATAAGTTTTGTGTGAATCAATGAGTAGAAGCTTTATCTATTTTTGGTCTTTTATTTATGTGTGAAATAGCAGATTTCTTTTGGTTTCACCTATTTATTTTTTGTCTCTGCCTCTAATCCAACAATAACAACATTGTGGGAAACCCTCCTTTGTGGTTGTGGGATCTTCCTAATCTTCAATTGCTCAATCTTTCAAAAAACCAACTGGAGGGTTCCTTACCCCACATGATATCCCATAGTTTGGAAGTGGTGGATTTGCATGGGAATAGGTCACATGGCTCTCTTTCGTCCTTTGATTTTGTTCCAACTTCATTAGATCTATCAGATAATGAGTTTAATGGTTTTATCCCTACAACAAGTGGCACATTATTATCTCTATCATTGTCAGGGAATAATCTGACTGGAGAAATTACAAGTTCTATATGGAATGATTTAGGTTATATTCAAGTTTTGGACTTATCAAATAATAAACTAATAAGTATGATTCCTACAAAAATTGGGCGATGTTCTAGATTAGAAGATTTAAAATTGGCTCAAAATTCTTTTCAAGGGGAGATTTCAGAGAAGTTGGGAAATTTGCAGACTCCCTACACATCAAATCTCAATGAAAATAGGTTGCAAGGTATTATTCCAACATCCATTGCAAATTACACAAGTCTATGAGTATTTGATTTAGGAAATAACAAAATTGAAGGTAGAATTCATGTTTGGATTGAAAAGCTAAAAAATTTAAGAATTCTCAACCAACTTCTAATAAGTTCAATAAAAAAATTCCACCCCAATTGTTCAGGGTTCAAAATCCTCAAATTTTAGATTTATCTAGTAATCAATTATCAAAAAGTATTCCTCTAGATGAGAGCAAGTTATATGCTTTGTTCAATAATTTACAAAGTCTTGATGTATAATATTGCTAATATTTTGTGGAGGCTTTTTCTTATGACACAGATTATGGAATGAATTTTGTTGATGAAGTAATATTTTGGATAAAAGGAAGGAAAACTATATACTTAAAGATAATTGAAGAAGGAAAATACATCGATTTATCCTGTAATAACCTATCTGGTAATATTCCCTCAAAACTAAGAGTTCTAAAGGGTTTAATTGCTAGATAAACATGTCCAAAAACTATTTGGGTGGCTCAATCCCAGAATCCTTAGGAGCCATGGCTTAGATAGAGTCTCTAGATCCGTCAAAATACATTTTATCAATAAAGATTGGACTTCCCAAATCTTAAATCTAACCTTCCTTGATATATTGAATCTTTTATACATGTTTTCTGGGTTAATACCACAAGGCAAATAGTTTTCAACCTTTGAAGCATCTTATTTTTAGGAAATCCCAAAATTCATGGGCCTCCCCTTGAAAACATGATACATAGTCCTAGATTGAGTAGCAAAGATAATCACAAAGAATTAAACAATATAGTTGTTGAAAGTGGAGATGGAGATGCAATAGATCAATGGTGGGTAGTGGGAGTGGGGTTAAGCTACATAATGGGATTTACTATTTTGATTGCAGTGTTGTGCTTCCACATGAAATGGAGATACATATGATTTTCTCTCATGCATAATTTTATCTATCATTTATGTGAACGGTAAATCTCTCAAGATACTCCACAAAGGATGTTCCCTGCCTTTACTTGGAATATTCTAGATTTGGGTTGTAGCTCATATTTATGTTGGTTTAGTTTTATTGTTATAACTTGTGCCAAAAAAATATTTTTTGAAAATGACTAGCACTACAAAATGTGTTTTGATTTTGTTCATATTTTAAGCATTCAAGATTAGAGGTACGAATTATAAAACACATCATAAATTTTTGGAAAATTTTCTTTTTATTTTAAAATTATTAAATTATTTTTTCTTCAAATTAAACGTAATAATTGTGAAGAAAATATGATCTATTAAAATTATATATAATATTATTTTACAAGATCAATTATTTATTTCACTTTTCACGGGCTTGCAACATCTAATTTTTTTTTTTTTGTATAGTGGTCAAGTGATAGATACATGTTATAAAACTTATTATTTTATTATTTTTCTACTTTGTTCTTTTCTCATACGTATGAAGAAAAGTAACTTTCCATTTTCTACTATGATAAATGGTATACATTTTAATAAGTAAAAAATGAATACAACCATAACCCATATTAAAAAGGGCTAAGACTGAAAAACTTGAGAATGATTGAACTACTTAACTACTTCAAATGATGTGATATTAATTTTAATCTTTTGATACCATTTCATTGATATAAACAAATAAAACTAGTAATTGAGATCTAGAATTTGATATTGGATATGATGTGAAGGACCCATGAAAAAAATTTACTCAAATTTGATCTCACATAGACTAGTTTTTGTCATACATTCTAGTTTCATATTAAATCATGCCATGTAGTTTTTCACTTTTTCTATCTCATACTAGAACTCATTCAAACTATGCAATTTTATGTGTGTGTATCTTCTATTTCATGCTTGAGAATGAGTTAAACCAAAAAATAAAATGATACTTACCTATAAGGCAAGAGTTTACTAACCATAGTTTATCTCAATAACAAGACCCTAAGGATTTGGTGTATAAATTCAACATACACATCAAACAATACAATGTGTAAGATGTCCAAAGATGTAGAAATGACATTTTTACTATTGAACTTTCAATCAATCTTGTTATTTCTAGATTATTCTCTAATACTTTTCTATTAACCAAAGATTATTGATAAATACATGTTTGTATTAGTTAAACTCAACATTTTTTGGTCTATGAAGCCATAAGTACTATCTTCTAAAAGTTTAGCCCATGGTTTAGGGAAGGGTAAAATTATACTCCAAAAAAAATGAGTTAAGGACTAAACAATATATTAGCAATAGGTCTTCAAAGTCGTGTAAAACAAAGATGTCAAAGTGTAGAGTATACACTTTTATTCCTTATATTTCTCCCACATTGGTGTATATGTGAATCTTCATGAGTCATGCATAATAAAGAAAAATATTAAGTAAAGAAAACTTAAAAAATATGTTAGGATATGGGGTTGGATGTAAACAAACATCATTTTATGTTCATATACAACAAAAGGTGGAAAAAGACATCAGTTGATCTTGTTGAAAGATAGACAAGGCCAAATTTGTTGTAAAGTTGATATTTTTTGTATATAGGATAATATTTTTAGATAGCTTCATTCATAAGAGTGTATTGTTTGCATTGATTCCTAGATATGTGGTACTACAAGCACAAATATCACCACCACAAGAAATGAGGAAATACCATGAGAGGAAATATTAGTATTAATTATAGAATACAATGGCATCACACCATAGATTATAATAGATAGATTACTACCTATGAGGAGTATCAACCACTATATGGATCTAATTCTAGTAGATTTTTTTTCAAATAAAGCACCACACAGAATATTAAACACTAATAGAGAATGAAGAATTGAATCAAATAGTATAGGAGCCATTAAAACAAGGTTAATTAGACAAATTTTGAACCCATGTGTGGTATTTGTAGTACTATCAACCAAAAAGAATGATGAGTAGAGCTTGTGTATTTATTCTAGAGTAATCAATAAAGTCACTATAATATAAAGATTTCAATTACTAAAGATACATGATATAATGGATAATTTAAGTTGCATAGAGGTTGTGTACATTTATTTTAGAGTAATAAAAAAATTCACTATAATATAAGATTCTGGAATTAACAAAGATAGATGACATAATGGACAATTTGAGTTGTATAGAGAACTTTACAAAAGATTAATTTGAAGAGAAGTTATCATTATATCACAATAAAGGAAAGTGAAGAATGGAATATTGTAAGGCACCATTTTTGTATAATCCCTCGAGGTTATATTGATGGGTTCACTTATTATTAGTTGCTCTCGTTGAAATTGTAAAGTGTATACCTTTACCTAATATATGAACTTCATGATGTATGTTTAATGTAGTATTGCATGTGACTCCATCATAAGTTGGCACCATTGTTGCGATTTTTGTACAAGATAAACATTATGCAGTTTGTTACATAGAAATACTAGTATAAATGGCATGTTTACAGCCTTGAGCATTCTAATTTTTGAGGTTGAGATGAGATCGTGCAAGTGGTGCAAACCAAATCATATCTAAGGCATGCAAGTTAGTTATTAAGTTACTTATGAATTTACGAGTAATTTACTTCATTTATTTAAATCACAATGTACATGGTTGTGGTAACTTTTAGCTAAACATTATTTTATTTGTTGGTGGAAGCCAAATAAAGTGTATGTTTTATACTTTATTGTTTTTTTGGTCTTTGGAGAAAATCGATTCTTTTGTGATGCATATTTTATAATATGAAGAGTGTCGTTTGTGGTATACAATTTTTCTTTGGATCATGATGTTCCTATGTAGCATAAAATAATTGTCAATTAAGTGTTGTGTGAGTGAATCAACCAATTATTTAAAATCTTCGATGTGAGTTTTGAGTTTATAATTTCGTAAAGATAAGGTGACTTTAAGATATAAAAAAGTGTATTTTATTTTTTTTACCCAAGGCCCTTGGTTATGTAGGTCTAGAGATTAAGGTCTTTTTGAGGGCATACTATTAGTTTGGTATGAAATATGAGTCCCATTATTTTAACCTTTAACAAAGTGACAAAAAATTAAAGGGGATTTGATTTAGGTTTATTTTCAAGGAAAGTTATTTTTGGGAAAGATAATGGAGAGAGTGGTAAGATTCACCCTCATAATGTCAGATGCAAAATGAGATTTATATATTTTCTTCTAAAAGTCTATTGAAGAGAAAGAAGATAATAGACTATTCTGGCTGGCTAGAGAGGAAGAAAATAAGGTTAGGTTTATACATCCCTTCCATGATTTTTTTCTCAACCTTAGAGGTGAAAACAAAAATCTCCTTGCATAATTTTTTTTGTTGTTTCTTTTTTATTCTGGTTGAACCTATAAGATTATTGAATTTTGCTATTAAATTTGTGAAATCTTATTCAAGTTTGACTATACAGACCTATTCTCAGTTGAAAGGAGACCTATGATGTTGTATTGTATGTTTATTTGATAAATAATTATGTTTTGAGTCTTAAGAGAGGAGTTCTATGATGATGTGCTGTATGATTATTTATGGAATAAATGTCACTTAAATATTTATGTAGTGTGAGAAGACTTGATCAATGTATTTTTTTTAATGTTATAAATCATTTTAAGGGTCTAGAGAGGATTCTCTTAGCTTGGGGGTAATGGTGAAATTTTGTATGACCCCTTAATGGTTGGGAGGAATTAGTGTTTTTATTTTCCTACTGGCTATTAGATTCACAAGTATTCAGGTTGCAATTGAAATTCTCCTCAAATGGATTACATCATAGTTTTTGAGAAAAAATCTCCTCAAATGGCTTACTTCACAACTACTTGAAATTGTAGTATTTTACATAAAAATATAATTAGCACTAATGTAGAAATTATATGAAATAAAATTGTTATTATGACAATATCATGATTAATAGATTTAGAGAAAATTTTAGTACTCTATAGTAAGGGTGAAAATTAGTAGTTGTCTCAATTTTTTCTTCTCTGTAAACAAATTGATGTATGTATATGTAAAATTGGAAAAAGGGAATAAGATTAGGTTTATTATAGTTTATAAAACTTGGATAATAAATTATGGTGTAAGTGTATCCCTTAAAACTAGACATGGTTGACAATTATGTTCTTATCTTCCTTAATAAAATTAAGAAAGTTATGTTGTTAAATCTAATTTTCATAACCTATAAATTTTACGACACCTTTATAGCTCAATACCATCCTTATACTATGACTTTAATTTTTTTCTATCTAATAATTTTCTTTTTCAGGCTAGCAAATAGATTTCCTAAACTATTTTTCCATTTGCAAGCACTTGTGCATAATCTTTAACACTTAACATATCTATGAATTTCATGCATAACAATAGATAAAGGTAGCATTATATATATAAACATAAAAGAGAAAGGAAAAATAAATAATACTTTTTTTTTGTGAAAGTGGCAAGTCGTGCTATAATATTATATATATATATATATATATATATATATATATATATATATAAATAGAATAATACAAATTTTGGTTCTAAAGAGCATAGAGGTAGGAAAGAACCAAAAGAATAAATAATATTAATGATAATAACAATAAATAAAAAGCATAAAATTGGGTCATTATGGATGCCTCTAATTTCTCCCACTCAATCAAGAATTTGAATGAGCTATGTTAGGTTTCCTCCTACCCTATTGTGTCATCCTTTCCTTCTTTGCTTGGCTGCGAGCTGTGAATTTACCTTTTTGTAGATGTTTCTCCCAATCTTGCAGTTGGATCTTCGATAGGTGTGGCTAAGGTTTTCGCGAAACTCCTTGTGGGGTTTAGTGTGGGTTTTTTTTGTACTCAACAATGACTTTGTCTAGCTCTCTTTTTTGGATGCAGTACGTAATATTCCTTGTATGGTTATTGTAGCTCTAGTTTCCCTTGCTATGAAGGGTTTTGAACCTCCTATGGTGGTTGTAGCTCTATTTGATGATGTGAAGACTAATGTGCCCTCTCTTATTGCTATGAAGGGCTCTCTGCCTTCTATTGATGATATGAATTCTTATTGACCTGAGGAGGGATCTATGCATCCTATGCAGTGTGTAGATGTTGCTCTAGTAAGCTCTCTTAGTAAGGAAGTTGTTGAAAATATTTTATTCTAGGACTACTCCTATTTGCAGGTTTTGTTTCTTGTGGCTTTCCCTCCCCAATTTGCACCTTTGGATCACCAACCATTTGTCTCCTCTAGTTGATGGTTCGATGGAGATTTACCCTTCTACAAGGGGATTTTTTGTTGTGGGTTTCAGTTCTCATAAGAATAGACATTTTATTTTAGACTATGGTTTGTGGGATTGGGATTTTCATCCCCTCTCCATGAGACCTTAGGTTCATTGTTTTAACCATTTGAAGGAACCCCTAGATTTGGTGCCTATTTGGGTAAGATTACCTTATCTTCCCTTACAGCTCAGGCGTCCCTCTTCCTATGAGGGAATTGGTAATGCTCTTGGTAGATTCTTGAAAGTGGACAAGGCTTCCAAGAATTTTACTCATACCTCCTTTGCTAGGATTTTGGTGGAGGTTGATCTATCGAAGGCTTTACCTAGAGAGGTTGTGTTGTAAGTTAATGGTTGGTATTGGTCTCAGATCATCATGATGATTGAAGGCCTCTCTTTGAGGAAAAATATGAGTGTTGAGGTCGTTGTTGCTCCTCCAGTGCTTTTTGCAGTATCTCTAGCCACTTTTGTTGATATTGTTCCCCCGATAGTTTCTACTACTCTGATTCAAAACCAGGATTTCCCATATGTTGTGTGTGTTTTCTCCTCTGAGGCCCTTGCCTCTCTAGTTTCCATTGATTATGGTGTTATTCCTCTGGTGGCTTCTACATTTATGGTTCAACACTCGATTGTTTCATCTAAGGTGTGTGATATCTCTTATGAAGCTGCTCCTATCCTTTTTCCTAATCTAGCTTCTGATACTCCCTCGATAGTGGTGCAAACTAAAAATAAATGTACTCCTAAAAAATTCTTGTCCTGATATAAGTAGAGGAATCATGTCCTGATGTGATGCATATTGTTTTGTAATTTTTTTTGAAGTAAATACTTAATTATGAATTTTTTATTACAACATTTAAAAAAATTAAAAAATTTGTATGTCTGACCACCTTAACTTGGTCAAAACTTCATGAAATTCATTTTTTCTTTTTTTAATTCTATAGTATGTGAAACATATAATGTGATGCATGTTTTGGATTCAAAAAATGTGATATCATTTGAAAGCTATAGATGTTTTTCAATCAAGACTTTAGTCCTAATTTAAATAGAAAATGAATAATAATTACTTATTAAATTCAAAGTAAAGCATGATTTATATATTTTCAATGCTGAGAATATCCTTTAAAAACCTTTTTCATTTCATTAATTTTGGGTAAAAAAAAAGTTGTCAGCCACATACCCATCATATTGCCACTTTTTGGCCCATCATGATCCTACACATACTTGTTTATTTTGTGATTGAGCTATAATTTCTCTTGAAGAGCTCTATGTAGCTCCTTCTAGTGAGCTCCTAGCAATTCCCGAAATTTGTTGTGTGTCTAGTTGAGTAGCTCATGAAGCTCCCAGAAGTTAGTAGCCTATTTTTGAGTTTAGTTTCTGAGTTTTATGCTTAGCCTTTTATGTATTTGCATTTCCATCTTAATGAATAGAAAAAAAGCTTGCATGTCTCCTTGTGCTTCTGCATTTTTCATTTGAGTATTTCCAGTTTGGCTGGAAAATAGAGCAATAGCTCTATGCTTTCATTTTATTTGAAAATTTGACACGGTATTAGAGCTTTTAGGCTTTTATATTCTCCACAATTTGTTGTTTATAATTTCAATTAATCCTTTGATTTTTACATGTATTTGTTTGATTTGAAATAACTCACAACCACCAATCTTGTGTCATGCAAAGTTTGTTTGAAAATTATGCTTATTGTAGAATAATAAATTACCTCTAGTTTCTTCTTGACATTGGAAGCTGTGAAGAAAAAAAAATAATCAGTTTGGAGTTGAATAATTAATTTGAATGTTGATATTATAGGAGGAATTTCTTGCATGTTATTTTATTTGTTTATTTCACTTTTCTCTTGCAACATATTCTGGTAAGATAACTGCATCTACACCATGTCACACATAGTAGCTTCCTTTGCTTCAAGTTGAGCATCAATCACTACATTTGCATCCTTCTACAATGACTTGAAATATTTTTCAATATTTTTTCTTTTTTGTGTGTGTCATCTAGTCTGTTCACGCACATTATTTTTTTTATTTTTTTATGGAGCACCACATTTTGAGCCCGAATGTTTCTCTCTTCAATTCCAAAGATGACTCTACATACAAACCAACATCATCTTCCAAACCTTAAAAATCGGCCCATGCTTCTATATTATCTAGCAAATTATTTGCATATAAGCTTGTAAATCAAGGTAGCCCATAAATGAATTATTTTTGTTTCACGAGATCTCTGGAATAAAAATTGCATCAGACTATTTCAAATGAAAGGACTTTGTTCTAAAAAGATCTAATGAATCAAGGAAGCTTGGAGGAATTTCTTGCATGTGTGTTCTTTAGATTAACTTGTTGAATCATAATTCTCTCTTGCATTTTGAGATCTGGACTGCAAGTTTCTGTGGATGCATTATGTGCAAATCCTGTGTTTTGAGATCTGGACTGCAATTTTTTGTAGATGCTTTCAAGATTCATTGTGGTTTTTTTTTTTTCAGCTGTCTCTCGATCTCCACAAAATTCTCTCAAATTTTACTGTAGGAAATATTTTGATATCTGGCTAAAACTCTGTTTGTTTGTGAAATTTTGAAATCGGTTGGTGGCTTCCTTCCTAAGAGGAGAAGAAAAAAAAAGGAATTGATGAAATTGGCTTCATTTTAATTGTGACTGGCATTGGTTAAGACCATCGCTAAATTTCTTCTTGGGTTGGGCTACCAACTTTACCCTCTGAATCATTTCACTATTATTATGTCTTTGCACTGAGATGAATAAATGAAAATGGAGAAGCCGCTGTCATTATGCCTTGAGTGATTTTTAGTTTTAGATTAATTTTATTAAATTTAATTTAAATTAGATTTAGTTTAGATTTTTAGATTTAGTTTAAGATTGATTTAAATTTTAGAATAAATCTAGATTTAAATTATTTAATTTAGTTTAGATTTTAGTTTTTTTAATTAAATTTTAAATTTTTAAGATTTTAGGTTTTTTAGATTTTTAATGTAGATTTTAAGTTTAGATTTGTAATTTAGATATTTTATTTTAGATTTTTAGTTTAGCTTTTTTTTTAGATTTTAGATTTAGATTTTTAATTTAAATTTTCAATTTAGATTTCACTTTAGATTTTTAATTTAATTTATATTTTTTTTCATAGTTCAATTTAAAAATTAAATTTTGTTTGGTAAATTTTGTAAGGTTAATCTTAACTTTGTTTTTGATAAGATAAGCAACATTTACATGGCATCGTAGCTTTTACACAATGAGCCACATGGGACTTTAGAACACAAGGTTTTGCAAGGACCTAGGATGAAGAACCTTAAATAGAGCGAAGACACACCAAACAACAAAAAATGAATAGAATTAGCAGGGAACTCGCAACAACACAACAAAAAACTAACAACACTTGGTCAACAAAGACTGAGAGAGATAGGGCATTTAGAAACAACAATAGTCTTGAGAGAAACATAAACAAACAACCCAAACTTGGCACTACAACTAGTAGTAACTGAGCACTTAGGACAAAACTAGTCCTATAGAGAACAAGAAACAACTCATGCATTATAGGCCCAAAAGACTGCTTGAAACAACCAAGCCACAGTACACCTGCAGTAGCAAGAATACAAGAGACTTTCCTCCATCTGCTTGAGAAGGCTAACCCACTAGCAGACCCTATTTCCACCTCTATAGGAGACAAGAAGAACAAACACAAGTTGAAGCACCAAAGCCACTATTCTAGAAACCAAAAAACTATCCACCTCAATAAAAGAGTTTGAAGGAAGAACAAAGCCAAAGACAACAACCCCTTGAGGCAACAATAGTCCCCACCAACTAAACTAAACTGCACCTATATAGAAGCAGGGTCCACCTCCCCAATTCCACAACCTCCACCTTGAATAGGAGATAACTCCACCTCTAAAGGAGCCAAAATATGTAGACCCAAAAGGAGATCAAAACTTTCAACCAAAACTGCAACCTCCACCTCAATAGGAACAACATGAGGAACAAGGAAGAAAGTGAGAAAATAACCAATATCATCAGTGCTCTTATGCCTCAACCTCACCAGGGTTGTGAGAGAGAACAAGAATTCTAGAGGAACACAAAATCCATCCCCCATCAAACACAACTTCAACAACAAACCAACATCTCCAAACCACCAACATAGGCCAATCTGCACCACATGGGAGATAGACCCCCCAACACTCTAGAAAAGGGATGGCCACACTAATCAACCTCTAGCCCCCCAAGGGGTCTGAGAAAATTCTATCACTACAACTAATACTACAACATAACACCACCTCGAATCCACCGAACACCAAGGGAAGAGACAAGAAACTCAGAGAGAACAAGCAACAAACCAACACCCCAACATTAGAACATAGGAGGAAAAAGGAAACATCAGACCCCATCTGACTAGAAGGAAAAGAAAAGGACAAATGAAAATACATTAGGTGAGGGAGAGAACAACAAAGGAACCAGTTGTGCCTGGACCAGGGTCCTAAACCAAAACCTAGCCACATGTCCCCAAGAAGTCCTAGACAAGCCACTCTATAAAAGATCATAGCAGCACAAGACCCATAATGAACCAGTCCTCCTGAAGCACAAACCCCACCATAATAGACCAGTGGAGGGCCTTCAAAGCCACTAAGAAAAAACCAAACACCACAGACAAGAAAATGAATAGGACACTCCAAAAGAAATATCAAAGTACCCCCAACCAAGCACATTCACCAAGGGAATGCAGAAGCAGACCCAAAACTTTCATGAAAATTTTGAACTCCAAACCACCACTGGGACCCCCACGTAGAGAGGACCCAACACCATCTAGCTTCAATAAATGCAACAGATCACAAGTACAACCACAAAAGAAAGCCCTAACAAGAACTGATCCTAAAAGGTGACAAGAAGATCATCACACAAAAAAAACCTAGAATAATAAAGGATGTGGGGGAGGAGGAAACTTCACCTCAATGAACCCACCCAAAGACTCCTCCAGAACCCATCACCAAGTGGGAGCACATAGCTACGCCACCAATTGCCCAGGGAAATAAACAATCAAAAAGTAGAAGCCAGAAGCCAACCAAGCAACATTATCAATGCCTTCAACCAAAATAGGAAACAAACAATGGTAGTCGTACCCATTCCTACCTAGTAGAAAGCTCAAACAACTACCAATCCCACTTTCACTAGCCAAACCACCACACACATTAGTAGTCCATGCAATGCTGCAAACCCACCGTAGGATACCAAGCAACAAGACAAGAAACCAAGTAGCCAACACAAAGTAGAGGCATCAACCCCTACAAGAAAAAATAAATGCTAGGAAGAAGCAACAACCCAGGGCCACTGGAACCCTGGCCAATGGAAGCAAACAGAAACATCCACCAATTTAGGAATGCCATACTCTGCAACACCAGAGGAAAGCAAAAAATTGTGCCCAAAAACACAACTAGACACAACACCACCCTTCGAAGCCAACTCCAATCAAGTTGAACAAGAATCACCATCCCCATCATCATCCTCTCTAACACTCTCGCCCTCGATGCCTTCAGGAAAATTCAAAATCTATATCAAACAGCTCTTCCCGTCCAATGCCATTGACATTCATAATCTTAACTTTGTTAATTTAAATAAATTTTCTAGTTTTTAGATTTAGACAATTTAGATTACTCTAATTTATATTTTGAATAGATTTAATTGATTTTAAATTTTTTAATGATAACCTAGATTAATTGTTAGATTAATTTTAATAATTAATTTTAACCTAGATTAATTTTGCTACTTTAATATTTAGATCAATTTTAGATAGCCTTAATCTAGAATAATTTAGATTAATTTTGTTGGGTTAACATAGTTAGGTTCAGATTCCATTTTAATTTGTGTTAATTAGATTAATGTTTTTTTATTCTTTTTAGTTTAATTTTGATTTATGTGACTAATCTTTGACCTTTTTTTGTAGAGTTTGAATGTCCAAGATTTGGAAATTAAAACCTAACATTTTGTTTGTCAAAGATTGGAGGTTAAAACTACTAATCATGCTTTACAGGGCTCTTCCTTTAGTTTTCTTTATCTTAAGTACCTTTTTCACATAGAATTATTATATGTTCTAAAAATAACTTGACTGTTTAATTTGACATCATAAGCGGGGTTAAAATTAACAAGTTTCTTTTGTGTTTTGTGGTTTTCAAGTTGTCCTTAAATGCATATGCTCTCCTCTTGAACTAGTTGGCAATCTTGAGGATCAAAAGAATTTCTTTGGCACTTGTATAACCATCCCCACATTTGGATTTTGGAATTAAAATGAGCATCTCTTTCCTCGTGCTTCATGCAATCTTGGAGATAAGAAACAACATACTTTTCCTGCTTTTGTTACCTTTAGAGAGGCCTACGTTGCAAGAGGGAATGACTCCAACCATTTTTTCCCTTGTGTTAGTATATAAAAGTGTGTCATAGGAAAAATTACTTGCTTGATTTGGGAATAATTAATGATAAATTGGACTTAGTATAGCCTTGGTCTAGTGTTGTGAGGTTTTTCACACATCCAAATTAGGTCTTGCACCCTTGCAAACTAAATAAAATGTATTTATCGATGTCTTGTAAAGGTGTTGTAAATGACTCACACTTTTTTAGAATTTTATTAAGTATTTAATTCTAATGGACCTATCTTTCCCTTAATTCAAAATTTTAATATTTAATTGCATTCTCACATTAATCTAGAAGGCTCGTAAATTAAACTTAGTTTTAATCTAGTGTTGTAATGTGTTTTACACATTCACATTGGATTTTGTACCTTTCTAGGCTATGTGTTAGACCTCATTTTAATGTTGTAAAGTGTATTTAATCATACTTTCACATTGAACTTTGTGTCCCTAGCCATAATTTCCCTTTACATCATCATTAATAGGCCCCTATGACCCCATATTGTGCATCCCGAGGATTATTTTGATCAAAGAATTGATAAAATCAACATAAAAACTAAAAAATTTCACTCCTCGACATCCCAACTAGTAAAGGAGCCCATGTGGGATCCATTCTCCATTTTGTGTGAATGAGTCCCATTTTGGCCATTTTCGAGGTTTAAGTAGGAAAAATTGGGTTTTAAGTTTAATTTTCTCCATGTTAGCCTTAAGGATCAAATTAACGAGCATTTTAGGTGGATTGCCTATATAAACAAGCTCCTAAAAACTAGTTCATAATCGATTCATCATTCATCATCCATCTCAATTCAAGAAAGCTAGGGTTTTAACATTGTAAGTCATCAAGAAAGCTTTCTAAGGCATTCAAGGCCAAATTCTTCATCTATTGTTGCAAAAATTCAAGATCTATCATCATAGAAATTTTATAATTCCTTCATTTAATGTTCATGCTTCATCTTACTTCTTCATTTGGTTTAATTACCTAAAATGGGTTTAACCAAGGGAAACCCCCATGCCCTAACATTCAACATTTCTTTTTCTTTCTTTGTGTGATTACATATTTGAATACTTTGAAGACTTGAAGAGGATTGAATAATAGGTTTCAAACTTTTTGAAGTCATCTCCTTATTTGCAAAGTCAAAATATTCACAAAAAGTCACTTATAGTGTTGAAAATCAAGGTTTTAGATCTAAACACCTAGAGGAGTAGAAAGAGTAGACCGAGAGCTTTCAGTTCCAGTTTCAAATTTTTAGAAAAGCCAAAGTTGACTCATACACCATTAGTGGCATATGAGTCCCACTATACATGTTTTTTAGAGATTTCTATGGATTTGGATACCCATTTGGCTAAAATAGGCTCTGGTGCAGTTTTCCAGACCTAGGACTAACGCGCTAAGAATGTCGTATGAGTCCCAGTAGGTCAAAAATTTAGAATCAGTAGCATTTCTAGTCTTCATTCCAAGCTTTACAAGTTTCTAGGTCCACACTTCTAGTCTTACAATTTTTTGTTTTGTTTCATGAGCATTTTTAGATCATTTAGTTTATGTTTGCATACTACACTATGTTTTCAAAGATTTTGCATTTTCCAAGTTTACACTTGGTGGTGTACCCTAATTTTCTATTTCTTTTTCCCTAGAACTCTCTCTTTGTCACATTTCATTCTCCTTTTCCTTAAAATCTCAAGGGTTTGTTCTTGAATGAAGTGTTGATCTTTGTCTCTCTCCTTTTAGGGTCAAAACCCTAGTGTTGTAAGAGGTGACAAAAATCTTCATTTCAAAAAGGATAAGACTAAATCATCAATTCATCATGGTATGTAGTTCTTAGCCGTGCAGTGTCACTCGAAACAGAGTATTTATCATAAAATGTATAACAACTCCTAGTAGAGTGATTAAAGCCTTAAGTGGCTTGTTGGATGCTTGTGAGGTGCCATGTCCCCAAGTATTCACTAAGAACCTTTGTTTTAGTGTCCAAAATCCCTTTTCACTTTCTAGCATAAGAACGGTCATTTTGAAGCTGCCCCACATTTTCACCATTCATGTGTAGAGGAAGATACTACTCTTTGGGGAATCGAGACTTGGTGTGCTAGAGAAGTGAGTGTCATGGGGGGAGTTAGTGCCACCAAGTCTCTAGTTGTCTGTCTTGTTTGGTTGGCTAGAGAAATCCACATTGGGATCTATCGAGTGGTATCTCTTGAGAAGCCTAGGGTTGTACAAAGTGCTTTCAATTTTTTTTCCATTTCATACCAAGTTGAAACTAAAAACATTGTGCTTTATGTGTGTGTCTTTCAAACAAATAAGAAAACAAACCTTACACCTAAAAATTGCAACACTTCACAGCTGCAGACCAAGCAACATTTTCAAACAAAACAATAAAAAATAGGTCAAACTCTTTCCAAAATCAGATTCAAACCTTTGAGATCCATTTTCAAGCCAACTTCTTGCTATGATTCTTGCTTAAAACTAAATGCTTCCTTAATTCACCTTGCATATTATCATTCCATTATTAGGTCACCAATTTACGTATCTTACCATCCTCATTACTTGCATATCCCGACATCAAATTAGGCTACCTTTTTCAAATTTTTAGGCTTGACACCTTCAGGATCTTTAAGATAAAGGAACTATCTATACCTTGGCACAAGTCATTGCTTCAACAAAAGATTTTCATTTAACTAATTCATTCTTTTTAACTTAGTCCTTTGTCATTTTGGTGATAATTTCCTACACACAAGTCTAGTTGGGAAACTCACCTTGTCACTCTTTTCACTTATCATAAAAATAGGCCATTTGACAACCCTAGTTAAAAATTTGGTTTACCCTTGGATACTTAGCGATCCTATTCTTACGTATTTCAAAAGTGTTTAAACCCTCAAGTTCACTATAGGTATACATGACCTCTTGGTCATTTGCATCATTCATACCACAAAATTTTAGACCTAAAAGAGAATTATCATACACTTTAGACTTCATAACATCCCACATTATCATTATCACTTTTAGACTTGTTGCATACATTAGACATATTTTATCCTCAAAATACCAAAAAAAAAGTTGCATTACATTTAGGAATGCCTTATTTTAAAAATACCAAAAACATAGTCTTAGTCTCGTACCATCCACCTTCATTTTGAGAAAGTCTTATATGGTTGAAACTAGATTGCAAGAGAAACATTGAGCAATATATCTCTTTCATGATGATGATGAACTTTACAATTACACTAACACCATCAACTTTGATAACACCACTAATGATCCCCACAACAATACCAACCTTGAAAGTCATGACCATGTCAACTTGTGGACTACATCTTATAAACAACCAAAGAAACAAAATTCATTTGAACAATTCCTTATTAGAGACAAGTATGGAAATGTGGTCATAGCACAAGTAGAGGATGTCACACAAAATCATGATGTTGCCTCTCTTGTGGATGAAATTGTTATGTTGGATCCTCAACAATATTTAGTTAAACTATTACATGAAAGAGTTAAACTAGCTCAAGGATTTCATGTCAATACCTTACGAGCAACAACCTCACCTAAGAACAACACACAAACAAGCCAAGGAAAATCTACACCACAACTGAACACTTCCATATCCATTGGAACAACAACCCAAAGTGCCACAACTACCAACACTTCATCCATCTTTGTGACACAATCTATGTCACAACCCATGACACAAACCACATCACAACCATTATTCACAACACAATCCTTTGGTTTGGCATTTACTCCCTTTGGGACATCATCTAAGGCCATAGGGGTATCGACATCTAACATCCTTTGTAGATGTAAGGCAAGATGGGTTCTCATCCAAGGACCTCAATCAAACAAAAACACTATGTTACAAGGTCTTCATGTCAATACAAGGACAAAACACAAACGCTCCACATAGTCAAACTATAAACACTTCACATGGTTATAATCCTTTTCAACAAGGACAATGATAAAAAAAACACAACCTCTTAACATATCATATGGCTACACACATGGACCCTTTTTTGGCAACCAAAATATACATGGACAATACACCCAACAAATGCAACATAGCTCAACCACTTCTCACATCCCAACTTACACATCACACATTCACACTCATTAACACAATCAAAACACACCACATACGCACAATGTTCTAAACCAAAATATGTCATCTCAACAAAACATGGGACCACACAATGAAAATATGGGACCTCATAACAATGTTTCCAACAGTCCCATAATGGACACATTGACTGCCCAGTTGGCTTCCCTACAAAAGCAAGTGGAAGGGATGTAAGTGTCAAACAAGAAGATGTACTCATCACATGATTTAGATTTTTACCCATATGACACTAGCATACACATTCCTCCTTTCCCTCTTGGGTATATTATCCCAACCTTCACTAAGCATAAAGGAAAGATAAATCCTCTCAAACACATATGAGAATTCACCACTACTTGTGTGGATGTTGCATATGATCACTCCTACCTTTTAAGAATCTTCCCTAGAAGTGTTATTGGGCTTGCACTCGAATGGTTTGCACTGATACCTAAAGGGTCTATAAAGTCATGGTATCACCTCACCAATAAGTTCATGGAGAATTATGCTTATAACATTGAAAATGATGTCATGATTGCTACCATATACCACTTGAAACAAGATGAAGGAGATCCCTTTATTACTTTCTTTTGAAGATGGCATAGTATGGTGAGTCAATGTCTTGTTGAGATTCTTGAAAAAAAAAGAAGTGGACATGTTTGTAGAAAACCTCAAGTCAAAGTTGAAATACCCTTTACAAGTACATTGTCATACCACATTTGCAGACTTAGTTGAGAAAGGAATGAAACTTTAAAAAGTACTAATTGCCCAAGGTAAACTTACATATGGCAAAAAACACACACACAACCAATAAACCTCTAATGAAAAAAGAAAGATTTGGTCTTGCAATAAGAATGTAACAAACTATGGATTTGTAGACATGAAAGCCATGAACAAAAAATGACACACATTGACTCTTAATGCACCCAACATGAATGAAAACATGGCTAACATGGTACAAAATACTCAAGAATGAGGACTTCCAAGACAACTAAAGTAATACCCATGAAGAAAATACAACTGTTTACCAAAACCAATGGAATCTATCTTGAAGAAGTTAGTACAATCAAATGTCATACACCTCCAAGAGTCTAACCCATACAACCCAGGACAATTCAAACTATCTTGGTGGGATGAAAATTCCTTTTGCGACTACCATCGTAGCAAATGGAACAAGACCTCATCATGATGATAGTTGAAGAACATGGTTTAAGACCTAATTGAAAATGGTACCATAGAGGTCGAAGGAAAACAAAAATCATCTAATCAAGACCATACAATCTTCAAGAATCCACTACAAGACCATGATTCAAGAAAGCCTTCCACCTCAGGTCAAAAGACGAACAAACAAGCCAATTATACTGGGACTACCTTTGATTACTCAAAGATAATTGATCACCTCCATGTTGTTGATGACTATATGTCAACATGATCACCATTAAAAAAGTTCTTGAATGCACTGTCACTACCAGCAGGGCTAAGGTTACTTTATTCGGTACTTCTTCAAAGTAGCCACAATCGAAAGACCAATATAATCTTGTTGACCAGTTGGGCAAGACACCCACATAGATTTCTATCCTGAAGCTATTACATATATCACCTAAACAAAAATCTATCCTCGATAAGGCTTTGAAGGAAACCTCCATTCCTGCTGACCTGGACGTCAACTGATTTGAATCCACGGTTGGATACTTGGCCAATTAATTCCATGTCTCCTTTTTTGACAAAGACTACTCTACAAAAAAGGCTAACCATAATGGCCCATTACACCTTGAAGTACTTGTCCATACAACCTAAGTTAGATGAGTCCTGGTAGATGGTGGAGCCAGATTGAACATTTGTACCTTAAAATTAGTTAAGATGTTAGGTTTCTTAGAAGCATGTGTAGACACCACTAAGGGAATTATCATCAAGGCATATGATGATGAAGAATGATCATCTAAAGGAGTCATAACACTACCTATTAGAGCTAGTCCTATAGACATGGATACAACTTTTCAAGTCTTGGACCTTGACCTCCCATACAACCTTCTCTTCGATAGACTCTAGATTCATGCCATGAAGGTTGTTCCATCCACATACCACAAATGAATTAAATTTTCACATGAAGGCACCAAAATTATGATTCCTAGTGATCTTAGTCCCTTTCCATACTATACAATAATTTGAGAGGGAGCACTCAATTCCAAGTGCTTGTCAATAATGAGGCTTTATCTTTCACTTCTTTACATTACATTGATCCATCTTCATTGACTAAAGAATCGGCTTCATCTACCATACCACCAAACCCCAAGGTCCAGGTCCATGATATGGGATGTGGTGAATACTACATGGAAAATCTACAAAAAAAATAAAAATGCTAATGCTATTGAGAAGGTTCAAGCTTCCAATAATGACATCAATACTACTTTAGAAGGTGCACAAACAAATGGTCATGCTTGGATTGAAACCTTCTAGGATCCTAATGATACATCTGCCATTACCATGTCCACTTTAGCGCAAACCTTACATGTCCTTGATAACCCCATGTTTAACTAGGATATCTATGATAACCCAAATTTTGAACTTGATCCCACTAAGGATATCCAAGAATCATCCCTATATACCACCTATACTAGGTTAGGGTATGTTTCCTTGCTATCACCTCTACTAAGTCACCTTGCCAAGTCGACAAGGATATGCAAGCCTTCATTGACATGAATAGTACCAAAAAGGATAGGCCCAAAGTCTCCATTGATCACATTGCCACTCCCTTTCACCCACTAAACACTTTCGTCACTCCATCCATCTCATCCATTCCTCTCATGTCCATTTGCATCATAGACATGGATCAACAAGTCATATATCAAGAAAAAGATAAGGGAGAAGCTCAAGAGTAAAAAAAGAATTTGCTTGAGATCAAGAATCAAAAGACATCTTGAAAAGAAAGGAATATCAAAGTAATCCCTATAGCCAATCTCAAAAGCTATTGGATGAATCAAAAATAAAAGTCAAAAGTGAAAATTAGAAAGCATTGATCTACAAGAATTCTCCTCCACCAAAAATCATTGGGGGCATCTATCAGCGAGAAAGGTAAAATAGAGAACTTGTTGAACCAAGGTCTTCATCTCCATCACTTTCACTCATTTCATGCATCCCAATCAATCCATCCATATTTTCATGTTTGTCACATCATTCTATTACCATTAGAAATGTCTTTCAATGTACCTTTGATGATGAACCCTCGACGTACTCTAGCTCATCACTCTCCCAAACTCCTTTTTGTTTGAAGCCTGGTGCCCCACATAGTGTGCACATTAGGGATCATACTACAACCTTTTTCATCCACCTATTTTATCATTTGTCATATTTTACACTTACATTTTGCATCCATATCAAGTCCTTTTTCCATGCACAGTCATTTGAATAGGGTCAATGCATCATCGTGACATATTAGTTCTACACATATTAGCTTATAAAAGTTTTATCGAAACCATAAAAATACAAAAAAAAAGTGAAAAATAAAAAAAATCATTACCTAATGAAAACTTGGCAAACAAGAATCTTGGCGACAACAAAAAAATCAAAAACTCATAAAAATAGTAAAGAGAAATAATTTGTACCATAGTGAAAACCACTTCGGTGGTGCTTCAGACAAGTACCATGGTGAAAACCTAGCAAATAGGGGCCATGTTTCATTCTCTACTTTTTCATCTACTATCACTCTACCTATTCTTCGACCCTAATCCATAATAACACCTTTACCCTCTATCATCTGCCATTTGACATCCATCATAACACCTGGTCATCTTTATCATGACTTTAAAGTGGTTTACATCTTGTGTCCTTTATCCATCTTCTTTCTATAATAAACCCTTGTCCCATCCCATCTGTGATGGTTAGTTCTAAACCTAGATGGGGGAGACTTTTCTAACACTAGGCTTCATTGGATTCTACATTGGTCATTGAAGATCACACATTTGACAAATGACAAAAAAAATCAAAACATTTCAAAAAGACAAAAGAATCAAATATTCAAATAGAAAAAGAATCAAATATTCCCAAAAAGACAAAAAAATAAAACATTCAAAAAGAGATAAAAAATCAAATATTCACAAAAAGAAAAAAGAAAAAAATCCTAAAAAGATAAAAAATCAAATATTCCCAAAAGACAAAAAATCAAATATTCAACAAATGACAAAAATCAAATATTCAAAAAAATACAAAAAAAAAAAAAAAATGTCAAAACAAAAGAACATTCAAATAAGTTTCAAAATCCAAAAAATAGAGTCAGAGTCAACTAGGTCAATATTTTTCATTTTCAAACTACATTGCCTATGTGACTGGACGTAGGCAAGGCCATTTCTCGATGTGCCCTCGGGACATTACGTCAAGTCCTTTTGGTGTGGTAAAATAAAATCATGATTGAACCCTTTGTCATTGCAACAAAATCAAGAGTCTTGTTGAACTATGAGGTCTCTGTGCATTGTTATGTAGGAAAGGGTATTAGTCAATGAGCCCCTGAGGCCACTTAGGTTAGTCCTTTAGGGTTTGTAGTGTTGGTCAAATAAGTAAAAAATAATCAAACTTGGACACAAGATAGTTATTTGAATGTCAACATTCAAATCGCGAACCAATAGACAACATAGTCCAATTAATCATCAAGTCAAAAATTAGTTAAATTTCCTAAACAAACCTAGTCACTTTATGGTCCCCTTCAAGATGCATCCTTCTTGGAATTGGACCCCATCAAAATGCCATTTTCCTTTCCATGATGCTTCTTTCTTGAGGGTAGGCTCTGTTACATCGTCATTGACCTTTTCAAGATGTGTCCTTCCTGATGACAGGCATATTCAAATTGTCAAATAGTCAAACAAATATTGACAAACACATTGAATGGCTTTTGATTTTCCTAGTCTATTTTTCCTTATATTTTTTATTTTTTTTTGTCTCTTGGTCATGTTACTAGCTACCTCGAGGTTTTCCCATGAAGGATTTAAAGGTGCAATGATGTCTAATGACTTATTTTTCCTTAATTGATGTCTTTGGTGTGTCTTGAAAAAAATATTGGGGCAACTTAACCCTTAGTATGAATGAAAAAATTCTTTGTATGTGACTGTCTACTTTTCACAAGTGAATGACCATGCACACCTTGTTTTATGTTATATCATGGTGTTTGTTGTTCATTTGTCACATTTTATTTCCCCATGGGGTAAACCCACAAAACTGGTTTACAATTCTAGTGAGGAAGGAAAAGTTGCAAAAAAAAATGGTTTTTCACTGTTTGAACAAATATTTGGCTCGAGCGAACCCAAAGGAGATTTATTGGAATCCTAGTTCGAGTGAACCAATTATATGTTGGGTCCCATCATTAGAAGGAAAAAAACCAAAAGAAAAGCTTTGTGGAAAGGGGGTTCTCTCGAACCCTGGGTTTGTTCGAACTACCCTTTTCCCTCCTTTTCCCTCTCTGGCACCAAAAAACTCCATAATTTTGTCCTTCAGAGCTTGAATTGAGGATTAAAATGGAGGAGACTTCACATACCCAACTGGATGATGGTAGTCCTCGGAATGAGCTATCCAACGAATATAATTTTAATATGTTTTGGTTTTATTATGTATTTGTTTTTACGTTTGATTAAATATAGGGTTTTCACTAAAAATCAAGCTCTCTATTCTGGACATGTGGAAACATAATCGATTATCAAAAAAAGAATTTGAAAAATATGAGTGCACTAGATATTGAAGTCCTTGATCCAAAAAAAATAAAAATTTTGTTACATACAACAAAGTTATTTTGTATACAGTCCACCTATGTATAAATTGTAATTGGTTTGAATTTTAAACTTGATTAAGGAAAATATATTGAATAAAACACTATGAAACCAATTGGAAGCACTAGATATGGTAGTTACAAATCTAAATTAAAAAAAATTAGAATTTTATCCTTCATGGAAACAAATTTATGTTGTATACAGTGAGTGTCACTCCTTAAAAATGGTGTTTATTGAAAAAAACTACTTTTTGAAGGATATAGAAATAGAGTTACAATCTGATTCCAAAAAATTTGAAAAAAATATATTTAGAATCTACAGAAAAAATACACAAATCACTAGTTTGTATCATCTTCAAATTCCTCACGGTTTAGCGGCTAAAGGTGCTCGAACGTGAAAATTTAGTTACCAAAAATTAGTTTAATGTCTAGTTTGGCCAAAAATTGTAAACTAGCATTGTGGGATCACCTAATGATGATTATGCAATGCCTATTATGTTATTTGACAAAATATTGAAGTATTATTTTTTCGTCCTAACATCCAAGTCTTTCGTGCTAACATTTCTTCTATTCATTTCATCCTCTAATCTTCTCATCCATTTCGAGAACACACTCGTGTTCTTTGAACCTACCTGTCCTCTCAAGGGGGCATACCACTACCTCCTCATCATCCTTCCTCTCCCTACTTTTACATTGGGGCATATTGTTGACTTGCTTTCATTGACACAACACAATAAACTGCATTATGTCAAAGAGGGAAAAAATGTAGACACATAAAAATGACCTAGGCTTTCGATCTACATTTTTCTATGCCAAGCTTCTTCCTCACATAATTAAATTATTTAATTATGTCCTAATGTCATACTTTATACTATTAATTAAATAATTTCTAATTATTTGATTAATTCATGTCATATATTCCTCCCTGATTATTTAAATAAATAAATTAAAGTTTTTTATTTAAATACATCACTAACTAATCTTTACTGCTATAATTAAATAAATTTTTAATTTATTTAATTACTCATTTTCGGCTACAAATTAAGTAATTACCATTAATTATTTAATTTTTTCATTATCCTTTTCCCCTTCAATTACATAAAATTATTTATTTAACTCACTTTTCATCCCATAAGTAATTAATTAAATAATTATTTACTACATTTTCCTATTCCCGCATTTGAATTAAACTATTATTTAAGTCAGCTTTCCTCCATAAATCAAATAATTTTCATTAATTATCTGATTCTCCAACTACCTCTTTTTCTATGCCAAATCTTTTTCTTGTCTTATTTATTCTTCACCATTGATTTAGTTGTCTCCAATTAAATCTCAACCCTTCATTTCAAATATTTCCCTAGTTTGGACCTATTGTTGCCCTAACCCTAATGCTACTCATCACATTGAATCCTGACATTTGATCTTAGGTTAGTGTAAACTTTTAATCCTATCCATCCATTCTCAATGTGACATTCTTTAAACGGTCTCTCTCTAGTCATTTTCATTCATTCACACATAGAGTCACTTTTAGCAACTTAGACATTCTTCATGCTTGTGAATTTATGAGTACTTAAGCACAATTCTTCAATATTTTGTTGGTCTTAGGCATAGGCTATAGTTGCATTTTAGATTTGAGGACAATTATACTAGTTAGAACAAGGTGGAGAAGGGCAATAGAGGTCAATCAATGGAGCCTTGAAGACCAGGTGATATTGTTTCAATATTTTTATTCTTCTTGTTTCTTTTGTGCTCTATTGTTGATTAGGGTTTAGTTTATTTGTAGTTAACTTCAAAATTCTACCCTAGTTACAAATGTGAATTCCTATACCTTAGAATATTTTTTTGGCCTCTACTTATATTAAATAGTATCAAATAGTGAGGGAAATACATCCAACAAAAAGAAAGAAAATGTAGAGAGGGGGATGAAGAGATGGAGAGAGAGAGAGAGAGAGAGAGAGAGAGAGAGAGAGCTTCTACTTTTTGAATCTACTTTCCCAATGATATTTGATTCTTTCTACAAATTCGTAAATTCAAATATGGTAAGAAAATGAGATATTATAATTTGGTTATTTCAAATTATATTTTGTATTATTAATTTACACCAATGTAGAGATTATACACAACTTATTTCAATGTCTAATGTATTTTAGTATTTTACATGTGATATGGTGTCTGTAAGTATTTCCTTTGTCTTGAAATTGGTGTTGTTGACCATTGTGCATGTGATATGTTGTGTGTCAAGTAGACTTTCATGTATGTACTATTATTTTAGCTATATAGAGTAAGCATAGGTAAAGATCTAGCCTAGGTATTATTTAGGAATATTGATTTTCTCACAATCATTCATTGACCAAATCAATCAATGCAAAACAATTGGATGTGGTGTTATTTTCATTATAACTAATTGATCAATTGAATTTATGAATCATCGTAAGTGTCAATCATCTTCATCTTTCTACTTATAATGGTTGAATAGCTAAATCTTCATCTTCATTTTAAGACAAGACAAGGTAAAACTATGGCAAGCTAAACGCGTTTATAATAAATGTAAAAAAACAAAGAAATTTCCTAGTCAAATAGATAGTAAGACAATAAAAAGATACATGATGATACTGAAAAGGATAAACTGAGATATTAATAACATGCTCTTATTTATTATAATTTGATTTGTCAACTATTGTTAAAAATAGCATCACTTAATATTGCTTAGAATTATAATTTTGAAAACTATAATATGAATGCTTTATCTAAATATTTTAGAGTTAAGAAAACTATTAACTAAATAATATATTTTGAAGTGTTAAATGATAGGGATGTATGTTATTAAAATATCTTATGCAGTAACATATGAGTAGAAAACTTGAGGTGAAAATTGAGTTCGAAACATGATAAAATTATATAATTTGCAAATGATTTTATTCAACAAGATCTCGTGAAATAATTGAATGCCAAATATAATTGAAAGAGGTTCCCAAATATGAACAGCAAAATTGAGTGGTAACTTAGTGAATAAAAGATTAGATGGTGATCAAATATAAACTAGAATAATGACTTGATAACTAAGCAAACGTAGACACAGAATTTTTGGTATTCCTTCCTACACTCCTTTACTCAACATTGGAAAACCTCCCTTGGAGAGCTTGGTGGTTTATATATAGATGGTCAAATAAATGTGCAAGCCAATTGTCAGGTCAGTACTGAAGAATTTCTTCTAGTCTGGTTGCTCTAGGTAAAGTCTGTCTCTCTGGCCTGGCCAACGATAGCGACATTAAGCTTCTAGAGTTAAGTAAACAAAAGAACGTTTCGAATATGTGCTAAACATTGAATTTGCATAGATGCCAAAAGAGTCAGTTTGTTAGCATGCATCAATGGTTAAATCAAGTAGTTGAAGTGGGCACGATCGATAATTTATCTTCCACGAATTCTAGTAATTTGCCGTATTCAACAATGTTATTCACCACGATGTGAACTCTGATTGTTCAAAGTTTGGAATCATCTTTGTTTTCAATGTAAATCGTCTCTCTTTCCAATCTATATTTTCATGGGTTCTTATCTCAGGGTCGTACACAACCAAACCAATCCTGGCTAAATTGAATATGCAGTAAGCTAAAGGGTTTTAAAGAAAAATAATGTAGATGTTGATAAAATACTTTGAATAACTATGATCAATGTCTACATCTTCTGGAAAACAAGGACTTTAATTTTTATGTTTCTTTCCTTCTCTATAAATGTTGATAGAAGGTAGAAGTAGAGTAAATAATTATCGATTAGGGTGAAGGTTATCAATGTGAAATTTGCGTGGTAATTATTTATATTTAATTTAGTAGAAATAATAATATGTGTTGTAAATAATTAATTAATTATTAAGTTTTAATTTTTTTATTAAAGATTTGGTAACATAATAATATGATAAATAACAGAAAGTAAAATGTCTATAATTTTTACGTTTTACAAATAGTGAATTTTAAAAAATTGAAAATTAGTGTTATGTGTATTACTCGTGATATATTTAGGGAGGTCCATTAGGCCTTCAACATTGTAGGACACAATTTTTTTATTGACAGTCAAGAGTCGTATCCTCACTACCAATCTCAGCAAGAGATACATGGTTGTTATATAAGAATTACGTTGCAGAAAATTGCTCAATTGAATAACTGAGACACTATCTTCTTTTGTCTAGACAAATTATCCATCTTGCATATGATGAGATGGACTTTCAAAATCACATTGAGCCACTAGGTGAGCAGAGGAAGAAGATTGTATAGAAATATTTAGCTAAGAATAAAGAATTGAAGCTAGAAATGGTGTCCTAGAGAACTTGGGCTTATTCACCTCTTTGGACAAATCACCATTAGAGGTTTCCCTTTTTTCCAAAGGGTTTGAAACAAAATCACTTTTTTGTGTTGTGGATTTGCCACCCTTGCCAGTTAGATGAATTACTAGTGGTGCTAGGTTTCTAGTTACTTTTCCTACTCCCAATTACTACCCAACCATCTTCCTTTTTACGAGGACAGGCCTTAGTAGAAGGGTAAGAAATGATCTTACTATGAGTGGTAACCAACAAACAATAATTGATCTTATGATCAACATATTTGTACCTCAAAAGATTATTTGGTATATTAAGATAAAGGACATGTAGAGTATGATGCATTGATCCAATTTGAATGCCAACTATTTAATTTATGTCCCTAGAGAGATCAATTTTTGATATAGACTCATTTTGAGAGATCTAAGAAAAAATTATCTAGCTTAAAACATATAACATTCCAAAGTGAGCTTCCTATTTTATGCAAGGAGTTTCAAAATGGCAAAGCAAAAATTGAAAACTTCACCCAAACAAGGACACAAAGATCCTTTCTTTAGAGATAATGTAGTTTTGAGTCTAGGATATGAAAAATAGAAGGGATCCAAAAAATAACTAAGGACCATTCTCAAGGATGGATTTTGCATAGATAGCTTCAACAAAGTGAAATAGAAAAAATCCCTTAGTGGGATTTTGGATAGCATCAAGGTGGACCTAATGAGAGACCTAGGTCTTATTAAATTCAATCAAGATCTATCTTGTGTCACGTGGCTCTAGAAATTTGTTTAATAGTATTTATACGGGTTGGGTTTAAATCTTTTTATCTATTGTGACTAAATTCTTAGCACATTATATTTTAATCATTTTATATACTAAGACCGCATCATTAATTTTCTAGATTAAAATCAGTTTTATGCTAAATATAAATGTTTAAGCATATAAATTTAGATTCATTAAATTTTTTAGCTAAATTTCCTTTAAAAGTTACATAATTTAGTAATTCTAAATTCACAAGTATAATCCACATCCAAATGGTTTAAATCTTATTTTTTATAAAACATTGAAAAATGTACACATAGGGTTGACATATGGTTTTTTTTTATGCTCATCATCTTATGCTCAAAATTTTAAATCTTGCACATATTCAATTTAGTCTAGTGTGCATCTTCTAATAAATTACTAATTTTATAGTTTTGTATGAAAATTGTTTAACACTTGATTATCGACCTTTTCTATTTTTGGGTGATTTGTATGCTTTGTTTGTTTTCTCACATTGAAAATTAGGTTGAAACTAACTCACATTTTTATTTTTGGGCTTTAAATTAACTAGTGTTTATATCCCCAAGGCACACTTTTGTATGCTCTTCTCTTGTTTCCTAAGGTGATCTTGAGGATAAAAATAAGTGATATCTTATTTTTATTTTAAGGTAGATTATCTAGGGATTTGATTACCCTAGAGGATGACCTCCACAACATGAATTCTATGATGTATATAAATGTGGGAGAACTAAAGTTGTACTTTCAAAGAGTCATCATCTTGTTTGGCACAACCTTTGGGCCCCTATTTTGTCATAACATAAGGTGAAGTAACATTTACTTGTTACATGCTTATAGATAGGCTCTCATTCAAGAATCTAGACCCCATCTATGGGTACCCATTTTAAAATAGGTACACATTCTTAAACAATTCAAAAAATAGAATTTTCAAAAATAGAAAAATTTAAAAACAAGTACCAATTCTAAAAAGTTTCTATTTTTGAAAATTTTTAGAATGGGTACACGTTCTAGCTTTAAAGAACAAGTACCCATAAAGGTTTGAGAACCAGAGCCTTAGCCTTTGACCTGCAACAAAAAAACTAAGGCAGATTCAAGAGAAATGTCCAACTTTGGCAATATACCTAATGGACATTTTTAAGAATTAATTTATGAAATTAAAAACTATTATAGACCATGATGTCTAGTTTCCAAATATATAATTCTTGTTAAGATTGGATTCATTTTTCTATTTTTTGATTGATTTCTAAGGAAACTCGTCAATAAACTTGAACTATCAAGCTTTTTGTTTTTTAATATTTTTTTTATGATTTTTTTTTTTTAATTGTATGACATAAATCTTAAAAAAATTCTCTACTCAATGAAAAAAATAGAAAATGTTTATTTTGGGTCCAATTATGTTGTCCATACACATTGATTTTTAAAAACAATAAGGAAGGCCAACAAAAATTAAAAAAAAATATATTAAAAATAAATTACAAAAAATATCCACATCGATATCTATGTTATTACATATTTTTTCCCACAAGGAATTAGAAAAATACTTCTATTTATGTCAAAAGGTGGTGTTCATGCACATGCATGGTATGGTAAAAAAAAAGTGACTTTTAAAAAGTGGTTTTTATACATTCCTATTAAAATTTAATTTCTATCATTTGGGTATTAGAATAAATTACATAATTTGAAACTAGATTCAAATTTACTAAATTTCATAATACTAATTTTTTTAAGATTCATTATGTAAGTGCTTCAATTTTTTAGTCTAAGCGTGAAAAATTCTGAAAAATAACAAAAACACTTCCACTTTTTGAGCTTTTTGGGGATCCAACTTCTTGCATCAGCCTATACCCATGAGGTATATTATGAATGGCTTTGAATTTTTTTTCTAACCTAACATAAGACCATCAGTTATTTTTGTGTGGTGCATTAGATACCAATTAGGATTGAGAAGTTAGTGATAATGTGCCTCCAAGTGGTAGAGGTAGAGCCAATCTTGGACAAGGATTTATCCTTAGAGGTTGGCCCATGAACTTGAATTCCATTGGTAAAAACACCCGTTGATGGTCAAAATAACACAACAATGTTAAATAGAATATTTCGACTCTATTTCTCCTGAACAAGATAGCTAATCTTAAACCACCTATCTTCCAAGGTCTCGGGAGTTGGTTCTCAATTGTGCTATCATCATTCAATAGTTCATGTAACTGTAATATTCAAGTGATCTTTACTGGTAAAAAGGGTACAAACTAGGTAGTACAAAGTAATCTAACATGGGGGTTTAAAATAAATAGAAAAAGATAGATGGGGGACTTAGAACAACAATATGTGAAAACATATTTCTTTAAAATTAGACATCCAATTCATGTAATGAGCATTTCCTAATTATCTAAAAACTATGAAATAAAGTAATTCACGAAAGTTCATGCAATCACATTCATCCACAGTGTAGATTTAATATTCATAACAACATTCATCATCACTTTTTTTTTATAATTAATTTTTCAATAATAAACACCACAAGCTCATCACCAAAATTCACAGATCAATAAACAAGAAAAATCATCCACAAATGATACAATAGATAGTTTTGAACTTGGCCTCTTATTGATTTTCACCAATTTTAAGAAACATTTATGCACAACAAGATTCACTGACGTACAAAAAACCATAGTCTATTATCATCATCACTAAACTAACAAAGTTCTAGAAATTAACTATTTGCATTAAAATTGTAAAAGTGTTTAACTATTGCATAAAAGATGTAAAAATAAAAGTATCTAATCTTAGGAAAAAAAAATGAATTCAATTTTCTGACCTTTACAATGAGGAGAAATTTTAATATTATAGAAAAAATTAACACTAATTTCTCCTTTCAAGAATCATGATCCACCAATTGAGGTCTAGATTCACAAATATATAGGAAGACTCTTTCAGTTGATTTTGAGTCTTCTTTTTATTGAAATTATAGAGATTGAAGAAGTTCACCTCATTTCAGCTTCATCAAAATTGATCTAAAGTTGATTGTTGTCATACTGAAGAAATGTGTCCTCCCTTGCCTGTCAAAAATAACCTAGAGTCAACTAGTTGTCAAAAACTAAACTGGAGTTGCTACTATCCATAGGATGCTTGGAATTGGTTGACATTATTTGACTTTACCCTTTTTTGAAAAGATAGAATATTCTCCTTTCAATTTTTACCAACCTCTTTTGGAAATCCATGGAATTCATTACAATTTTCAAAAAAATCCTTTAGAATCTTTTCATTAGGTTTGTCAATCCAATCTACTTTGAAATTTTCTTCCTTGAACTCTCTAATAGCCACAACTAACGTTTCTCACAACTGATCTTGATATCTTTTGTAGCCCATCAAGTTTCAAACTTTATATTCACCAATCTATCCAAGAGAGTTTGTTCAAGTCTATCACCCCGTTTCATCAACTGTTCTAAGCATCTACCACAACTATCACTTATTTCCTGCAACGAACTCCATCATCCATTCTAAGGTAAATCTTTAGTAGTAACTTGTGTAACAATCTCCTCAAATATACATGTATGCTGCCTTATATCATATTGAGCTTTGACAAGAATTGTCCTATTCTCAATAAGTACTTCAAACTTGAAGATAGTAATTCTAGTAGCCTTCTTGAGGTATTCAAGATCTTCATCTCCTAAAATTCTTGACTAGATCAACATTTCCCTAGGTGTTTTATCAATCATTCTATAAACCTTTAGGCACTTCTTATACTTTTCTTCTTCTTCCCACTATTCTTTAGTCTTTTCTTCAATTTTGTCAAGAAGGGAAAGATCTTCATCATATTGTTTGTATCCCTCCTCTAGAAGCTTCTCAATATCCTTCTTGAAATAATCAAACCAACTATCAAACTAGGTAGCCTTCCTTTTCATGGTACTCAACTCATCAACCTCTTTGTGTCTCATTAAGATATGAACTTCTGATGGTGTTGGTTGTTCAGATGTGGATGTAATCAGCTCTTTAAAAAAAAATCATTTTCCCTGCCCAAGTCTTAAGCTCATCCTTGGCCTATTTTTCCTCGATCAATCATGACTTGGTAGTGGTAGACACAATGTCAATCAGACTCATTTGTTGATTCCTTGTCTGCTTTCCTAGATTTATAGTGCTTAGTTCATAATCTGAAGCTTGCGGCTCCCTATCATCATTATCAACTACTAGAGTTACAATGTTTGCTAGCAAGTCCCCATCATCAATGTGCCTTTTGGAATGAATGGCTCTGGGATTATTCTTGGGCTTCCCTTTTTCTACCTTCTTTATCATATCATCCACTGTCATTGGCCAGGATTGAACTTGTTTCCTTTTCTCTAGATTTAACTTAAGCCATGTAGGAGTAGGGGTTTGAGGTGTTACCTATTGAATACTGGGAGGTATTGATAAAGGAAGTGCAGAAGAAATAATTACCACTTTTTGCTTAGAAGAATCCATCTGTTGCTCTTCTTTTCCTTTCAACACTCTTTCTTGCTCCATCTTCTCATTCTAAGATTTTATTTCTTCTATCTTCTTCATTTCCTCCTCTTTCTATGCAGCCTCTTCTTCATCTTTTTGTCTTTACTTCTCCAACTCCATTGCATGAGCTTCCTCTTCTACTAGTTTTTCTTGTTTAGCTTTCTCCTATTGTTCAAGCTCTCATGCATGGGCCTCTTCATGAGCTTTCTTTTGAGCTTCTGTAGCTTTGTCCAATTCATCTTGCTTTTGTGCTTCTACAACCTCTTTCTCCCGAGCTAGCTCTTCATCCTTCCTTCTTTGTTCCTCTTCCTCATTAGCTAGCTCTTTGCAGCTTGTCTTTGAGAACCTTCTAATATTTCTTTTTGTTCATCCTTCATTAAAACATCTCTCATTTCAGCCTCATTCCAAAGGCTTCCTTCCTTGAACCAAATGTTCTCTTGTCCAGTTTCTTACCTCTCAAGATATTCTTCATATTCTGCTCTTTCTTCCTCACAAAGTGGAGTTTCCTTAGAGACTGGGGGCATAGGTGATTCTGTCACATCAACTATTGAAGGTTTTCCTTCCTAAACAACTGTTGTTTCTGTAGTTGATGCTACAGTGGGAGAGGTATGCTCAGTTTGCATAAGAGCAACAAAAGGACCTTCCTAGGAAGTTTCATCTCCATGGTACATTGTAGCCAAAGGTTGAACACCAAGACTCACAAAAATCCCTACAAAATCAACAACATAAGTGACCTTAGCCTTTTCTAAGGCTTTAGTAACCTTCTTCATTGAAATTTTTTCTTTTACTAGGGTAGGTTCTTCTGTTTGTGTAGTAGTTTTCTTCAACCACTCGTACTTCCTTGTTTTTGTTGAAGAAGTAGGCTCACTGCTAGAATCTTTCTTTCTTGAGGCCTTCACTCTTGGGTTTTTGAGATGAAGGCTAAGCCATTTTAGAATTTTCTCAACAACTACCTATGAAATTTTATTTATATTGTTTTCATCCTTCTCCATCAAGTTAATTGGATTTAAATCCTTTATGGCTACTTGATCCATTTCATACCAGGGATCAAGAGTGATCCCATCATCGGAAGTGCCTTCTGGTATATCTTCTTTAACCTTGAAGTTCTTCATTTGGGGAATGGTAAGTCTTTCATATCCTCTTCTTCTCACTTCAAACTGATCTTGTAAATTTTCCCAAAAGTCCTCAAGAAGTGGTTGATGGAAGGGAAACTATGAAGCATATAGATTATTCATCTTCCCCTTCAGATCAAAGTCCCTCCTCGATGTATGAAGCTTCAAATTCATAGACTGAAACTCCTTTATTGCTGACTTGTTTGTTATAGAAGAAGAACAAGAAGAAAACCCCAATTGAATTGGGAATGGATGGCAGCTGACCTTGTTCTCATCAGAAAACTTGGTATTCACTTCAACTACTTGATGAGAAAACTCCATTAAGATCCACATGTCACCACAACGCTTTGGTATTTTTTAAGGGTGCTTTTCATATCCAAAAATTCTAATATAGGTGGATTTGGGGTACTCAATAAACCGAATCCCCCACTCTTCAATAAATTTCATGGCTTCCCATGATAACCTAAAGCCAACATCTCTTGTGAGTTGATTAATGACAACATATAAAAATGCATCATTAACTCTTTTAAAGTATCTTTCTATTGGCTTTAGCTCCAATTGATCATAGTGTTCCTATACCTTCATCTGATTGGGATCATCCTCCATTGATCCCATAACAATTAACCTAGGAAATCATCCCATTCTTGTAGCACAATAGATTACATATGAAGACATATAAAATGTCTTTGTTTACCTTACTTTAATCATTTGATTATGGATGTTGTCTGAAATTATCTATCCCCAATCCAAATGCTATTGTGTATCTAGAATTAGTTGGATAAATGGGAACATCCAATTTTCAAAGGCATGAGAATCCTCCTTTCTAAATGCTTTAGCTAGTAGTGTGATCATATCCCCAATATCTTCAAAGAAATCAAACCTTTTGGGCTTAGGTTGTATCTTCTTTAGTGATTTATTTTTTGTTTTGAGCCACCTCTTGTTAATAAGATTTCCTTTTATTATCTTCCTCATCTATTGCTCACCATTTGGCTGCATCAACTTTGGACATAATTTTGGGATTGGGGTGAGGAGGAGGATCAAACACTAATCTAATCATCCCTAGAGTTAAATCTATGATCTCATTTCCTTTTGAATCAATAGATTTCCTTTGAGTTATATTGTAAGCTTGTGCAACAATTAATATGAATTCCAGACATTGTATAACAATAGGGAATATAGCCACATGTGCCAACCCATAATCTGCAATCCTTTTGGTCCTTGGGGAAGCATCTTCTAAAAAAGTATCATCATAAAATTGCTTCAAATCAATATGGCCCACAAGTGTATCCATAATTTTCATGACCTCAAAATAAAATTTGGATGGTATTGGATTCCCCCAAAACTTGTATTTTATAGTTCCAAGAACATGTTTTGGTTTTAACCTTTTAACCCTTGTTCCCTTTAATGTTCCCTCAATAGCTACTTCTTCCTCTGAATCAAACATTTGTTAATACTTGCAATAGTGACCTTCATCAGATAGAGAGAAGAAATGTGAAGGGGGGGGGGGGCGGAAATTAGAACAAGAATTCAAATAAATCCCAATTCATTCAAGAAAAATTCCCATTTTACAAGTTAATCCAGTGTTTTCAAGTTTTGGGTTCACAATATAGCCAAGAACTTGACCATTTTAAGCTTAATATTGAAATATATCAAAATTCAATATTGAGGAATACCTTGAACATGACCCTAATGTAACACCCTTTCAATACTATCAAATATCAGAATTGGGCTTTGAACCAACACTTATAGTCTATAAAAGACTATGTTGGAATGCAAGATTGGGTTAACATCTAGCTCAGATACTTCACAAAAAAAAATTAGTTAAGGGTTCTCCCTAAGTTTCAATCCTGATGAGTCATCAGAAGTCAGAATCAGGATAAAATTCAAGATTGGACCTAAAGGGGGTGATCAAGTTTGAGTACCATCCTGAGTTTTGATCTTGATAAGATATCATAAATTAGATTCAGGATATTTCTTGAAATCAAACCTCTGGAATATGAGTGGGCATGGGTCAATCCCAAATTTTTATCATGATGTTGTGTTGAAAATCAGAATCAGGTTAACACCCGGTACTAGAGCTTAATACTATATCAAGGGTTTGGTTCCCTTCTGAAACCTGATCTTGACAGTAATGCAAGGATCAAAATTAGGACTTGAGTAATTCTTAGACCTAAACAGTAGTAATAGGCCAAAGGTTAGTTCCAAAACCTGATTTTGAAAGGAATGTGGGAACAAGAGCAAGACAACAAAAATTGTGACATAAATTAAAGAAATTTAATAGTATTTTCAAACACGCCTTCAAGATCGGGATCAGGAGAGTTTCAAAACCCCAACATGGACTATTTCAAAAATTTAACCATATTTTAAACTCATTTAGGAATCAGACATGAGAAACTAGAGTTTTGACTCACACATTACAATGGTGAAAATTTTAAAGTTAATCAAATTTGAAATAGACTCAACCGAAGTAGCTGGGAAACCCTAGGTAAACTGGGGCATGATGGGCACAAGAAGGCTATGCCAAAAACATGAAACAAAACACAAGAAAAATTAAAAACAAAGAAAGACCATAAAAAAAGAGAGGCAAACGAACTAGAGGGCTCGAGAGAAAAAAAAAAAGGAAAACGTGCCAAAGGGTACCAAGAAAACAAAAAACAAACCATAAAGAACAAGAAATGCTCCAAAAAATAAGAAACAATAACACGAACTAGCGAAAGAAATAGACAAGCAAATCAAACACATGCAAACCCAAAAGAAAAGTAAAATGCATGAAAAAGACACCTATTTCACAAAATGTGAGAAGAAATCCAACAACATAATGAGAAATCCAAGCTTGACCTTGAACTCTAGCCCTTTGCTTTGCTCTGGTTTGCTTTGTTGAAATACACAAGAAAAAAAGAGAGAAAACTGAGGAGTGGTGGGAATAAAAACTTGCTCACATGTGCCAACAGGTGGCCATAAATATGAGTAGTTGAAGCCTTGGGATTGGGATAGAGGTCATAAATGATCTATCATGAGAAAATAAGGTAGGAAAGAGTAGGGATAGAGAAGGAACACGTTAACAAAACCTTCAACGGGTGCAAAGTTCCAGCAAAGTTCTAAAATCTAAACACCAACAATAAGAAGGACAAATGTGGGAATTGGGATTGGGATGGAACCCAGAATGAGAACCTTAGAAAAGTTCTCAATTTTAGTTCTACTCCAACATTCGATTTTGAAAAACACAAGGAAAAACAATAGGCATCAAAAATCAGAATTAGGACAACAATAGGAACCAAAAATTTGGAAAATTTCTTTGTGCCAGTTTCATTTCAAAGTTAGATCCTGAAAAACAAAAAAAACAAAAGCACAAAGAAGAAGAAGTGAAAGTTGGGATCAAAATGTAAATAGGAACTCACACTTTTAAGAGTGCAAGGTGATGATTCTAGTCTGATACCAGAATCCAACAGAACAAAAACACATAAGGAAAAATGTGAGGATCAAGTTCGAGATGAAAATGGGAACTTGAACTTTGGAAATGTATCGAGTACCCGTGACATTCCAAAACCAAAATCAAAAAAACAAAGGGAAACAAAGACTTGGGAGAAAAAAGATAACTCCCAAAGCCCAAACAAGAACACCAAAGACATAAACAACAAAGGGGGACCCATTTTGACCAAAAAAAAATGGAGTGGTTATGCAAGCCAAAACAATTGGCGACTCGATTGGGAAAATGGTTTACCGATTTTTAAGATACTGAAGAATTTAGTCACCCAGTACCTCTGGTTTATGAAAATTTTAACTTGAGCATGATCAATTACAATAAACAAGGTTGAGTTGGAATTTCAAAAGGTGAATCTAAATAACAACTTTGAATCTGAGTGTGTGCATTCGTGGTGCATCCTTTCCTTAAAAACTTTACCTATCCTTGAAACAACTCTATTAAGATTCAAGCTACATGAGGTGGGTCACTTTAGCTATCATGTAATGATATCTTGCACATTGCTCCGCTGTCAGCTAGGCATCTATAGCCCTGACAAAGATACCTCTAGTTCTTTCAAAGAATTTATCTACTACTAGCTAGGTGTCCATAGCCCTAGTAGAGATACTTGAATCACCCTTATAATATTGAGTTACTTCTGAATTTCTACTTTTCTCTTCTTTTTATATTTTTCTTGAAGCAGTTATTTTCTTATCTTTTTCCTTAATACTTAGATGTAGTAATCTAAAAATTAGGTTGAGAACTATGGTGGACCTCATGACAGCATTGGGACTCCACTTTTTCACTTGAATCATGAATATAATCACCCTAAGATAGATAGGCCCTCAAGGAAATAATTGATTCTATCTAATACGTGACAAATTCAGTAGTAGTTTATAAGATCAATTTAAAATATACTTGTTCATTCTGACCTTTTAAACTATCATTAAGATGGGCACAAAATATAATTTTTGAAATGAAAAAGATAGATAGATGTGCATGAAAATACCTAAATCATTTTCTCGGTCATAGTACTCTTAGTATGCTTTTAATAACTATCCATTACTTCAAAATGATGAAAATAGAAGTCCCCAGAAGTAGAAAGAAAACGATGAAAGATAACAAACAAACATCATAAGAGAAAACAAAAGGAAACCAAATAAACAAACAACACAAAAAACCAAAAAACTGCATATATACAAATGATGAATGATCAAGCCTTCATGGGCCAAAGTAATGTTTGAGGAACTGTCCATTGACTGTAAATGGAATAACTTATCCCATTAAGGTGCTAAGTTGAAAAGCATTCTCTCCAAGGATCTCAGTGATCTAGTATGGTCCCAATCAAAGTCTATCAAAATTCTAGTGATTGCCCTTCCTCTCTCTGGCCTTATCCCATAGTAGCATAATGTCTGTTATTCTGAAGGCCTTGATTTTGGCTCTATTGTCAAACCAATGTTTGACTATAGCTTGATGCTTGTAAAACTGTTGCAAGACAACATCCCTCTGTTCTTCTAAATTGAGAAAATAAGTTAGTTGGATCTCTATCCTATCATCATTGGAATAAAAATCTTTCATAAACTGTAGAATGAGTAACTGTAGATTGATAGGGAAGACTGGCTCTTGGCCATGATCTAATTTAAATGGTTAGATTCCTAAGGAAGCTTTGATTCTAATCTTATCTATCCATAAGGGGAGTTTCAACTATGTGTGCTAGTCCCTAGGATTACTTTCTAACAACCTCTTGATTACCTCCAAAAAAATCTTATTGGTAGACTCAACTACCCCATTTCTCTGCAGATAATAGTTTCATGAATACTTAAAAAAAAAATTATATTCAAATTCCCATTGAATGAATTGTGTAGAAGAAAAGGCTGGGCCATTATCACATACCAAAGAAAATGGTACCCCAAACCTAGTAATGATATGTTCATTGAGGAATTTGATAACGACATTGATGATGTAGTTCTTATAAGGTTCAATCTTAGTCCACCATGTGCAATAGTCCATCACAATCAAGATAAAATTGTGACCTACAGAATAATTTGGATTAATTAACCTGAAAAAATATAATGCCCATTGGGAAAACGGTCTCACCTCATATACAGGTTGTAGGGGCATCGCTAGGTTGCACTCTCTAGATGTTGAAGTTTGACATGTGTGACATGTCCTAATGTGTTGATGAGCATATCATAGCACATGAGGCTAATAGTAGACTGATCTCAAGACCTAATGTGCAATTGCATCAGCTTACCCATGCCCAGTACCATGTCTACCATGAAATTTAACAATGGCCTGCTTCACCTGTTCCTGATACAGACAACACAAATAGACACCCTCAAAGTTCTTTCTATATAAGGCTCCTCCTTTGATCATGTAGAAAGCAGTCTTTGATTTGAGTGCTCTTCTCTATGTGGTATTCATCTCATCGTGACATTTTTTATTCAATAGCAAGAAAATCAAATCAACATACCAAGGATCACCTGTGAATGATTATACTGTATACTATTGACAAGTGATTTCAGAATTAACGTTATCCATCACTTTGGATAGGCCTTGTCCTTAGACCAACTTCATAGGGTGAATTTCAAGGTCAAAATCTTGTAGAATTGCCATCCATTTCCCCCTTCTTTCTCCTAGCTCACTTTGCATATGAAGGGACTTCACTGTTGGGTTGAGAATGATGGTGGTGGTCTAACTACGTAGGATATAATGACAAAACTTCTTAACATCCCTTACCAGTGCAAAGGCCTACTTCTCCAATGGTGGGTATTTTATCTTAGCATCTTTAAAGTGGGAGGTCATAAAATCTATCAGCCACTCATCCCCTTCACCTTTTTGTTGTATCAAAACAATAGTGCATGAATGGTCAGATGCAAAAGAGTAAATATAGAAAGACATTAAATAATTTGGACTAGTTAAGACAGGTGCCTCTGAGATAGACTATGTGGTTTATGAGAAGGAAGCCTTGGCCTCATTACTGCATTCAATATTTGCATCTTTCTTAATCATCTCATTGAGGGGTTTTACAATTTCTGCAAACCCAATTATGAACTTCCTTACAAAGTTTATCTTTTTGAAGAAAGATCTCATTTGTTTTTTTTTTCCTTTAGTAGTTAATTTTAGGATGGATTCCACTCTATTAGGGTCGATTGAATCCCTCTTTCTAATATTAGATGACCCAAGATTTTTCCTTCTGAGACCCTGAACATGCATTTCTTTGGGTTAAGGGAGACACCATACTTTATACATTTTTCAAGAACCTTTGACAAATCAACAACATGGTCCTCCTTGTTCTTGGAAAATATGGTCAAATCATCCATGTAAATGATAATAAATTTACCTACCATATCTTTAAACACAATTTCCATCACATGCTAAAAGGTGGCTCAAGTGTTAATGAGAGAAAATGGTGTCCTTCGGTAGGAAAATGTTCCCCACTTGGTAGTGAAATCAATCTTCATTATGTCCTCATAATTAACCAGCATTTGGTTGTACCTTGAATAGCTATCCAGGAATGGCATGATTTGTGAGACGTTAACTCTCTATAGAACTTCATCAAGAGAAGTAAGTGGGTAGTTATCCTTTTCTAAAGCTGACACATAGTCTGATCTCCCCATTGTTTTTGCAAACATGCACTAGATTTGCAACCCAAGTTGAATGCCTCACAAGAAAAAAATTCTGGCCAACAGTAATTTCTACACCTCTTTAAGGATTATAGATTCAATCAAGGCATTAATTGGGTTTTTTTTCTAATGGGATGGATTTTCTTGAGGTTTTAGAGGAATGGTGTGAGTTATCATCGAAGTATCAAAGGTTTTCAGATCCTCATACCCCTAAGAAATTTATGCGATACATCTTTCATTTTCCTCAAGATTTTGTCTTAGATGTCCTTAGGACAAGTCTTCCTAATGAATATATTTCTCTCTCAGCCTCAATTTTCCAAGTCGTATGTTTCATAATTTCCTCCATCAACATTTGTGGGTAGTTTCTCATGGGCCCAAGGATTGGAATCAAAGATCCTCTCTAGTGTTACTATTCCCTTGGGAATGTTGTTGGTTTTCAAATTAATTATACCTTCTGCATCACAATCCTCTAGATCCCAGTCTCCCTAATCTCTATTAGACACATCAATTATTTGTCCTTCAAAGACATTTGAACTTTCCAAAGAGGTGAGGATGTGTTGATCATCATCAAAAACTTGGAAGTTCCAAAAATTGTTAGGAATGGCTGGAAATGACACTAACTCCACAAAAAACCTTTTTAGCTTGGAATCTTGCATAGGTTCCAAGGTACTAGCTACTATAGCCAGTGTGTCTACAATCTTATTGTGTTCCTTAGGAATCAGCTTGATGTCAAAAGCATTAAAATATTTGATCAAATTCCATACCCTATTCTTGTATGTAGCCAACCTTTTCTTATGGTGAGTATGTACGTGATCATCATGGAATAAATAGACCCTTAAGTAAAGCATAATTTATATTGGTGGAAAGCTAGGAATCTCCTTTAAAAACCCTTTTTGTTTCATCAATTTTGGGTAAAAGAAAGTCGTCAACCACATACCCTACACATACCCATCATATTGCCACTTTTTGGCCCATAATGATCATGTACATACCCTAGCACATATACTAGCTATGAACTTGATTGACGATTACCTCAGAATCCCCCATTAATTTCAAAGCTATTACTTTCTTCTGATGCACAAACATTAATCCCCTGGCCAATGCCTCATACTTTGCAACATTGTTAGTGCACTTGAATTGTAATCTATAAGAAGGAAAGTAATTTTTTCCTTTTAGGTTGGTTAGTTCTACTTCAGGTCCACTCCTTATTTTGGATTTAGAACCATCGAATTTGAGGGTCCATAGTTGATCTTTGGCTGGGGTTTCTTTCTTCAAGTCAGTTGTAGGTGATTGCTTAAAAGAATTAGGCAGTGACTCTGACTGGTTTTGGATGATAAGATTGGGGGATTGTTGTAATTGAGGACTATTAGGTATTTCATTTAGATTGAACACATGTACAAACACTATTTCCTACAACTCTTCATGATTATCAACTTTTCCATTGACCTTCCCTTTTATTAATTCCTTGGAAATGAAAGATTAGTAGGGGCAAGGGTGTCTAATAATTTATGGAGTTTTCTAGTCTTAGTTTGTGAATTAGAAAATAGGGTCTAAGTTTGATTAGAAAGTAATGAAACCCCTTCTTTTGTGTTTTTTCTTCTTGTCAAAACAATCATTGCATTTCCTTCGAATGGAAACTAACTCGGGGATGTTATAATATTATTGTTGCAATCCACTCCTAACTAACAAACATGGTAAATGATATCTAAGCATGGCTGACACGCTAATTCAGAATGATTCTAATAATGAACCTGAGAATAATTCAGCATTAATAGACTCTACATGCCTACCTCCTCTCCCATTACCAACTTGTGTTGTAATTTCTGAATTAACACTTGTTGGTTAACTATAGTCATAGGGTCACTATGCTCTAAAGGCTGTGAGCAATTGGGATTATGAATTGAAAAGTTCATAATTTCTTCTCTCCTGTAAACACCTATTTTGGTTTCAAAATAGGCTACCTCGTTAGGATGATCATATTATATGATCATATGCTTCAAGTGAGGTTCTCTTTCAATCCTAATCTGATTTGATATACCCCTCCATGACAACCACTTGTGTGAGAAGTCTAGTGATAGGTAACCTCCTATAGTCTTCATCAAATCCTTGCTCAATAACATGCTATACACTTCAAGAATATCAACAATCTGAATATCCATATAACTTTGAATATTGGGATCCAATCCCATTTGTATATACATATTTTTCAATTCCCCTACAGTGGTCACTTTAGTTTTATCTAACTGTATAATCTTTTTATGGGTTTGAGCTAGGGTCAAGCCTAATTTCTTACAAATAGAAAACAACCTATTATTACCTGAAGCTTTAGAATCCAACAAGCATTTATGTAGGTTTTTCCCAAAGATCCTCAAACTTAACAAGAATGGTGGTGTTCTTTCCTTTCCCATATACAAGGCTGCATTTGCCTCAATAGCTAGAGTCATTTTTGCTTTTCCCTTTGACTGATCTGCCTCAGCCAAAGCCTTCAACACAATTTTTTGTTGAGTAGGGCACCATTTCAGAACATCAAAGAATGACATATAATTTATTTGATTCTGCATTTCTTAAATCAAGTTATATTCAATGTTATTATTATATTGCTTTTTAGGAAAGAAAAAATAATTACCTATATTTGGAAACTTAAGTGGCCCTTTGGGTGGAGGAAGGTTATCCACTTTCTGATAAGGGGGGACCATGTTGTTAGAAGGGCCAAATGTGGTGAATGGCCCTTTATTCTGATTTGTTAGAAAATGACCTCCCTTGGCTTGAAAATCCTGGCCATCATATGTATCTACTTCTAGTCCATTTTATCCTTGCATGGGAAGCTGATATTGCTCATCATACATTTCAAAGGCCATAGTAGTATCCATCAATCCACCACTTTTGTTAGGATTACCTTATGGTGATTGAGAATCATCCTAAGCCATCTTAACCATTTTTTCTACCTCTGGGTAGTTAATGTTGGTGTAATTAATTATTAATTACACTTTGCATAAGTTTACTTAGGTAATTATTTAATTCCTAAGTTTTAGGCTTTATCTTTATCTTATCGAGCTATCTTGTTGCTCAAGATAAGATTAGGGTTTGCATCTTTTCTTTTATAAAGCAAATCATATCTTGTAATTTATTCAACTCTCGAATAATAATATTTGCACATCTTCTTGCAAATCTCTTTCTTTTTTGTTTTTCTCTTCTATGGAAGGATTATTCTGGTTTGCAAATTTGATCTTGGTTTCTAACATGGTATCAGAGCCTTGATTTGTAGCCCCTTCTTAGATTTCTGGAGAGATTCATTGCAGAGTTCATTTGGGATTCCTCGAGTGTTTCATACCTTGAGTTTGTCTCTCTATTTGGGTGCTCTTGCATGGTTACTTTCAGTGCATGTTGGAGGAAATCTAAGCTCATATTTGAGTTTAGGGCTTTTGAAAAAATCAAGATCAACTTTCGTTTTGCTTGAATTCAAAATTTTATGCCAGAGTTATGAGGGTTTGAAGATTTGTCAGATCTAGGAGTGGCGAAGCTTCTGGTGCATTTTCAGGTAGATCAGACCTCGCCATCAGATCCAGAGCGTTTGAGAGACAAAAAATGACATATTACATGCCCTATTTTGGCATAGGGAACTTCTAAGGCAATTTTTTTTGTTTTAGAGGTTGTACGGTCTATGTACGGCCCCTGTGCATGATTATCAAAAAAAGTTCAGGTTTTTCTTAATATTTTTCCTACATGTAAAAAAAAAATTATGAGATTTTTTTTTTGAAAATCAAAATAAAAAAAAACAATATCAAAAATCAAAAAATTTATGCAAAGTTTAAAAAAAAAAACTTTTACAGGCTTTAAAGCTTGCGGCGGTAGAGGGTACCCCGTACCCTCCTGTGGTAGGGCTATACGCTGCCGCTGGCAGGGCGAGGCCCTACCACCGGCCACCCATCGCTACCTTCCTCAAACACCTGACACCTTCCTCTCTTCCAGTAGCCTCAGACTTTCACGGCGAGTGCTCATACTGGCTGACCCTCTATTCTGCCAGCAGTCTTCTCTAGCTCGGCAGAGGCTACACTCGACGAAGTAAAACAGATCCTGAAATATTCCAAGCATCTCCGACAACCCTCATATCTAGTAGACAAAATCAATGTAGGGGGAATATTTCCTTTCCATTAGAATATTTTGTATGTCGGCCGTCAAATATTTTACAGAGGGGGAGATTTTTTGCGCCGATAGCTAGATGGCCGTCAAATTTAAACTAGTAAAGTGCTGGCATCAGCATGACATCACCTATCGGTACGGCCCCTCTTTACCCCTTCTAGCCCTAATTTTTCCTAAAGAAGCAGTTTTTCTCTTTTGGTCATAACTTGGGCATACGGTATCAAAATTGGGCAAACGAGATATCACCGGAAAGATGGTTCCAAGCACTTTTCAGTGGTGCTGTTTATTTTTTAGTATTTTATTGTTTATCTAAATTTATTATTGTTTGACATCAGATGTTTATTTTGGACTTCCGAGCTCATAACTTTTTGCCACGATCTCTGATTTTCGCTATCTTTGTGGCATTGGAAAGGTATTAAGGAGCTCTATGTTGCTGTCTATGCACTTTTTCTATATCTATCCCAAGTTGATCGCTTAGTCCAGATTTGGCCCGATGGGTTGTTTGGAGATTACTTGGATGTTTTGGCAATTGGGAGGTTGCATCTTGCATCTTTGCACTTCATTTTCAGTAATATATCTTTCAATAATCGACTGTTGCTTCACAAATTCCAGGGTTGTTCCAGTTTGTGAGTTTTCTAGTGTTCTATGGCATCGGGTCTACTGTTGCTTTATCATGATTCCTTGAGTCAATCACTGACTCTCATCTAGTTTCAGTAGTAAACAGAAGTATCTTTCCTTGCTTTCCAGTATCAGGTTCCAGTGTTACTCCACAATGTTCTTCCAGTGCTTCTCTGCAGCAGTCATCTCATTGTAGGGGGCTTTTGTCCCACTGGGTTTTCCTTCTCTACTTCATTATTGCATTTGTACTTGGGTACCTGATCAGGCCTTGCTATTGGGACCCATTCATGCTTTCTTGCATTCATCTTAGTTTTAGGTGCATGCTTTATTTTTCTTCTCCCTAAGTTGCACTTATGGGGGGTGTTGGTGTAATTAATTATTAATTACACTTTGCATAAGTTTACTTAGGTAGTTATTTAATCCCTAAGTTTTAGGCTTTATCTTTAACTTATCAAGCTATCTTATTGCTCAAGATAAGATTAGGGTTTGCATCTTTGCTTTTATAAAGTAAATCATATCTTGTAATTTATTGAGCTCTTGAATAATAATATTTGTACATCTTCTTGCAAATCTCTTGCTTTTTTGTTTTCTCTTCTATGGAAGGATTATTCTGGTTTGCAAATCTGATCTAGGTTTCTAACAGTTAACTTCATAGTGTGTGGCAGTGTTGTGCAATCTGAACCAGTTAGTCATGAAGTTTAAATCTGCAACATTTGCAGTATGTTTTTTATCTTCATTAGCCTAATAGTTATGAGGAACTCCTCCATTTTTTGTTCTAGTGTCCCACTATCTATTGTTGGGTCTCTAGTTGTATCCTCTATTTTTATTTTGGTAGTTTTGGTTTTGGAAGTTTTGATTCTGGAAATTTCTTTGATTTTGGTTAGTGTTCTAGTTGGAGTAGTTGTTTTGATTAGAATACCCTCCCTAATTATGGTATTGGTTTTGGTTTTGGTTTTGAGGGGGGTTCAAATTTAACTGGGCCATCTCATTAGTCACTTGAGACAAAGTTTTCTTTAGAGTTTCCATCTCTGTTGTCAAATGAGTAGTAGCTCATTTTCTATGATTGTTGTAGACGATGGCTTAGTTGTGGTATTAGATCCTCCAACATGATTGTGAGAAATTTGATTTTATTTGGAGGAATCTAAAGTTCCACCATTGGCCCATGGTAACATAGGTGGAGGGCGTAAGTTAGTTCAAGGTCCATATGTAGAATGGGTCATTCTTGGGACTTTATTGAATAGTTGGGTTCCATTGGGCATTCCAGGATATCCTAAGGGAGACAAAGCCCCTACCATACTTCTTGATTAAGAACTTATCTATAGTTGTAGCTTGATGTCTAGGTGGTATACTTTGGACAATGAATCAATGTCTACTGGGAGGTAATTACTTTGTAGAAATAAACCAATCAACGGATCTATGGCCTCAAGGTATGCTTGGATGTTATTCTCAACCACCATGTATGGTTCTTCTATTTATTTGTACATCCTCTAGAACCAAGTATTGAATAGAGGCAAGGGTTCATGTGGTTCCTTCCTGATCATGGAAAATTGGTGATATGGGATGGTTAGGTCTACGTAGACCCAAAATTGATTAATGAAGGCATCTTGAAAATTAGTCCAACTAAGGATGGATTTGGTAGGCAAGTTCAGGTACCAGTTGTAGGCCATATCTCCCAGTGAGCAGGGGAAATAATCTACATGCAATGTCATGATGTGTTATTTGGGCTCGAGTGCAAGCATCTTTAAATGCTTGAATGTGCTCTTCTACAATTAAAGATTCTCCATGGGCATACCTGGAGCAAAAAATATTTGGATTTTTAGGCATCTCATGTATGCCACCAGGAATAGTTCCCAATTGCAAAGGATTATTCTCAAAGAACACCATTGGTGGTGGTGGGTTAGGTTGTGCTAGTTATGGTATTAATGGAAATGTAGGTGAAGTGTGTGGTGGTGTTAATAGTGGCCGAATTGGAGTCCTATGTGTTCTAGATTTAGTAGGAGATTAGAGTTCAACTAATGGTTTTAGATTGGTAGTAGATCTCAAAACTCTTTCAAACTTGTCTCATGAAAAGGACCCAATTCCCTCTAGTTTATTCCTTTGGCCCTCCTTATAGCGCTAGTTCTATTGATGGTCAAAATAACACAACATTAAATATAATATTTCTACTCTATTTCTCCTAAGAAAGATAGTTAATCTTGAACCACCTATCTTCCAAGGTCTCAATAGTTTTTTCTCAGCTGTGTTGTCATCATTCAGTAGTTCATGCAATTGTAATATTCAAGGGGCCTTTATTGGTGAAAAGGGTACAAACTAGGTAGTAAAAAGTAATCTAACATAGGGATTTTAAATAAAGAGAAAAAGATAGACTGGTCAGGGACTTAGAACAGCAAGATGTGAACACATATTTCTTTAAATTCATACATGCAATTCTTGTAATGATCATTTCCTAATTAGTTGAAAACTGTAAAATAAAGTAATTCAAGAAATTTCATGCAATCACATTCATCCATAGTGTAGATTTAATATTCATAACACCACTCTTCATCACTTTTTTTTAAGAATTAAATTTTCAACAATTAAAACCACAAGCTCATCACCAAAATTCACATATCAATAAAGATTAAAAAAAAATCATCCACATATGATACAGTAGATAGTTTTTAATTTGGCCTCTTCTTACTAATTTTTAACAATTTTAAGAAACATTTATGCACAACAAGATTCACTAGAATATGGAAAACCATAGTCTATTATCATCATCACTAAAGTAACAAACTTCTGTAAAGTAACTATTTGCATTAAAATTGTAAAAGTGTTCAACTGTTGCACAAAATCTATAAAAATAAAAGTATCTAGTCATAGGTTTCAAATCTGACTTCAATTTTCTAACCTTTACAATGAGGATAAATTTTAATCTTATAGAAATAATTAACACTAATTTCTCCTTTCAAAAATCATGATACACCAATTGAGGCCTAGATCCACAAATATAGGGAGGTGCTTCAAGTTGAGTTTGAGCCTTCTTTTTGTTGAAATTATAGAGATTATGAACTACACCTCATTTTAGCCTCATTAAGATTAATCTAGAGTTTATTACTTTCCATATTGAAGAAATGTGTCCTTCCTTTCCTATAAAAAATAACCTAGAGTTGACTAGTTGTCAAAAACTGAACTGGAGTTGCTACTATCCATAGGATGCTTGAAACTGGTTGACATTATTTAACATTATCCTTTTTCAAAAAGATAGAATATTCGCCTTTCATTTTTTATGAGTCTCTTTTGGAAATCCATGGAATTCATCATAGTTGTCAAGAAACTCCTTTAGAACCTTTACATTAAGCCCGCCAATCCAATCTACCTTGAAATTTTCTTCCTCAAACTCTCCAAGAGCGATAGCAATTATTTCTCACAATTGATTGGTATCTTTTGCATCCCATCAAGTTTCAAACTTTATATTCATTAGTCTATCCAACAAAGTCTCTTTAGGTTCATCACCCCCTTTTGTCATCTTTGCTAACTGTTTACCCCAACTATCACTCATTTCATACAACAAGCTCCATTTTCCATTATGAGGTAAATCTTCAGTAGTAAATTGTGTAACAATCTCCTCAAATATACCTATATGCTTCCTTATATCATATTGAACTTTGAGGAGAATTTTCTTGTGTTCGATAAGTACTTCAGACTTGAAGATAGTGATTCTAATAGCCTTCTTGAGGTATTTAGGATCTTCATCACCTAAAATTCCTGGCTAGATCAACATTACCCTAGGTGTTTTATCAATCATTCTAAAACACTTCAGGTACTTTTGATACTTTTCTTCTTCCCACCATTATTTAGTATTTTATCCAATTTTTTTGAGAAGGGTAAGAGCTTCATTGCATTTTTTGTATCCTCCCTTTAGAAGCTTCTCAATCTCCTTCTTGAAATCATCAAACTAGTTTTCAAACTAGGAAGCCTTCCTTTTCATGGTACTGAACTCATCAACCTCTAAAGTTGTGACTCATTAATATAGGAACTTTAGATGGTGTTGGTTGTTCAAAAGTGGATGTAATCAACTCTTTCATAAAAATTTCCATTTTCCCTACCTGAGCCTTAAGCTCATCCTTGGCTTGCTTGTCCTTGATCAATCTTGACTTGGTAGTGGTAGCCACAATGTCAATGAGATTCATTTTTTAATTCCTTGTCTTCTTGCCTAGATTGATAGTGCTTACTTGATAATTTGAAGCTTATAGCTCCCTTCCATTTGTAGACATGTAAAATATACTGATTGACATTGGACATTTGATCGTGGCCACTAACATCACTTCATCCTAAATCATCCTTCGGTCTAACCATTTAATCAAATTCCTTTATTTTATTAAATTCATTAATATTCCTCTTTTAATTAAATAGATCAATTATCTAATTAATTCATCCTTTCTCGATAATTAAATTAACCAGTTTGATCTAATTATCCCTATTTAATTAAATAATTAATTTTATTTGATTAAATCTCTAAAGTCTATCTATTAAATAAAATAAATTAAAACATTATTTAGTTTAATATAGCATCATCTCTTTTAATTAAATAAATCAAAAGTCCTTATTTAATTAAGCCTTTATCATATTCTTCTCATATTTGATTTAAATCAATCCATAAATTTAAGTCAAATAGGCCACATCATTTAATCCCTTCATTAAATTAATTAACCATGATTAATTTAATCTCTTCTCATGTCCCATCCTCCATCTTTTACCACTTGCACATGAAAATAGAGTTATTTGATTTATTAAATATCTATTTTCTTCAACAAGGCATCCTTTAAGGAATATTCCTCAAATTTGAATTCAAAATCCAAGTGGACTTTTTCCTTCCAACAAGGCATTTACTCCACCTACAAAGTCCTTTTTCCTTGAGCCAAGTGGCATTCAATTCACCTTATTTCCCTCTTACATGTCATTTTAACAATTTCAAACTTTAAATATAGGCATCTATTGACACATTCTTCAAAACTTGCACATCCTCCATCCATTCACACTTGGACAAGTAGCACCTTGCCATTGAATGAAATATAGTCCCACATTGCTCTATTTTTTGACATCTCTTCAACTTGTCATTCTATAAATAGAGATCTCCTCTATTATATTGGGCATCCACAATTTGAGTAAACTTACTATGCTCAAATATTTAGCAATCTTCATCCATACTTTCGAATTTATAGCTAGGTTATGCAGATTTTCATCTTGGAGCACTCATCACTCTTCATCAAAGTGGATCAACTTTCATCACCAAATCACAATTCCCTCAAGAGATTGAGAATTTACTTTTCTTTAGAATAGGATTTGATATTTTTTTAAGTTTCTTGTGTTTTTCATCTCATGTCCTTTCCCTTTTGCAATCTAAATGAATTTCTTGAGGAATCTATATCCTCTTTTCCCACATCACACCAAGTTTTTTCCTATAATCCTTTAAATGAAGTTCAATTTTTGGAAACCAATTTATTGTTTAAAACTTTATGAAAATTGGTATAATTGAAATAAAAGTTGAATCCAAAGCTAGTTCATCATCCATCCTCCTATCCCAATCTTAGGCCAAATCATCTTACATTTCTATCTTACCCTCACAAATTTAGTCTATTGTCCATAGCCAAAAGAAATCTATAGTCTTTTACCTCCTACACCATAATCCATTCCGATTAATCCTTCAAACTATTATCTCAAGTCCATATTATTATTTTCCAAACCCACTATCCATTGTCGCCCTATCCATAAAATTCCATCATTCATAGAACATTTTCCTATAATTCATTATCCACTTTTCCCTTAGTCAATTAGCATTAATCTTCATACATAATCATATTTGAAACCTAAGTCTTAAAATTTCCTCATTTCACCATAATCTTAGTCCAAATTTTAGTCAATTCTTTGAAGGACATACTTCTTAATCCATCTCACCCTCATAATCCATAGTCCAAACCCACTATCCTCGAAAAAATTTAGTTCTTTTGCATATTATCCATACATTATCTTCCAAAAAAGTAAATCCATAATTCATAAACATTAAAAATTTATCCTATAGTGGTGTCTTCATGAGAAGTAATGTTTTAATTATAGGGAAAACCATGTTTTGAAAGGACCTAAAACCCTATCCAAAATAAGCATGCTACAGGATAATACACAAACAAGCAACAACCAATCAACACTAGCCAATAAAGGATAAGTGTTGCAACCCATGCTACAATGACTAAGTTTTTATGGGAACCTAGAACCCTTTACAAGTAGGTTTTATAGGGACCTTGAGCCCTAGTAGAACAAACACATAGCTTGAAATAACCAAGATAAAACTAACCAACCACTAAGAAGAGGCATAACTGAGCCTAGATAAACAAAAAAAATAGTAATGTAGTAAATCTGCATCACCCAACCAAACTCTTTGTGATACAACCAAGCCACAACAAACCAAAATCTCATCAATAACAAAACTAAGCCTAAGTAAACAAATGAGAATGTGAAGTAAACAATCCACATCATCCCATTATCCACTTAGAAAAATCAGCATTGAACCAAGATGGGTCATTAGAAGAATTGTGAGAATTTTATTTTGGGAAGAGTATTGGGAAAAGGTGAGAGAAAATAAGCTCATTGTAGAGTTGAAGGAAATAGAGGTAATATTAGATTCCTTTGAGGAAACCTTGGGAATGAAGAAACAAGTTACATTTGAGGAAGATTAGAAAATAGATGAAGTTGAGTTTCACTATTTGTTTCATAAAAAAATTGCGATCAATGATCTATGTGTAGGAAATGAAGAAGGAAAAGAAGTTCTAATAGAGGACAACAAAGAGAAGAAGAGAGGAAAAGCATTTTTTTGGAAAATAGGACAGTGAAAGGAAGAATGTTGAAGTTTAGTGTTTTAGCCTTAAGATGGAAAGAGCATGGAGAGAAAGTCATGTGGGAGAATCCCACACAAATGTAGTTGAAAGAAGGAAAGAAAAGAAGAAAGGCACAACGAAATCATGGAGAAAGAATGAGGTAGTACTAGATGTGCATCTTGTTAAAGACATAAAAGAAAAGAAAAATGAAATTGCATGCAATAAGAAAAAGAGGTTGTAGGAGCAAAAATAGTGATATTATCTCCTATTGATTTTTACAAAATAATATTTATTTACATGTGAAACAAGATAAAGGAATATGGTGATTGTGAAGTTGGGCCCATTGTAGAGATGAAAGATAGTCATTCATATGATATTTGTGAAATAAAAATTAATTTGAGAGATATATGAATTTGTGCATGAAAAGGATAGTATTGTTGTAGAAGATAACCATGAAGTTTTAGCAAAGTTTGGTCCATTGAAGGACTTGGAAACATTAGAATTTTTAGTAAAACAAAGTGAAGAATAGTATATGGGGAAGATAGTGAATAATGCATTGGAAGAATAAGAATATTGGCATTGATACACTTACCAACAACATGAGAGTGATGGATAAGTGCAAGTTACAGAACACACAGTTCAGTGTTGTCATTGATGTCAATATTGTATTCCAATATAAATATCATCATGCAAACCAATTTGTATAGCTTGAGCATGTTCAAAGATAATTATCAAGTGCAATTTTGCAAGAAGGTTTGATTTGGTGAACATAGTTGAAGTGAGAAAACGACTAAGTGTCAAGATAGGTATTTCAGTGTACAAGACATCTAGTTTTTTTTTCTACATTGGTCCACTATGTGGAATCTTTCTCTATGATTTTTTTTAATTTCATTAGATGTTAGAAGAGTCTAAATCTAAAATTTCATTTTTTTTCAGATTTTGGTGTTGAAGATATGAAAGACAAAAGTTTTGGTCTAGAAGCTACAATATTTCCATTATAGTATGCTTTTTTTGATGAATATCCACTTCTCTATAGATAGGTATCTAGCTTTTTGGATTTGTGGAAATTTTGAAAGGTGTTAGTAGAGTGTGAATTGGAAGTGGAATGAAGTTTGGAAGTTTCCATGATGTTAGTTTTTGGATGTATAGTTGGCAAATTTCTAAGTTAGGTCATTACCAGTGCTGACCTAATGTAATGTAACAAATATGAAGGTTGCGCAAGTATTGATCCATTATTTGGGAGCTATTATAGGTCCATGCCTACCTATTTTGATTTATTCTAAGTTTTTAATCTTGGCATGTGTTGATCATGATGTTATTTGCACACCAATAGTGCAGATAAATCCTCATAGACAAACCGCAAGAATATATCTTTTCTTTAAATACTGAACCAGGGAAACCTAAATCTTAGGATGACTCATCTTAACCCCAAGGATTGTTTATGTTAGGTCTTGACCATACTAAGTTTTCTTCAAGGTTCATTGTGATAAGTTTACTTCATGAAATCAACAAATTTGCAATAACATTTCATGAACTTCAAATAACTTGCTTTCACTTAAGTAGATTTAGCTTAATCATTCAACAATATCATGGAATCAAATGATATATGCAAAAAAAACTCCACTCATTTATCTCTTTTTTTAACATTTTCTAAAATTTAAACATCTATTCTAAAATAAAGCATCAAAAATACTTAAAAAGTGAAGTTTATCCCATGTATTATTCACACATGCCTCAAGAATTAACCAAAATAGATCAAACCATTTCATACATCACTAGATTGCTTCATAGCTAAGCACAAAATGATAAGAGATTTTAAAGAGAGGGGGATTATTTGGACACCAAGTAGGTTTTCTATGCACCCTTAAAAAATGTAGCATAGAGTCTTGTCCATCTAGAACAAACAATTAGCTATGTGAGATTCCATATCAGGAAATAGCTTTTAAATTGGCTCTGATATTGATTTGATTCTATGGGAATACAAGTTTTATCTGGAATGGAATAGAAAACAAGAAAAAGAACAAAACTTAAACACTTGAGTTTTGATTGTCTAACATCCAAAAATTCTAAACATGAAATAAAAGTAAAATAGTAAGTTTCCTTTATAGGAACAAGGCCCAAAATTTTAAACTTAAGTTTATCAAAGGGAATCATAAACACCAAATAAAAAAGTAGCACAGGGAAAATGCCAATTGTAATTAGAATATTATAGAAGAAGTTAAAGCTTTGACTTCTTCATCAACATTAGTATTCAACTCCATGATCTGGTATGCAAATACTTTGAGTAAAACATGACCATTGCTATTCTTCAAACTCTAGAACAAGAAACCCCCACTGAGATCGGGAATAACCTACAAAATTCATTTCAACAACATATCTTTATTCTAACCTCTGGTATCTAGTATCCAGTTATTTATTTCTATGCCTAAAACTCTAAGTTTGAAGAGTCTTCATCACCTTTCTTTTGTTGATATTACTAGAAGGAAACCAATACTTGATGCATACGCTCTTAAAATTCCCCGAATTACCTTCTAGCTATGTTTGAGCTTGGTATAATCTTCTAGTACTTGGAGGATATTTGCACTCCTTTGCATCTTTTATGTCTTATATTTGACCATGGCCTTTATGCATTATATAATTTCAATGATAACTTTATGATTTAGTGAATAAATAGGGTCCTTATTTACTTTTTCAAGATACTCTTTGAAAGCTTTTAGTTCTTTACCATCATCCACTAGAGTCTAGGGATCACAATTCTACCATGCTAGTATTTCAATGAAACCTTGATCTCTATCAGTCAATTTATTGCATCTTTCGGTGATCTTCTCAAATCCTTCCAAACATTGTACTAAGGTGTCACCTTCCCAATTCACTTTTTTCTTCCATTTTTCAAACATCACAACCTCCTATTCTATGGTTATCTTCTCATTTACCAATTCTTGGACATGTGTTTGAATAAGAGCCTTTAAATTTCACCTTTCAACATCGGTTTTTTCTTGGCAAAATCTATATTCTCCTAATCTCTTGGATTTTTCACAAAAAATGGCATGCCTCCTTACACTCCCAAATTGCATCTATGATTAATTCTTCTCCTTTCCTCACCAAAGTACTCCATCCACTCTTCAAATACACTCATTTTATGATGAAGTGTTGCAATAACATCTAGTTGCTCTTTGGACAAAAGCACTAGATTTTTTAGCCTACACTTGATCAGATTGGGCTAATAATTAGATAAAATTTTCTAGGCGGGAAACTCATTCTTTCAACTCTCTTTTCTTCTATTTTCTTTTTTGCACTTTGGAAATAGTTGTCTCTAAATTTATGTTCATCTCTTCCAATTCCTATCCCCAAGATGAATGTCCAACAATAATACTTATCACCTTAAAATTGAGAAACAAATAAAATGATTTCCTTATACTTTTCAAGATAAAAATTTGAAGTCCACTATCAAATGATGTTAAACATCATTTGAAATCCACATGAGACTGACACAATAATCACTAATAAAATTCTCACATCATGCTGTCCAATGCCCACATGAGCTAACAATTAGCATCCGATATAAGCCGATTGTCCAAGTAATAAGTATGCCAAATACCATATGAATGGAAAAGTTCAAAGTCTCCAAATTAAATGATAACCATCAAATGTCAATAAGTCAACAACATTGATGTCACCATTCTTTGAAGAATAACATTTATGAGCTCGAAAAAATTAAATGTTGCCATGCAAAGTCAATGAACCTAATTATGATTATGAATCAAAGTGCCAATAAACATATCATCTCCCTAAAATAAGTCGATGTCACCTTTCCTATAAGCCCGAGTTTTAATATCAATAAAGTGCATAGAATGGCCGACAAAAATAATGAAGTATAATTGCATCCATGTCAATTTAAATTTCACTCTTCACAACTTCAAAAGCCTTTTATCAACATGTTCAAAGACATATGCTTTTAGAAATTGAAGAGTCTGATTCAAATATGACTTTATTCAAAGTCATTTACCAAAGCAAGCTAGCCAAAATAATGCCCAAAACAATATTATAATATTTCCATAAATATTACCTTCGAGCCATGGAGGTGGCTTTTACAAAGTCACATGAAATCAACACTATGGTAAACAATGATCACCTTTAGAAGCTGATTATGAAATCAAGCCAATCCGAAACATATGAACCAAATGAACTTCATATATATACCAATCACTATGTCCTAGGCAGTGACACCAAGATAATGTGAAAGAACCATGAATATATGAAATGAAAAAACCATCTGAAGAAAAAACAATAACCTCATATACCAATGATGCCAAATGAAATATCAAACTCAAGTGACAAAGAGAGCAATGTGATTCCAATGTGCCATGTATCAAATAATGTATCATAATCATTGACACCAAAGAATTGTGTGACAACCATCAATAGAATGCCATCAAGACATAATAAAATGAATCTTGTCAAAGATGCCATGATGAACCTAATAATGAGAAATTGAAATAATATACTTGATGTGCAATAAAGAAGGGCCAACATGTCCAAATAAAACCAACTGTTCTGTGATATCACCTGAAAAACCTATGCCACCTAAATAGACAAGATAACTTTTATCTACACATGAAGCTCGACATGATCAGTACCACAATATATGATAAAAAAATGCATCCAAATGCATCAACTCAAAGCATGGTCCAAAAAATACTGAATATGCCAAACTGAATACAAAGAGCACCAAGTATCATAATGCCAATCACCAATCAGTTTTATCATCAAGGACAATATACCACAAAGAGAAAGTCAACAAACTCCCCCTTTGTCCTTGATGGAAAAAACCATATGAAACCTAAAACCATCTGAAACCATCTAAATTGAACATGATCAACCAAATCACATCAATGACAACCCAAAAGATACAAATGATTAACCAAAAATTATCATATTTCTCCCCCTTTTTTGTCTCAAGGAAAAAGGATAAACAATGAAATACCAAAAGCCAGTAACTCAACCAGCTGCAAATATAGTAATGAAGAAACAAATAAAATAGAAACCCAACAAGAAGATGCTAGGAGAGCTAAGAAAACTCCCCTTGAAGCAATGATATGTTTGAGAAAGTAACAATTGAGAGACAACTCCCAATCTAGATCTGATTTTTTTTTTAAAGTCTTTTGTAGATTCATAGATGTATGTGAGCCAATTGGAATATATCTTGTCTTCTATCAAAATAATTATTCCTAACAAAATTCAAACAAAACATCATAAATATAACTGACTAATTAGTAACCTATTGTTCTACAGGATCTTGAATGTATGAAGAGACTTGCTAAAAATTGTTCTGGACTTTAATGCTTTTACTTCCCCTTTTAAAGTCCAAGATAAATAATGACATGATATGGTAATTCATTGATTACCAAACAACTCAATCCACACTGAAATAGCACTGAGCACATAAGCAAATAAGACTTTCTAACCAACTGAATTTACTTCACATTGCCCAAGAATATGAATGGGCATAGTTCATTGTAACAAAAAAAACTTGAAAGTATATTTGACAAAATATTGTGGTCATGATCCAAACAATTTTTCCAACACAACCAAGTCTACTCTCAATTTGTCAATATAATGAAACAATTATTAATGCCAAACTACAACACAAATATAAGCATGAAAATATTTTCCACTCTACTACCACTAACCAAGAAAACTTATCAATTATAGCATGAAGCTCCCCCTAATTCTTTACAAATGAACTGCCAAGTGAGGAACTTTCCAGAGTAAGAATGCAACATGGTAGAATTGTGTTACCATTAAATTGCAACAATAATCTTCACCTTATGAGTCATGTCAGCAAAGAAAAATTGTGCAACAAAGGAGTGGAATTGGCCAAAACTAATAGTAGTTTGAAAAATATTGTCTTGTATTGATAAGATACTATCCTTCGACGAAGAAAGCACCTTGAAAGATTATTGTCAAAACTTTGTCAAATCTATGTGATAGAGATGCCAATTCTACTCTGTCACTGCAACATTATAAAGGTCTGCTCTGTGCAATAGTTAACAAGAATGAATTTGCATTAGAGATGACACCAATATCACTGTATCAACCACCACTTAACAAACATCTTGAATGATCTATCAACTATTTAAACATTCAAGACAAACATGAACTGAAAAAAAAAAATCCTCTGAAGACTATTTCATTTTTCCTTGTTTTATTGTGTATATAAAACACTGCAATGATGTTTTCTTTCATGCTCACTGTCTTGAGTCTATTTGAATATCTTGTACATATCCATTGTGCAAAAGAGTTTTAATAGACCACTGAACCATATCATTGCTTCATGACTACTAGGGTACTTGCAACTTTACAACATTTTGACAATAATCCTCCTTTCTTTATACTTTGGTGGATGTCACTATTTTTAACACAGTAGATGATCACAATCACACATTTTAGCTCTATCTTGTCTACATTATCAATGCTTGTTATAGACATATGAGAGTATCAACTAGATTTCCCTTACTATCAACATTGTTTAACCTTTACATAGAATTATTCAATCTCTATACTTCCATGTTACTTGTTATGACAAAGTGCAAACAAGTATTTAGTCTACCTGGACACCTAACTCACATATCAAGCTTATGCATTAGATAATGCCACTGTCCTGTGACATTTTGTAGATACTCTATACCTTGAATCTCAAAGGTATTATCTTTTCTAGGGGTTCATAAGATGATACATTTATTGATCCCCTTTTACCTCTTGGTCTAATTATGCATTCAACAGTGTTTCTTGTGCATCAAGCACAAGCCTATTGTCTTGCTTTTGCTTCTTTCTCTAGAATCCTACAAACTCTTTGTTGCTTCTAGATATTTTATCCCATTGAATCCTACAAAAAAATACTTTATGCCCAAGGCCATTACATCTATAACATACAACCAAAAACTTGTAATATCTAGTGTCACTCTTGTTACAATTTCTTGCAAGATGACCTGATTGATTATATTCAAAGCATGTAATATTATCATGGTTCCTCTGCTTATCATTTTTATTTATTTTAGAAAAACATTTAGTTGCTTTGTGGCCATACTCAAAACATGAGTAACAATAACCTAAAAGATAATAATAATACTTCATCAAGTTACCTTGCTAGGCAGAGTAAGATCCTGACAACTTGTGTGTTCTATTCCTTCCTCTTTTGTTTCCTGCAGTTTTAGAATTAGTAGCATGAAATTTTATATCTTTCTTTGTACTAAGTGTCTAAGAAAATCGTCCTTCCTCTAAGCCTAGACCAATTTGTCACTTGGAGCCTTCTGCATTTCAATAAGTTTATCCAAAGACATGGAGCCACTCTTACTGATATTTTCATCACTTAATTGCTTTGATTCTTTACCAATGTTCCTTAGTAAAAGTACTTGCAACTTAAGATTTTCTATGCACTGTTCTTTTTCTTAAACTTGATCTTTGAACACTTCCTCAATCTTTCTATCTTCTTCAACTTGGATTTTTTCTTCTATAATATTTGAGTATACCTTATCTTTGATATCCTTTTCTTGTTGAAGTTGCTTCTTTAAAATTAGGTTTTCTCTTCTAAGTTGTTTAATTATGTCTAAAGCACACAGAAGTTCACCTTCCAAATCAAGCTTATTTTCTTGCTCATCTAATTCTTGTTCAAAATTTACTTCATCCAAAACTTGATCTACTTCATTAGTTTCTTGGCCACTTGAATGTTCATCTGTCATCTCTAGGGATTTAGATTCAAATATATTTTCTTTGGAACTATGATTATTTTCACAATCACCACTTACAGATGAATCACAACTTGCTTGAGTTTTCAAAGATATCTCTTCTTTCAACTCACCATCCTGATATACTTAATAAATCTCTCCTAAAATTCCTTTCCATCTCTGTAGTGCATAGCTTTAGCAAGTGTCATTTGGTAGACTATTTAAAATAGCATCTAGAGCCTTAGCATTGGATTCAAGAACTATCTTTTCCTCAAGGGTGGAGGGAGATGTTATAGACACAGTGCAACCTCTCTCTACTGTTGTCCACATGTCAAACCCTAAGTCCAGGAATAATAAGTTTCCATATGATGCTTCTAGAAATTAAAATTGATACCTTCAAATTGAGGTATTCTATGCATAGTATGTTGTATCATTTTTGAGTTGTTGTCAATGATCATTTCTTCATTACTTCTTACACTAGGTTCAGACACAACCTGATTGTTAATGTTTTGCTGTTAATTTATTTTTCCCTTATTCCTTCTCCCTTTTGCCATCATAGAAAAAACACTACAACACCCAAAGTCCTTAAACCAAACAAACTTCCAATACCAAAATCAATCCTAGGTATGAAACCTAATGTAGTACCCTGCGCTCTGATACCACTTGTTGGAAGTGGATTCACTCTAAGAGGCAGGGGTTAATCGAAGTGATATAATTTTTAAACTTTTGAATTTGAATGCACAACTTAAATTTTTTACCTTGAAATAATATGGAAGTTTTAACCAAACACATGAACACTTAAACTTTACAGTAATATATGCAAGAGAACCAACTCATATTAAAAGCATCATGTAGCATTGTTCCATCAAATTGTGAACAACCATTTTTATGATTTTTGAAACAAGACTTCAACTTTACACTATGTAGGTTTAACTTGATTTAGAAAGACTTTTAAACAACCTTAACTTTTCTTTTAAAACAAACTAAAAATATCAGAGCAATGACTAATTAAGCACATTAACTTGAAACAAAATGAGTGACAAAAGAAAATAACATCACATACCACAAAGATTTCCTGAGTGGAAAAACCCTCTTGGGGTATAAAAAACCACTCGCAAACTAATCCTTTTATTCATTCAAAATAGCACCAACTTTGTTACATAGTGGAGCACCAACTTCATCAAACATTCAAGGTATTGCAACCATCAGAAGCTGATAACTGCAATAACTCTGTGTAGTTATAAAATTACAATAGGATACAAAATGATTTTGCAATAATTCCCAATTCAAAATAATCTCTATAATACAACTAGAGATAAAAGCAATATAAGCCCACTTTTCCTCTTTACAGAATGATATTACAATAAACAATACTTTATCTAGTCTATTTCATCTCATCACCATTTCAAGTGTTTTTGCAAAGATATATATATATATATATATATATATATATATATATATATATATATATATATATATATATATATATATATATACAATGTTTGTAAAATGGTTATTCATCTTGTCAAAAACCCGTATCGAATAACCAAATTTAATAAATTGGTAAAAAATGTTGTTTGATCATGATACCCCTACGGGTTTAAAGAATAACCATAGATATGTCAATGAATTGCCACTGAAAATGATAAAACCCTTGAGTAGACTCGAGTTAGTGAAAAACATGATTAATTCTTTACAATTTTCTGATCTTCAACTTAATCACAAAAATACTTACCTTTGAAGCCAACAAAAAACTTTCAAACTAAAAACAAAAATACCTGTCAAGGCGGCCAACCTTTTACTGGCTGATTGTGCAAACTTCTTCTAACTTCCTCACTGAAACTCTTCCAACTTTTAGCTTGAAAACCAACTGTATACTGTGATCTCAATTTTTCCATGGGGGTGCAACTGTTGGAGTTATGGATAGACACTAAGAGGGGGGGGGGGTGAATTAGTGTCTAAACATTTTTCAACTTCTACCAAGACTTTTAATTATGACATCCTTTCTATTGATAATAGAGTAGAGTAATCACTTTGAAAGCATTTATGAAAAAGGGGTAAATAAAGATATGACAACATCAACTCAGTCCATTAGACAACTTATGCCAATATGATTTGAGTGAGATATCTTGCATTTTCAAAAACAATTGTGATTGACAATTTTTAACAAACAAAAAATAAAGTGTGATGATAGTATAGGTGCAACTCATAAGACTGTGTAAATGAAGACCAACATTATTGAATCACTTCTTAACCAACTAATTTCAATGCAACTTTATAAGACACTACAACAATAGTGCAACATAATGCCTCAAGATAGGTATTGGGATAACAAAAACTTTAAGCACATTATAAAAATTCTTAAGCTATGAATCAAACAAATACATTTATACTTTCTATTGAATTAGAACTTTCAACAATGATAGAACACTTGTGCAAGAAATTTTGATATAACCATTTTTAGAGATGAGGAAACTAACATTCAACAATGCTCAGACTGATAAGAACAATTACTCAAAAAATTATCACAATCAAGAAGCAATGTGACATCAAAACAAAGAGACCATAAGACAGAATTTGCTGAGTGGAAAACCCTTCTGGGGTAGAAAAACCACTCCTTAACTACCTCACTGGCTTAGCATCAAAAAACCACAACTTACAATGCCTTACATGCTAATTTTTTAGCACCAAATCAAGGAGCACCAACCCCTCATTTAGAGACACCAATATCAAGGAGCACCAACCCCTTATTTAGTGACACCAATCTCAAGGAGCACCAACCCCTTAATGAATTTCAGAACAATAATAATATTAGAGGATCTCTCTGTTTCGAAATGAGCTCATAGAACCCCTCACACTTAATTTACTTAATACCCTAAAGATTCAACACAGTGAATCCTTAAAACGTTAAATAAATTAAGGTTGCGATAGAGCTCTGCAACATATTTTCATTTTTGTATTACAGAGCCTTTTCAACATTTCCTTTTTTGATACAACAAGTTATGATATCACAGAATCACACCAGTATATTCACAGTGATCAAAACACTGTGTTTATATATAATTTCACATATATGTCTGCCAATACAAAAGTCTTCATAGAATTCATTTTCAAAAGAATTTGAAACCTTCATCCCGTTTTTAAAAAATGAGCTAGTAGAATGATGATAATCAGCAGATGGAGAATAATCATGTGTAACATCTATACTGAAGGCCATTTCAAACTCAAACAAGAATATTTCAAGTAATGCTTCCTTTTCAAACTGAAATATTTTTCATAACCTAGATCTGAATGTAGTGAAGTATGCACAGGTAATATAATTTCCCTCTTTCAAAAAAAACCATATGAATTTGTATTCAGAAAACTTTATTTAGAAAGCCATCATTTTTGAAACGTATGAAATAAATCCACAATGAAATTAGTAGATTTCACAAAATGCATGACTACCCATCAACTAAAAGTCACAAACTATCATTTCAAGAACAAATAAAAATTAAATGCATGATATCATGTTAGAACCCACCAAATATTTTCATCATTTGAGCAAAATGAAAAAAAAACTGCCATATAGCCAATTTTCAAAATGAAAGAGATAATACCTATTCATGCTACATAGAAATAAAATAATTACTAGACATATTTGAAGCCAACAACCATAGTTGACAGATTTATAATTCCCACAAATTCCTTTCACCAATGTTGATCTTGCATTTGCTCAGATTTCATAGACCAACCTGAATGAAGGAAACAATAGTGAGACTCTTTCCAGCTTGAGCCCTCATCCAATGTAATGCACCAAACTTAGTTGCCATACCCTTCATTGCTTGAACACAGTAATTTTCTTCCAGACAAAGGTGTTACAACCAGCTAGAATAATGAGTAACAACAGTTACAAAGAATACAATGAAAAACAATAGTTACATTTCCTTCATGGTGACAGCGTGGCTAGTGTTTCAAACCCATAAACAATAAAAATACAATATCATTTTTCCTTATTCTTTCATTAAGTCATTCAATGAATTTTTAATATCATAATGAGATTTGAAGTCCACAATGGAATGATATCCTATATCATTTGAAATCCATGTGCATGACTAAAAACACCGATAATATTATTACCAACTCAAATGCCAAGTCACACTATCCATGTGTATATTATTGTCCAAAAGAGTCATGAACAATACAATGTTATTCTTAGCCTTTGAATTTCCAATACTTTATGCTCAGCCAACTCAAATAAATAAATAAAGTTCCATAGAGATAAATAATGTCGACATTATAATTACCTCCATAATTTGCATACAAGTTGTTGATACATACTAAACTTCATATATCTTATTTGAAATTTCAATACCTTCATATATTCGTGCCTTTCTACATTGACTCAGCTCATATATTGTTCAACATATAATTTCCACCAAAATTTGTAAATCCTCAAAAGGCACTAACACTTCTGATACTCAGCCTGATTGATGACCACGACTCCACAAACATTAGCATGCCAATGATCAATTAATATCATATGTAAAAAGTGAAAAGGATTCGAATAATAAAGATAAAAACTTGCATTTGGAAGCTGAGTATAGAGTCAAGACTTGGGCATAGAAGACTCCAAGTATAAATGATAAAAATTTATGCCATGTGTGCCAATAAATGCCACCAAAGAGGTGATATACCAGAACCAAAGTGAATACAATGCCTCCAAAAAAAATGAGTTCGAGACGGCTTTAGAAACACGAGAGCAATGATGTCACTAATCCAAGTTTCATGGAGAAAATGAATCAATAATGAAACTACCTGAGACGGTCTAATTGCTTGATAAAGCAATGTAAATAAGCAATGAACCAAAAACATGTGTCATATCACTTCAATCAAAAAGTCATAACCATTTATACCATGAAGATAGAAAGATGCCAAGATGATATAGATGCCAAACCAAAATCAAACTGGTAAACACCAGTTGAAACCACATTGCCATAAGCATTACCTTCATTTGCATATGCCTTATCAATGCCATGTAATCACTGATATATATATATATATATATATATATATATCTGTTGAAACAATATATCTTAACATGAGAAGGTAACAATTTATTAAATTTGAAGTTGAAGAAAGCCCTGTCACAATGAACACCATCTGAATAACCTGTTACCAAGCCTTATCAACACTGTCAGTAACCATAACCATCTATAATAGCCAAGAGGAATCAAATATGTATCATGTCAAAGCATAAAGATCCTGAGAGACCAAATCTAAAACTGTGAGACCATGAGAACCAAGAAAGTGATTTTGTCATCAAGAACAAACCATGAACACAACTGAGATCCAACAGAAGCTAGGGTTTCAAATCCATAAACTTGAGAAACAAATAAAATGATTTTCTTATACTTTTCAAGATAGACATTTGAAGTCCACTATTAAATGATGTTAAACATCATTTGAAATCTGCATGAGACTGGCACACTAAACACTAATCAAATTTTCACATCATGTTGGCCAATGCCCACGTGAGCTAACAATTAGCATCCAATATAAGTCGATTGTCCAAGTAATAAGTATGTCAAATACCACATTGATGGAAAATATCAAAGTCTCCAAATTAAATGATAACCATCAAATTTCAATAAGTCAACAACATCGATGTCACCATTCTTTAAAGAATAGCATTTATGAGCCCAAAAAAATTAAATGTTGGCATGCAAAGTCAATTAACCCTATTATGATTATGAACCAAAGTGCCAATAAACATATCATCTACCTAAAATAAGCCAATGTCACCTTGCATATAAGCCCGAGTTTTATTATCAATAAAGTGCATAGAATGGCTGAAAAAAATAATGAAGTCTAATGGCATCCATGTTATTTTAAATTTCCCTCTTCACAAGGTCAAAAGCCTTTTATCAACATGGTCAAAGACATATGCTTTCAAAAATTGAAGAGTCAGATTCAGATATGACTTTATTCAAAGTCATTTACCAAAGCAAGTTAGCCAAAATAATTCCCAAAACAATATTATAATATTTCCATAAATATTACCTTTGAGCCATGGAGGTGACTTTTACAAAGTCACATGAAATCAACACTATGGTAAACAATGATAATCTTTAGAAGTTGATTATGAAATCAAGCCAATCTGAAACATATGAACCGGATGAACTTCATATATACCAATCACTGTGTCCTAGCCAGTGACACCAAGATAATGTGAAATAACCATGAATATATGAAGGGTATGTGCAGGATCATCATGGAAAAAATAGGCCCTTAAGTGGCCAAAAATTCAAAAAAATTAGAATTAGGCAACTTCATGGAAAAATTTGAATAAGTTATCTATATTATTTCAAAAATATGTAAGAATAGAATCTGTAGCAAATTGAATGTAGTTTCTAAACTACTAGCTATTTTTTTTTTTTTTAAATCTATTTGGTGAAAATTTGAAATTTCAATACAGTAGTACTTAAATTTCAAAGAAAAAATAAGTAGGTGTATGTCTAACCCCTAACCACAATAAAATGATAATATTTTTATAAGATTTTAGATATAAGTAGATGACTCATGTCCGGATGTGATGCATATTTTTGTAATTTTTTTCCAAGTAAATAATTAATTATGAATTTTTATTACAACTTTTAAAAAATATAAAAAACTCATATGTCTAACCACCTTAACTTGGTCAAAACTTCATGAAATTCAATTTTTCATTTTTTAATCTTATAGTATGCGAAGCATAGAATGTGACACATGTTTTGGATTCAAAAAATGTGGTACCATTTGAAAGCTATAGATGTTTTTCAATTAGCCTTTCAATCAGGAATTTAATCATAATTCAAATAGAAAATGAATAATAATTATTTATTAAATTCAAAATAAGCTCAATTTATATTGGTGGAAAGCTGAGAATCTCCTTTAAAAACCCTTTTCATTTCATCAATTTTGGGTAAAAAAAATGTCGTTAGCCACATACCCATCATATTGCCACTTTTTGGCCCATCATGATCCTACACATACCTTGAAACAATAAAACCGTATGAAGAAAACATAAGAACCACATATACCAATGATGAAAAATGAAATATCAAACTCAAGTGACAAAGAGGGCATTAATATGATTCCAATGTGCCATGTATCAAATAATGTATCATAACCATTGACACCAAAGAATTGTGTGATAGCCATCAATAGAATTCCATGAAGACATAATCAAATGAATCTTGTCAAAGATGACATGATCAACTTGATAATGAGAAATTGAAATAATATACCTGATGTGCAATAAAGAAGGGCCAACCAGTCCAAATAAAACCAACTATTATGTGATATCACCTAGAAAACCTATGCCACCATAGACAAGATAACTTTTATCTGCACATGAAGCTTGACATGATCAGTACCACAATATATGATAAAAAAAATCATCCAAATGCATCAACCCAAAGCATGGTCCACAAAATACTGAATATGCCAAACTGAATACAAAGAGCACAAAGTATCATAATGCCAATCACCAATCAATTTTTCCAATAAGGATAATATACTACAAAGAGAAAGTTAATAGAGATAATATAAATATAGAATGTGCTAGCAATGAAAATTGTACATAATAAAATAAGGAAGATAAGTGAAAGAGAAGACATGAATTTGATGCTATTCTTGAGGTGTTTGAGTTAAGTGTGTGGTTGTTTAGTGCAAAGCTTAACACCGAGTTTCCAGATGCAGTGAGCAGAAGGAAAACTCTATCATTCATGCGAGTTGATTAGTTATTGTGGTGGAATCTTTATTGCATTTGGATTGTTGTCTCTTTGTAACAAGTATTCTTTGTATCTCTATGGTAGTGAGCCCTCTAGGTTGTAGCCCTATGGATAGTGAGTTCAAATAGTGAGTTCTTATTTCAAGCAACGAGCCTTATCTCAAGCAGTGAGACTTTTTGTAATTGGTTTTGATATTCTCTATAGTGTGAATTAATCCTCACTATAGTTTTTCCCTCATTGGGTTTTCAACACAAATCTAGTGTTATTGTGTTTGAGCACTTGCATTTGATGGTTAATCACTTAATTAGTTTATGTGTTAGTTCTAGTAATTGAATTTAAGGTTATAATCTATGACAACCGATTCACCCCCCTCTCAATTATCTTATCCAAAAATTGGTATCAGAGATTGGTTCCTTGGTGAAAATATTAACTAGTTGAGGAAGGTACAGGATGGATAAAAAAATAGTCTTTGATTATCCAAGGTTTGATGGAACTAACTATACTATCTGGAAAGTATTGATGGAAGAATATCAGGAGTATTGTGGATTTGATGTAGAGAAATATTACAAGAATCCCTACACTCCATACTACAAATGGTCTTAGTACATCTAAGAAAATTAAAGCACATGATGTTAATAACAAGGTGATGTTCATCTTGAAGAATAGTTTGGTACATTTTGAGTTGATTAAGGTTAAGAATTTGAAGATAGCTAAGGAAGATTGGGATGCTTTAGAAAGAGCGCATGATTGTGATGAAAGGGTAAAAGAAGCAAAATTACAAAATTTGGAAACATAGTTTGATCTTTTACATATGATTGAAGATGAAAATGTTAAAGCTTACGTACAAAGAATGGATGAGGTGGTGGCTGTAATGTGATCTCTTGGTGCTACTATAGATGAAACCATAATTGTAAAGAAGATTTTTAGAACTCTTCCTGATCCTTATAGTGAAAATTTGAGTGCTATTGAGAATACTATAGATTACAAGACATGTACTAAGGATCTATTGTTAGGATTCTTGACATGTTATGAAATGAGGAAGCCAAATCTAAGAAGTGGAGGAAAAGTAGAAACTGTTTTTAAAGCAACAAGAACTTAAGATCTGGATGAAGAGAACTTTGAAGAAATTGAGGCTAACTTTGTAAGAAGATTGAGAAAAGGCTCTGGTAATTATGAAGGTAAATTTCCCTTTAAATGCTCTAGTTGTGGAGAAACTAGTCACTATGCTGCAAAGTGTCTAGAAAGAGCTAAGAAGAATAAACAAAGATATGAGAAAGAAAGGAAAGGAAAGAAGATCAATAAAGCTTACTATGTTAATGATAATCCTAGTATTTTAGATTAAGATTCAGAATATGAAGATACAAATGGAAATGGATGCTTGTTCTTGGCAATTAAAGATGAACCTACTTCTAATAATTCAAAAAGATAGTTAAAGGAAAATCCTCTAGAGAAAGAGAAAGAGAAAGAGAGAGAGAAGGAGGAGAAAAGTGAAGGTACAATTATCTCTTCCCTACATGCTAAATTGGAAAAGAATTTTTGGGTAGTTGATAGTGGTTGTTCCAATCACATGAATAGTGAAAAGTGTAAGCTTGTGAAATGTGAAAAATATGATGGAGCTCTAGTTATGTTTGGAGATGATAATAGTGCTAATATCTATAGGATAGGTTCAATAAGTTTTGATGGCAAGAATCATATTGCTGATTTTTACTATGTGAAGGGTTTAAGGTATAATATGTTGACCATTGGTCAAATTTGTAGAAAGGGATATGATATTGTGTTTAAGGATGAGAAGTGTGAGATCTGAAAAGATCCATAACCTTGATTGTTATACGACAAAAATCTAAAGAGAATTTTTATTAGCTTAAAGGTGTTGATGGATGATGTTTTGTGACTCAAATAAATGACAGTTGGTTATGGCACAAGAGAATGTGTCACACGAATTTTGATAACTTGAGAAGGATTAGTATTGTTCAAGCCATGAGATATCTACTAAGAATTACAAAGCCTATAAATGTTGTCTATAGAAATTTTTATTTTGATAAATAGACAAGAAATTGTTATAGATTAAAGGAACAATATACTATTGGATTGCTTGATTTGGTTCATACTGATCTTTGTGGTCCTATGAGAGTATGAAGCCTACTTGGTGAAAGGTGCTTTATTCTTTTAATTGATGATTATTCTAGATATTCATGGGTTACATTTTTAAGAGAAAAATAAGAAGCATTAGATAGATTCAAAGCATTGAAGGCCATGGTTGAAAATGAGGTGAATTTGAAGATAAAGTGTTTGAGATCTAGCAGAGGTGGTGAATTCACCTCCCATGAGTTCAATATTTTTTGTGAAGTGAATGGAATAAAGAGACAATTATCTACTTCAAGAACTCCTCAACATAATGGATTTTTTGAAAGGAAAAACAAAACAATTCAAGAAGTTGCTAGGTCAATGATCATTGAAGCTGAATTACTAAAATTTTACTAGAAAGAAGCTATTGGAACTATTGTGTATGTATTCAATTAATTTTAGGCAAGAAAAAATAGTATAGAGACTCCCTATGAGCTATGACATGGAAGAATTCCTATAGTTAAATATTTCAAGGTATTCAAAAGAAAATGCTACATCAGAAGAGATGAGGAAACTTTGGGAAAGTTTGATGTAAGAAGTGATGAAGGAATATTTCATGGTTACTCTCCTATAAGCAAGGCATATAGATGTTTCAACAAAAGATTGAGGAAGATTGTGGAAAGCTCAAATGTGAAGGTTGATGAAACAATGAATAATTTTATTGATATTGATGGATATGTGTTTGATGAACATGACTATTCAAGAATAGAAGAAATTGAAGAAGAATAGGATAGAGATGAGTAGAAAGAGAAGAAGATGCTTGAGTAATGTCCACTAGAACACTAAAATATGTAGAGAGGAATCATTCAGAAAGTTAGATTATTGGAGACAAGAAGAAAGGTCTGTTGACTAGAATCAAAGCTGTTGCTGATGTAAACTTGTTCGTACCCTTTGAAATTGAGCCAAAGTCAGTAAGAGAAGCCTACAAGGATGAACATTGGAAGGAAGCAATGAAAGAAGAAATTTTTCTGATTGAAAAGAATCAAACTTAGGAATTGGTTCCAAAACCAATAGACAAAAATATCATTGGATCAAAATGGGTTTTTAGAAACAAGCTGAATGAGAATAGGAAAGTTATCAGAAACAAAGCAAGGCTTATATGTAAAGGCTACTCACAAGTGGAAGGTATATAAATTTAGGAAACCTTTGCATCGGTAGTGAGAATGGAAGCTATAAGGATGTTCTTGGCATTAGCTACTCATAAAAATTTCAAATTATATCAAATGAATGTCAAGTCATATTTTTTGAATGGTGAGCTAGATGAAGAGGTTTACATGGAACAACTAGAAGGATTTAATTTAACAGATCAACTGGATATGATGTGCAAATTAAAGAAATCTTTATATGGATTGAAGCAAGCTCCTAGAGCCCGATATGCAAGGTTAGATAGGTGTTTGAATCAATAAGGATTTAACAAAGGTACGGCATACATTAATTTGTATTTTAAAACTAAGAATGACAAACTCTTGATTGTAGTGGTATATGTTGATGACATTATATTTGGAGGAAATGAAAAGATGTGCAAGATGTCTGTGGAAGAAATGTATAAATAATTTGAAATGTCTATGTTTGGTGCAATGAATTTCTTTCTTGGGCTATAGATTAATCAAACAGAGAAAGGAATTTTCATTTCACAATCTAAGTATGTGAGAGAAATGTTGAGAAAATTTGTATGGATGGTTCCAAACTAGTAAGTACTCCTATGGTGACTAGGTGCAAGTTGGGAAAAGATTACGATTCACCTAAGACTGATTAGAGCAAGTATAGATCTATGATTTGTGGAGTACTATATTTAACTACTACTAGACCAAATATTATGCATGTGATTTGTCTTGTGGCTAGATTTCAAGAAGATCCAAAGGAAACACATGTTACTCTAGTTAAATGAATATTCAAATATTTGAAAGGCACTTCAAATTATGGATTATGACATCCTAAAGAAACTAATTTTACACTCGGTGCTTATATAGATGCAAATTGGGTTGGAAGTATAGATGATAGAAAAAGTACAAGCGATGGTGCATTCTTTCTTGGATGTAGATTAGTGGCATGGTTGAGTAAGAAGCAAGATTTAGTCTCTTTTTCTACTACTAAATTTGAGTATACTGTTGTTGCATTGTGTTGTAGGGTATTGCAAGATCATGATGGGCCAAAAAGTGGCAATATGATGGGTATGTGGCTGACAACTACTTTTTTAACCAAAATTGATGAAACAAAAAGGGTTTTTAAAGGAGATTCTTAGCTTTCCACCGATATAAATTATGCTTTATTTTCAATTTAATAAGCAATTATTATTCATTTTCTATTCAAATTATGACTAAAGTCCTGATTGATAGGCTGATTGAAAAACATCTATAGCTTTCAAACGATATCACATTTTTTGAATCCAAAACATACATCACATTCTATCCTTCACATAATATAGGATTAAAAAGAGAAAAAATGAATTTCATGAAGTTTTGACCAAGTTAAGGTGGTCAGACATACAAGTTTTTATATTTTTAAACAGGTTGTAATAAAAAATTCATAATTAATTATTTACTTGGAAAAAAATTACAAAAAAATATGCATAATTAATTATTTTTTCCCTGAAATTTAAGTACCACTGCATTAAAATTTCAAATTTTCACCAAATAGATTTTTTTTTTAAACAAACTTAGTCATTTAGAAACTACATTCAATTTTCTACAGATTCTATTTTTACATATTTCTAAAATAATATAGATAACTTATTCAAATTTTTATGTAAAGTTGCCTAACACTGATTTTTTTGAATTTTTTGCCACTTAAGGGCCTGTTTTTTCCATGATGATCTTGCACATACCCCATAGTGCTACATGATGATCCTATTCCTATCTTATGTGATAACACAAGTGCAATTAACACATAACCTATAAACAAGTGTTATGGATGAAATAGACATTGAAAGATATCACACGGTATGTGCAGGATCATGATGGGCCAAAAAGTGGCAATATTATGGGTATTTGTAGGGTATGTGGCTGATGACCTTTTTTTACCCAAAATTGATGAAATGAAAAGGTTTTCAGAGGAGATTCTCAACTTTCCACCAATATAAATTATGCTTTAATTTTTCAAATTTAATAAATAATTATTATTCATTTTCTATTAGAATTACAACTAAAGTCCTCGATAGGCTGATTGAAAAACATCTATAACTTTCAAACGGTATCACATTTTTTGAATCTGAAACATGTATCACATTCTATGCTTCACATACTATAGGATTAAAAAAAGAAATATTGAATTTCATGAAGTTTTGACAAAGTTAAGGTGGTCAGACTTACGAGTTTTTATATTTTTTAAAAGTTGTAATAAAAATTTCATAATTCATTATTTACTTGGAAAAAAATTACAAAAAAATATGCATCACATCCAAACATGAGTCCTCTACTTATAAATTAAATCTTATAAAAAAATATTATCATTTTATTATGGTTATGGTGGTCAGATAGACACCTACTTCTTATTTTTCCATGAAATTTAAGTACTACTGCATTGAAATTTCAATTTTTCACCAAATAGATTTTTTTTTTTTTTAAATAAACCTAGTAGTTTAGAAACTACATTCAATTTTCTACAGATTCTATTCTTACATATTTTTGAAATAATATAGATAACTTATTCAAATTTTTATGTCAAGTTGCTTAACACTGATTTTTCTGAATTTTTTGCCACTTAAGGGCTTGCTTTTTCCATGATGATCTTGCACATACCCCATAGTGCTACATGATGATCCTATTCCTATCTTATGTGATAACACAAGTGCAATTAAAATTTTGAAGCATCCTACGATGCATTCTAGAATGAAGCATATATCTATTAGGTATCATTTCTTAAGAGAGAAGGTTATGGAGAATGAAGTCAAGCTTGAGTATATTTTAACAAAAGATCAGATTGCAGATATATTTACAAAGGCTCTTCCTAAAGATACGTTTGAGTATCTCTAGGATAAGCTAGGGGTTATTTCCCCTCCTTTTACAAACTCAGATGCATTTGGAGATGCATCAGTCAGGTGAATTCATGATTCTATCTTTTGGAATGATGATTTTTGGTGGCTACCCTCAGATAGAGCAGACACATTTTCTAAGTGTTTTCATGTTAAAGGAAGTTTCAATGGACATATCTTTTTCCTTTTCCATTGATGTCAAAGGGGGAGAGAGAAAGAATGTGAAAAAGAAAAGAAAAGGGAGAGAGAGCATGTGAAAAGTTAATAAGAGAAAGAAAGTAATGAGGAAGATGATCTTCTAAAAGGGGAGAAGTAGAAGGAAAAATCTTGAGAAGTATTTTCAAAATAGGTATGGTGTCTTTGATGGTTTTTCACATCATGTGTTGTCATCAATGACAAAGAGGGAGATTGTTCAAAGAATGGAAAAATAATGATTTTTTGTCATTGATGTCAACTGTTAAACTAGTTATGTCAACCAGATAGTTTGTTATGTACTAGTTTTTGTTGATGGTATATGTTGAGGATATTGAGAAAATTGTATTAAAAGAAGGTTGTTGGTTTTGGTACTTGTGAACTATGTTTTGCTATGTGTTGATTAAGGTCTAGGAGAATTGTTAATAGTCCATATTTCTCTTTGATGAAATCTTATGTGTTGCCTTGGTTCTATTGAAGTTGGTTTTGGCATTTGGATGTATCAAGCTTAATTGATCTATGTGTTTTACATTGGTATGGTTGACCATGTGTCAAGCACTACTTCCAAAGTTCATGAAGCATGTTGTATCTTTTATGGATCCCGATGAAGCATGTGTTTGGGTTACCCTCATTCTAATTCCACCCTAGGATGTTTGGCACCAACCTAATTTGAAAGTTGAAGTTGGATGGATGAATTTGTATTTTTTCAAAGTTGGAGATAATATAAATTAAAATGTGATAGCGATGAAAATTTTACATAAGAAAAGAAGGAAGATAAGTGAAAGAGAAGACACCACTTTAATGCTATTCTTGAGGTGTGTATGAGTTAAGTGTGTGGTTGTCTAGTGTGAAGCTTAACACCGAGTTTCTGGATGTAGTGAGTAGGAGGTGAACTCTATCATTCATGCAAGTTGATCAGTGAATGTGGTGGAATATTTGTTGCATTGGGATTGTTTTCTCTTTGTAACAAGTCCTTTTTTTCTTCTTTGTGTCTTTATGGAGGTGAGCCCTCCAGGTTGTAGCTCTATAGATAGTGAGTCCTTATTTCAGGAAATGAGTGTTATCTTAGGTAGTGAGCCTTTTTGTAATCAATTTTGATATTCTCTATAGTGTGAGTTAATCCTCACCATGGTTTTTCCCTCATTGGGTTTTCCACATAACAAATGGTATTATTTTGTTTGAGCACTTGCATTTGATGGTTAATCAGTTAATCAATTTATGTGTTAGTTTTGGTAGTTGAATTTAAGGTTATAATCTATGACAACTGATTCACCCCCCCTCTCAGTTGTCTTATCCAACATTTAGCAGGCTGGACTCATACCTAAATTCACTTTCTTTGATTTGTTTCTTCTTTATATTGAGTGAATATGTGGGCCTTATCCCATATTTTATTAAAGCTTGACAATAATCATCAATCCAACATTGAGTGTGCACCATAACCTATTCAAAGATCTCCTCAACAATCGTTATTTCTTTCTTTTCATAATTTGGATTTGAGATGGGTTCATCATAAACCTTAGTTGAATTATAAAATACATTCAACACTTCTACATCATGTGTATCCAAGAACTCTAGTATGTCACTGAGTTTAAGAATCTTTTCTAATTATAATGACAACCTTTGATATTATTGCTAGAATTTTCTAGATTAGATTGTTTCTAAATTTTTGCATCAACATTTTGAATCACACTTTGTGATTCATCATCAATATTTAAGAGAGAAAAAGGAAAAAATTCAGACACAATCTAATCAAGAAAACTTTAACAATAATCTTCATCGATTGTGGAAATCTACTATCACTAACCTTTGATATAATCTCTTCTTTAGCGTATTTTCTAGCTATCTGCTTGGCAATATTTCCCTCTAGATTATAATTATTTCTTTGGAGTGTAAAGAACTCCAATTTCTACATCTTCAATTCTTCTTCACACAAATCGACTAGTTTAGTCGCATTGAATTTGTAATTCCCCATAGTGATGGGAAATTTAAAATAACTTTTCTTATGTGCCACCTTGAAAAGGGCATGGGAAGGCTTCATCAGTCTCACCAATTCCAATAATAACACTTTGTCTATTGGGTACCTGGGCAACTTGAAGGGGCATCCTTTGAATCCTTCCACCTTGATGTAAGTGAAAGTGGGAAATTGAATATACAAACCCCCAATTTGTTGAATAATACTATGTGCTTCCAAAGAAAACCTTTTAGCATTTTCACCATCCATTATCCTTACCAACTTCAAGGAAAACACATCATTAACTCTTTGTTAATACTATTGATATTCATGAATAGTAATCTAGGGTAAATGAGCATATATCAAACTATTCCCTTGTTCTCTTCCTAGGGTGCCAACTTTGTTCAATCCTTGTCTATTTTCCCCTAAGGTGCAAGAAAAAATCACATATGAGAACATAGAAAACTATAAAGAATATGGAAAGACCTTTATTTTTTCATGCAACTTGTCATTGATAAAACTTCACCAATGCATTTTCATAGGTCCTTCCATTAATTTTTCTATGATTACGAACATCTAGGGTTCAAATTTACTAGCATCTCTAAGTCCAAAAATCTTGCTTAGCATAGATATGACATCTTGAACATTTGGGTTGAACATAGACCTTAGAATTGGTTTCATTTTCTTATTAATCTCCTCATATCACCATTGTGTACTCATAATTTTTCTATTAGGCTCTTCTACACTCAAGTAGGTTCTAGTCATTTTATTCACATCCACTAGATATATCTAGGGAGATGTAAGGAACCCAAATGTATATAGAATCCCCTTTATAGAGAGGTCTGCATAGACACACCCTTCCTTTTCGATGACTCTCTTGTCTAGGTTGTAACAATTTAAACATTCCATTACTAATTCAATGGCCTCCATTACTAGCAAAAACCCTCTTGCTAAATGCAACCCACTTGCTATAACATTCTTTGTACATTGAGAAGCGTTTTCTTGTCAGGCCTATGTGATAAATTTGACATCAAAATCCCATCCTAAATGGGTATCAATAATTATCCCACCTATTGGTATAGGTTGTGAAGAAAAATACTGAAACTTTTCTTTTTGACTTTCCTTGGAATTGCTCATATTTACCTGAGTACCCTACATTTTTTTAGCAGATATGTGCCTTGTGTGTGAGTTAGGATTAAATTTAACCAGTTATCTCTAAAAATTCATAAAAATTTCAATCTATAATTCAGTTAAATTGATTTCAAAATAATAAATCTTTCAATTTCCAGGGGAAACGTCATTATCTCAAGACATGCATACATAAAATGACTGACAAAATTTAAGTTATCCAAAAATAACTTGGTTTCTAGTGATATAATTGTTTTAGAATGCAACTTCAAAACCATTTGTAGCTATGTTCTTTGTTTCTTGAGGTTTACCTTTCTTTGTGTGCCACAATATTGATCTTGATTCTTAAATGTCCTTACAAATTAGCAGTATAGCACGAGGTAGAGTTTTATGAAAGTAAATGCATGATGGAGGTGGTTCCAAGTACATTTGTAGTTCACCACCTTCATTAATTTCCTATTACAATGCATTAATTTCCCTGAATAGAGGTGTAATCATGGTATATTACGGTTAAAATCATGAACACATTGGTTTTTCCATAGGGTAGACCATTAGAGAAGAAGATGACGCAAAAGGTTATGTGGCACACTTTCATGTTACTTTTATTCTTACAAGGCAAAGACTTTATAAGTAAAGTCACTTTGGATATGTTACCATTAATGATCACAAGGTTTGAATCCTCTGGTACTAGAGCTTGGAAGGATTATTGGGAATTAGGAAATTTACCCACTAGGTTCATGAGAACTAAGTGCAAAAAGGGGAATTGAGAACTAGGTTCAAGTGAGACCAAATTGATTAAAACATATATTCGCAATAGAAACTATGTTTTCTGACCTCTGATTAAAGAAAATGAAAGGAAACCAACAAGCTAACTAGAAAATAAAAGAGATGCATGTATTGGGATGATTCACCCTAGTCATGACTTATCGAGCTTGGCTTACCTACTAGGTGAAAAACTAAAACTAGCCAAAGATACAATATCCTTAACACAACCACAATGGGACCCCATGGGTTCGGTAAATAAATAAGACTAGGGAGAAAAGCTTGCAACACTAAAAATCAAGTAAAGACAAGGACTTATAGAAATAACTAGGAAAATTGAAACGAAACTTCCATTTTACAATTTCCTCGAAGAGTGGTACACCCAAGCAAGTAGAAGCAAAGGAAAGAAAGGAAAATAAACAAAGAAAAGAGGGGTCCACACTTTTCCAAGGAGAAAATTGTGGCATGTTGTGAGACTACATAAAAACTTGCAACCAAGAAAACTAAATAAAATAAAAGAAAGCCAATTCTAGACTTGAGTATGTACAGGATCATCATGGAAAAAACAAGCCCTTAAGTGGCGAAAAATTCAAAAAAATAGAGTTAGGAAACTTGACGTAAAAAAATGAATAAGTTATCTATATTATTTAAAAAATATGTAAGAATAGAATCTATAGAAAATTGAGTGTATTTTCTAAAATACTAGGTTTATTATATAAAAAAAATCTATTTGGTGAAAATTTGAAATTTCAATGTAGTAGTACTTAAATTTCAGGGAAAAAATAAGTAGGCGTCTACCTGACTACCCTAACCATAATAAAATGATAATATTTTTTTATATTATTTTAGATATAAGTAGACAAATCATGTCCAGATGTGATGCATATTTTTTTTGTAATTTTTTTCCAAGTAAATAATTAATTATGAATTTTTTATTATAACTTTTGAAAAATATAAAAATTAATATCTAGACCACCTTAACTTGGTCAAAACTTCATGAAATTCATTTTTTTAATCCTATGGTATGCAAAGCATAGAATGTGACACACGTTTATATTCAAAAAATGTGATACCATTTGAAAGCTATAGATGTTTTTTCAATCAACCTATCAATCAGGACTTTGGTCATAATTCAAATAGAAAATGAATAATAATTATTTATTAAATTCAAAGTAAGGCATAATTTATATTGGTGGAAAGCTGAGAATATCCTTTAAAAACCCTTTTCATTTCATCAATTTTGGGTAAAAAAAGTTGTCAGCCACATACACTACACATACCCATCATATTGCCACTTTTTGGTCCATCATGATCCTGCATATACCCACCTAATAACCATGCTTCAAATTTATTTAGTCTTCAAATTATAACCAGTTAGACCCTCATTCTAGCATTCCATCTTCAATTTAGCCATCATACAAGATTAAATTTTACTGAGCTCATGTGTGTGCACTTGATTTATTTCATTACAGTAAATTTAGAGCATAGAAAATGTTTGCATTGACCTACATAATTTTGAAATTATTTTTAAGACAACCTTCGATAGAGCCTTGCTACCAGTCAAGCATCCATAGCCCTGTAAAGGTTATCTTTGCAATTTCCCAAAACATATCTCTACTACTAGTTAGGTTTCCATTGCCTCGGTAGAGATATTTGGATGAGCTAAAGAGTTTAATTTTCTCTTTTGATATTTTGTTGATATTAATTTTTTTTAATATTTCTTTGTAAGCTCATTTGCTTCAACTTGTAGGTAATGGATCCCACTATTAGCTAGGGAATTATAGTGGTAGAAAGGTAGCCTTTTTATTTTTCACTCGATGCAAACAACTGTTATCCCAAATTTCAGTAGAATGATAAAAAAATATGGGTGTTTGTAGCTCGACATCAACTGAATGATTTATGTAGAGTAAAAGGAACTGAACAATTCCCTAATCATCTATAATTAGAGGACTATTTTTGGTCAAAGCATAGATGACATTTCCAGAATTGATGTTCTATTATTTTGACCACCTTCAAAGGTTGCTAATCACCATATAACCTAACAATGAAAAACCTCAAAAAGAAAAGAAAACAAAGCAACAAAACTAATACCCAACAATACAAAACAAAATAGAACAAAACAAAACAACTATTTACAAAAGAAACTAATTACAAAAAAAAAAATTATATAGACTATTTATAGGCTATTTATAGTCTATTTATAGACTATCTTGAGAACTAGCAACCAACACTAAGCCTAGAAGTAATGTTTTACAAATTTGCCATTGACAGGAAATGGGACATCTTCTCTAGTCAAATTTTTAAGTCTATAAGTTTTGTCACCTAAAATTTTGGATACTTGGTAAGGACCAATCCATAAATTTTCAAACTTACCATGTTCACCTTTGTGCTCATGGGATTTTTCCCAATACAAGACTAAATTGGATATTCTAAAGGTTTTTAATATATCCCTTTTGTTAAACCACTATTTTACCATAGATTGGTGCCTAGTGTTGGCCTCCTACAATGATTTAACAACTAAGCCCTTACAGTTGTGATTCAGAGATTGGACATCTAATCTGAATAGCTATCTCAATCATCATGAAGGTGCATTTAAATTTTCAATCCAAGGACATATACTTGAAATGGGTCAACACCGTATGTGCACTAGGAATCCAAAGTAGCCATATTCATTCTACAACTAAGAAAGACACAATGTTGAAAGTAAATTTCTTGGAAAGAAATAACGTAAGTGTTGAACATCAACCAAAAACAATACTAATCTGAAATGCATGATAGAAATTAAAATCTGAGCAAACAAACAAGAAACTACTATGTCTGCTTTGGCTATAGGAACAGACAAAGAATGGAATTCTAGTAGCTGCAGAAACAAACAGTGCCAAATTTTTAACTAATTGTTGAACAGAAAGTAATAACTAAACTAAAGGATGGAATTCTCACCAATTGGGCCCCCTTGGGGAGAAGCCACAATAGTGGTTTACAATTGAAGTGAGGAAGGAAAACTCACAAAAAATGAATGCATGGCAAAAAAATTGATTTTAGGGGTTTGTACGTACCTATTGGTTTGACTGAACCCATTAGGGGTTTGCTAGAACCTGGATTCAGGTGAACCATTTCAATGCTTGCCCCCCAAAAAAGCCAACAAAAACCCCTATAAAAGGGGGATTCGAATGAACCCTGGTTCGAGCGAACCCCCCTTATTCCTCATCCCCCCCTGAGACACAAGAAAAACCCTGAATTTTGGCACTTCAGAGCTTGGGTTGAGGATGAAAATGGATGAATCTTCACAAACCCAACTAGAATCAGGTAGTCCTAGGAATGAGCTATCCATTGAATATAATTTTAATAATTTTTGGTTTTATTATGTATTTGTTTTTTTAGTTTTATTAAAAATAGGTTTTTCATCAAAAATGAAGGTCTCTGTTTTGCACATGTGGAAAAATAGTAGATTATCAAAAAAAAAATTTGAAAAATATGAGTGCACCAGATATTGAAGTCCTTTATCCAACAAAAAATAAATAATAATTTCGATATATACAAAAAAAGTTATATGTTATAGAGTCACGCTATGGCTGAATTGTAATTGGTTTGACTTTGAAACTTGATTAAAGAAACAATATTCAATAAAAAACTATCTAACCAAGTGGAAGCACTAGATATCAGAGTTAAAATTCTAAATTCAAAAGAATTAGAATTTTATCCTTCATGGAAAAGAAGTTATGCGTTATACGGTGTGTGTCACTTTTTAAAAATGTTGTTTTTTGAAAAAAATTAGTTTTCATGGGAGATGGAAAAAGAAGTGCAATCTGATTCCAAAAATTTTGAAAAAAATATTTTTAGAATCTATAGAGAGAATGTGATGAGACTCTAGTTTGCATCATCTTCAAATTCTTCATGGTTTAACCTCTATAGGTGCCTGAATATGAATATTTAGTTAAAAATAATAATTTCAGTGTCCAGTTTGGCCAAAAATTGTAAACCACTATTGTGGGATCACCCCTTGGATGATTATCCCTTAAAACAAATGTGAAATTAGATGTACGAACTTATAACTTCATTTTATTCATTGAAAACCATGAGTACAATGGAGTAGCATAACTATATTACTAAAAAACTAAGAATGCAAATACAACATTAGATTAATCAACCTCCTAAGAAGGAGAATTTGAGTCTTATTTATAGGAAGAAAAACTACTAACTAACTACCTAGCAAGGCAGTCAACTTCAACAGATTAGGAGGACACCACTTTAGGGAAAGCATAAAAAGTGGAGAGGAGGTTATGCATGTGTGGAATCTATTCAAGCTTGTTTTCCTTAATGTATATCTAGCACAACAGTAACTCTTATATTCACTCAACAAACAATTAAGACCATTTACAAGGCGGTTACAATTCTTCAATTTAAACTAGGAATTTCCCTCTTGTTGAGATTCTTCTCTCCATTGAACTTTGAATGATCACTTTGTTGACCATGATGGCAAATGACCAACTAGTAGAATCTTCCTCAATTTTGTAGGCTTTAATTATCGGCATAACTATTTATTAGTATGGACAACAATTGCATATATGTAACTATCTTAAAGACATCATTAATCCACATGTAAAATTAACATAGATAGTTCATATAGCATGTCAATGTGATTTAAAGGTTACACAAATAAGCTTGTGCCCAATGTCTATGGTTTTTAGGAAATATCATAAAAAGGTCAGCATCCAAGTATCAAAGTCTATGACAACTACATCAAATGGATAATAAACTCTATCAAAATTGAGTCACAAAATAGACTCATCACCTATAAAAATGATCTATAGCTCTGGTATATTTGTCA
>VDFB02058242.1:166512469-166548048 GCA_007258455.2 Sequoia sempervirens | reverse complement strand
TGTGAACTTTGATTATTATTCTAAGAGTAAAATTTCTAATTTCTCAATTATGTAACTTATGTGGTTAATATTCTGAGTTGGGCTATGGTTTCCTTAATTTCTTCTTTATCATCTAAAGTTTTAACCTTTTGACTCTCTTGAGTCTATGAGAAGATAGAATTTCCATTAGGATAAAGCTCTATGATGGATAGACCAAGGTGTGGGACTAAAGATTGATTATTTCTTGTTTGGAAGAAACTATTTTAAGGAAATGTCACATTTTGGACCTCTAAAGGAAAATAATTAGGAGTCATTAGATGATTTAACAAAAATCCATTCACACTCAGAATAGTATAGTTTTTCAATTAATTTTTTCCATTTATAGGGATCCACTTTTACGGCATTTCATCTCTAAATTTACACTTATGGCTTTAGTATAGGCTTATGGTAAAGTAGTGGGAGGATTTTCCATTCATTTCAAAAACATGATAGTTAAAGGATATACTACCATATAATAAACTACAATGGAAAATAAATTATCTACTATGTAAGGTACTTGTAACCTAGAATAAGCATTTTGAAACCTATCATTAAAATAAGTTATAGGTTCACCATTGAACCTTTTTATTTGAGAAAACTAATGATATAACAAAGTAGGATCAACTAGTGTTCTAAAACTACATAAAAATTGAATTTCCATATCTTTCCATGATCTAGCCGAATTATGAGGTAAGTTGATGTACCACAAGTAAACCTAATTACTCAAGGTATACAAAAACAACCTACATATGACATCTTCATGTTGGATCCTTTATCTGAAACATGTATCCTTAAACATGATAATATGTTCTTCCACATCTTTATGAAGATAATACATGGACACAATTTTTTTGGATTCTTCGGAAGATCATTATACATAGAAAATTGAATCGGTGACTCTACATTAAATAAAGCCATCAGTGCAAGCGAGCAAGGTATAAAAATAGTTGGATTATATAGTATCACACTTGCACTACCAGACCCTTGGGGTCTAGATGACTTTATATCACTAAGTTCAACTAATGTCACATGAGGATCACTAGATCGATACCTAGTGACTCTACAAGACTCCAGCTTCAACCCTAATAAAACCAAAAGAACTATTGAACTCCCTCCTTCTAGCACCCGTTCCCATTGATCATGATGTTAGTTGTGTAGACACCAAAATCTGGTTTAAGCCTGCAACTTCAATATTCTTCATAATTTGTATTTTTCATGGTCATGATTAAATAATGTCAATTATTTAATTAATTCATCTTCTGTTATTTCTTCTATTAATTAAATAATCTTAATTATTTAATTAATTCACATTTTTCTTTATTCTATCTGATTAATTAAATAAACGCTTTTTATTTAATTATGTTACTAATTAACCTTATCCGTCTTGTCAAATTAAATAAATTCTTATTTAATTTACTCTTTATCATACTTCAACTATAATTAAATAAATTCTTTATTCATTTAATTATTCATTTAAATCCCTTCATCACTTAATTAAATAAATCTTATTTATTTAATTATTCTTCGAATATCAAATCTTGAATTAAATGAATTATTTAATTCATAAATTCTATTTTAATGCATTCCTCTATGTTTAGATAAATTGTGTGAGTTATCTAAGTATTCACTTTGACTCAACTCGACATATATTCAAATCGCTCAGTTAACTCTTGATTTAATGTCTGAGTGGCATTCTCGAGTAATCTCTTCGTTAAATCATTCAATCATCCAGTGCTAACTCAATTGCGTGAACATGCATATTAATTAAATATTCTTCTTTAATTAATTAAACCTTGTGCGTGCATTTGAACAAGAGTTGCTTTAATTAATCTTTATCTTTGTCATGCAAAGATAATTCTTCTATTTTCGAATACCAAACTTGAAGATTAAATCATTTATTTAATCTTTAATTCTATTTCTAATTTGTATCACTCATGTCATCACTGACAGTTATCATAATGCATGTCTAATAAGTAGATCTCAACCGTCTATTGATCTTTCAATCTTGGCCTGTCATTTGAATAATCAATTTTCTATAAATTGATTTGTCATTCTTCATTCCAATCTCTCTCGAAAACTCACAAAATCTTATGACTTTTGAGAGCACTTAATCTTGAATCTTCGATGTTTTGCTAAATCTTTATCATAGGCTATACTTGCACGAACTTACGAGAAATATGAGGGCAATTATACTACCACAAGCAAAATGGAGAAGGGCAATTGAGATGAATCATGGAAATACATAGCAATTTGGTGAGATTGTTTTAGTTTGTTCACGTTTTTGACTTTCCTTTGTTCTTTGTTGCTTAGCATTAGATTTCCATTTAGATTTATATTGCATGTTTGCTCTTAATCTTGTCTTGTGCATTTTCTTAGCATTAAATTTGGTGAACCCGATGTGAAGACACCATCTTCGCGTATCTGTAGATTTTTATTTTGATTTTTGTAGGTTTCTCGTACGGAACAACGCATTAGCTTGATGAAACACCGCAATTGAAATTAATAGACGCATCAGTTTGACGAAGCGATGCAATTGATTTCCTGAACTGCATCTGATAGCCGAAATGCCGCATCTGAAAAACCATGATGCATCTAAATAATCTTGAATCGCAATTGACTAGTGAATACCGAGACGCGATTGAAGAGAATATCAACGCATCTGACTAGTAACACAGCGACGCAATTGACTGGTAACCTTTATTTCTATTTTCGGAAATCTAAAATTTTCAATTAATTTGTGTGTTACTAATATCTGATTTTCAGCGTGTGGCCTTTTGGAAGTTAACAAGTTTTTGCAGGACGATTGACGAAGACGATATTGAAAACTACTAATGAATTTTTCTACAGGACACTTGTCGAAGACCCTAGTTAATTTTTTGAAATAGATTGTTTGGTAGCGTAGAAAATCTTTCATTTGGTTTAAAGTTAACAAGTGTCTACTGTGTTTGGTGTGAAATCACATCTGTGTAATTACCCTCACGATTTGGTACATCGAAGTATCCTCTCCCCTTGCGCATTTGTGCGATCTTGGGTGTACGAGAAATGGTTACCAACTCTAGAACTTGGGCCTGTTCTGGTGGGAAAAATTACTCACCCCAAGACAACTCAGACCGATAGCACCCTGAACCTGAGGGACTTCCAGCCGGTATATAAAAGTGGCTTCTTAGGGAAAGCCCAAGAATCACGAGTGTGGTTCCGACGAGATGGATCCAAAAGGGGACTCTCACCGCATGGATCATGCCCCACGAATGAAATGCCCATATTAAAAACCTTTTGTCTTAGTGTCCAACCGTTCTATTTGTCGTTGCTTGGTATAGTGCAGTGTATAGTATCATGCCCAAAGACACTCACTACTGATCCCCTTGAGTAGAGATAGTAGTTCTTGGGAGGTCATTGCCCAAATAATTTGAAATTGGTGTGCTCGATTAACATTAATGAGCCATGGAGGGGAGCCAATGCCACCAAATTTCTAAGCTATCCGCTCTCGAGAAGGAAAGGTGTTTATCACCAATCCGGGGTATTTCGGTGGGCTATACCAAGTATACAAACCCTAGGCCTTATGGCCTATTAGGATGTGCTTTTCTGTTGTCAACTTAAACATTCTTTGAGTCCAAAATCAAAACTGAAAACACTTTGTCTTATGATTGTCATTGTTTGCCAAAATTTGATCACAGAAAAAAGAATTCATGGCCACTGTCCAATCAACACAGTTATACCAGTTTTTCAGTTTTCTTTCCACAAGAATTCCTTGAACAGAAACTTGCAACGATTTTCTCAATTTTGCATGCTTTAGGTTCATTTAGTCATTACTATAGTTGTCCTAATTCAGATTTTGGTCTCATATTAGAGTACATTTTTTATTTTTTATTTCCTTTAGAATAAACTTCTAGGAAGGTCAGTTTTACAAACTTTAGGATAGGTGCACCAACTACACTCTAGAAAATTCATAGCATCAACGAAATCTATCATTGAACCTAGTCTTATCATTTTATCCTTTGTCCTATAGATAGTCCTCCTAGCTCATCAGTCTAGTTAGGAAACTCAACTTGTCTTTGATCCTCGTCCTACATTGGTTCCTTGACTTAACTAAATTAATGCCTTGGTTAGACTTTAGGTAGTTGGTCCCTCCGTCTTGGGTTCATAGAATTGATTACTCTAGAGCCTTACTTAGACTTTGCATCTTTAGATATTGTCATTTTAGACTAGCATCATCCTAGAACATTCCTTATTTTGCATTCAGAAAAATCCAAAAACATAGCTTAGGTTGCATACCTTAGACTTAAGTCACTCTAAATGCATTGTCATACGTTAGCCCTCATATCACATACCTTAGTCATACTCCATCTTTCATCATAACCTCACCACCATGTCTACAATTTACCTTGATATGCATGCTAGTCAAGTTGAATGTCAGTTACTCCGTAATGGTCAATTCCAACAAGCCATAGACTTCAAAAGACAATATATCTAATCCAAATGCCAACCAATGTCAACCCATGGTCAACTACCTACATACCCTTCCTACCAACAATCCATAAGTCCTAGTCCTCCATCCATCTACCCTCATTATCAAGATTCCCTTAGCATAATCCATGCCATGAATCCACAACAAATGTCCACTTATCACCCTTATCCTAACCTTGACAAGGGAAACCAACCTTCCACTAACCCCTTCCAAGCTCCATGTCCTACCCTAGTGCTTCATCCACTAATTCCATCCAAGCCTCCATGGCCTATCCTAGTCCTTCATCCACTAATCCCTTCTAAGCCACTCCATCTCAATCTACATATAGTCATGAAAATACATCTATTCATGGTCTCCAAAGTCACATCCCATCTACTAAACTTGAGGATACATGTCAAATGGAAAGTCCAAAGCATGACTTCATGGCTTCACCTTCATGTCAAGATCAAAGTAGTCTATCCCACGACCCTATCTTTAATTCCATCCAAGAAGTCCTTCTAGATAATCATGGCATCCAAAATACACCTATCCTTGATCAAGATTCCATTCCCAACCATATCATTCAAGACAAACCCATCTTTGATCAGGACACTACTATTGAGTAAGAATTCCGAAATGATCCACTCCTTGACCTTTATGCTATTCATGATCAAACATTTGAGGATCACCCTATCCAAGTACCAAACACATCCATTTCCCAAAATGAGACACTTGCCTCCTTTGGACACAGATGATATTCCTATAGAAGAGAGTCTCCAACTCCAGATATATTTGCAAATGATCAAGCTATAGCTGAGTTCATTGGACTCTATGACAATGACCATAAAGACAGTTTTGACATTGAGTTGGAAGCACCAATGGAATCATCTAAATTTGATATGTCACAAAATCACATCAAAGATATCCAACATGTCAATGAAGCTAAGACATCCTATCAACTAGGATCATCCACTTTTATCCAATCGAGCTTTCTTGTAGAGGAGAATATTCCAAGTAATAGTTTCCACATACACAGTGATGGGTTAGCATCTTGCTTTCAAAACAAAAAATACCCCATTGCAAACAAAATCTGTCAGAACATGCAATATCAAGGAAAAGGACTAGGCATACAAGAGCAAGGAATTCTAGAACCAATACAGTTTCAAGAAAATCCTAGACATCAAGGTCTTGGTTATCCTTCAGTCAACAAATCTAATGATGTTAATGGTACCTCCTTGATATTGGGGGCAACTTTATCTAATACAAACATCAAAATGGAGGCCATGAGTAGTTCTTACCATAAGGTTGTTGCCAACACTCCTTCCATCCATACCATAAATTGTCATTTCAACATGAATAAACCTTCCATTTGGAACCAACAAAAACAAAAGTCTTACAAATTCAAAATTCAAAATCAAATATCAAAGGCCATTGAATCAATCAAAAATCCAAGTGGACAAATAAAGTTAAAATGGATCCCAAAGAAAAATGGATCAAGCAAAGAAAATAGTTCAAAAGTAAAAGTCAATCAAAATGTGGAGCCACAAGAAAAGAGGACTCCCACATATAATAAATGTCCACCTCCTTCAAAATGGTCATCATTCAAGGCATATAAAAGTCATGGTTCCAAACATTATCCCAATCTAAAACCCAGTCTCCATCATCCATCACCCCAAGTTTGGCAAATGAAAATTCCTACATCTAAATTTCCAAACGCGTCTACCATCATCCATCATAATCTTACATCTCTCCTAAAGTCTAAAAATCCTACATCACAAATCCATCGCATCTTGGCAACAACTCTTTATTGTAAGGACTCCCATGGCACTCTATCGCGATGTGCGTATTTTGATAAGGCCAACTCTAGTGTCAACAAGGATCACAATGACATCAATCAATTGTATGCAAGCGCTATGATCCTGACAAGGCAACTACTTCATCAAGGTCATTATTGGTATATCATGGCACCAATCTCTACATCAACACCATCAATGGATTCAACATAATCAGTGATCATCTAAAGCATCAAGGCCATCCAGAAAAAGAAAAAAAAAAGTCACTTTGATGAAAACCTGGCAAACAGGTATCTTGGTGACACCAAAAAGAAAAAGAAAAAGTCAAGAGAAAAATTTCATCCAATAGTGAAAACCATTCTTATGGCACTTTGGATAAGTACCATAATGAAAACCTGGCAAACAGGCGTCATGTGTAAGAAATTATCTATGTGGACTATTACACTTGGGGGCAAGTTGTCTCATCTCCCATACCCTTCGTATGACATTTATTATGACATTTCCATCTAAGCCCTACCACTCATGTCCATTTTCCCACCTACTTTGATCTTGATAAGGACGTGTAGAAACATAAATAATGCTTTGGAAAAACTCTTGACATGTCTATCCTTTGGTCATACACTATCCATGAAATATCATGTCATAGCCTTCATAGCATTTTTCCAAATGAGTTATCCTTATACGAAATACCTATCACATGCCTTGGTTTTTCCCTTGTCAATGGTCTAAGGATCTTCCATCATACCATCTAATCCTGAAAAGTCATTCCAAATGTAATAAGCCCAATCCATACAATCTTGCTATGTATCCTAGCGCATCATTCAAAACATTCCTTGGCTTTGTTTCTAGCCTTGCTGCAAACTTTGATCCTTGTCACATTATCATCATCCTCATTTTGTTTCGGGATGTGTCCTTCCCACGTCAAACAACATCGTCACCATCCTCATCACCTGTCAATTGGTTTTTAGCTTGACTAGGGGCAAGATCATGGTTGTCCTTGGATTCTTGTGCAAGCTTGCTTGGTTGCTTGTAGGAATCATTTCCCTGTACATAGTCTTTATCCCTATACATACTACCTATCCCTATACATAGTCCTTATCCCTGTATATAGTCCACTACCCTTTACATAGTCCTCATCCCTGTACATACTACTTATCCATGTACATATCCCTTATCTTTCATATCCATCGCTTGTATATACCATTCATAATAAGTGGTAGTATTTTCCATAACCTAGAACGATTGACATCGGCACCATTTCATACCCCCCATTTTACCCTATTCACAATCAGTTGGTCTTATACTTGACTGGGGGCAAACGCTTGACATGTGTCATATTGATTCTTCCATTGGTTGTGTTGAAGATGTAAAACCATAGAAAAATCCACAAACATCACAACATGACCTGAGAAAACACAAAAAACATTAGAAAACTTCAAAAAGACAAAAATCAAAACATTTCAAAAATCCAAAAAATCAGAGTCAAAGTTAGTCGCACTTGTCAGTCTTTGTCGTTGGTTGAACTACGTTGCCTCTGCGACTAGACGTAGGCAGGGCCATCTGCCAATGTACCGCCGAGGCATTAGGTTAGTCCGTTTAGGTTTGTCTATATAAAATCATGATTTGATCCATATATCTATATGATAGGGTCATTGGTCATGTCGAACTATGAGGTTTCTGCGTGTATAACGTAGGCAAGGCCATCAATCGATGAGCCCCCGAGGCTACGCTAGGTCAGTCCATTAGGGTTCGTCACATTCACTTTCACACATGTCTTCTATTTGTAGTTAGTCTTGTCAGTCAAAGTCAAGTTGAACTACGAGGTCTCTGCATGTACAACGTAGGCAAGGCCATCAACCAATGAGCCCCCGAGGCCACACTAGGTCAGTCCTTTAGGGTTTGTCATCACACATAGTCAATTGTCAACACATCATATCAAGTCATGCATCAATTTGGTGAACAAGTCAGCAATGTCTCTAAGTCAAATCAAACAACTTTCCAAACAAAACAATCAAAACAGATAAACTAATGTCTACTACAGGATGTGTCCTTCCTAGAAACAGACATCATCAAAACAATCAACCTGTATCTTCTTCAGGATGAGTCCTTCCTGAATACAACTATCGGCAAAGCAATCTATGTCTTATACAGGATGATTCCTTCCTACATAATCAACATTGTTGGACAATCAAACATAGCCTTACACAAGTTATCACATCAATGCATCTAACTCAACATCTTATACGATACATGTCTTTTTGAAACCAAGCCTTGCCATGCCTTATATAGATAGTCATAACATTGAAAATAGACTCACAGTCTTATCTGGTATGTGTATCTCCTGACATTAGGTTTTATCAATCAATCATTCTATCAATCAAAACAAATCAAAAAAATAGATCAAGTTTTGGCAAATATTTTACTAGCTTTTTGACTTTATGGCTTATTTATCTTATCTTTTTAGTTGACTTTATGATGGGAATTATGTTACTAGCTTTCTCAAGGATGTCCCATGAGGGATTTAGAGAAGCAACGGTGTATCAGAATTCTATTTTCTTTGACTGATGTCTGTAAATTGTCTTCTAAACTTTGATTTTTGAGTCATGTTACTAGTTTCCTCAAGGATGTCCCATGAAGGATTTAGAGGAGCGATGACGTCTCATGACCCATCTTTTCTTTTGTTTGCTGTTTGTGGTTTGTCCTGACAAAAAGACTGGGGAAAATTGTGTCCTTAGTATGAGTTAACGACACTCCTTGTTTGTGACTAACTGTTGCTAGAAAGTGGATGACCTTGCACACCTTGATCTATGTCATATCTTGGTGTTTGTCTCCATTTGTATTAGTCCCGCCCAATGATGATAAAGTGCAATTCCTTTTGTGATATAGCGAAACATCGAAGATTGATAATACTAAAATCCATCTCATTTCTTTTATTATTTCTCAATATTTCTTTTTGCACTAACATTTCTTCATTTCTACATCTTCACCACCATTATCTATTTTCCTCTATCATGTTTTTCTTTCATCTTCTAGTTCTCTCATTGATTTCGAGAGCACACTCATGTTCTTTAAACCCGCCTATCCTCCCGAGGGGGCATACCTTCACCTATTTTACACTGGGGCATTACTGGGGTATATTTCTTATCGATTTTCTTTGACACAACACCCAAAAGTGACATTGTATCAAAGAGGGGCAAATGTAGACACTGAAATCTGGTGTAAGCCTGCGACTTTTTTTTTTTTATAAAAAGGGGTAAAAATTTATTGAATAACGAAATCCAGCATTACACACAAGTCAAAGGTAGAAGCCCGAAAAGAATAAAATACACAACATAACCCAAAACCAAATCAGTCAATGCCCCCTTTGTCCTCTGCGAGAACCCTCTCCAAATCTGGACTAAGCTCCTAAGGTAGCTGAGCCCAATCCTCAATCTTCCAATCCTCCAAATGCTCTAAATCCCACTTGGCCAGACAATCAGCCGCCCTATTCTATTCACGTGGAATGTGGAAAAAAGACACCCTCTCCATAAGATTACCAATTTGCAAAATTTGTTGCACCAACACCGGCAACTGCCAGTTCACATCCGACATCCTTCCTTTATTGAGTAAATTAACCAGAACCTGTGAATTAGATTCACAAATAACCCTATGCCAAGCCAACTCAAAGGCCCTCTCCAAGGCATGAAGAATCACCCAACCTTCCATAAGGTTGATAGTCTGTGTCCCCTTATGTATGGAAAAAATAAAAACCACCGAACTAGAAGAATCCTTGCCAACCCCACCAACTCCAGCAGGACCAGGATTTCCTTTGGAAGAACCATCTGTATTAACCTTCAAAATTCCCACAGGGGGAAGCTACCAATTCCCTTGCCGCTAAACACACTGCCCCACCCTCCTACCTTTCTGGCCCCACGAAGCAATAGGGGTAAACCTCTGGATACCCAGCCGAGCCACCAACTCTGCATCTTTCTTCTCAAGTGGCAGCTCCTCAACACCCTTAGCTTGAATTGTCTCTTGAACCATCCCAAGAACTCTAAACCACACCTGTTGAACCTGTAACAAATCCCCTTTGAGAATCCTCCTATTGCATTCTAGCCAAATCTGCCACAACAAAAAAATAGGTCTAGCCTACCACGCGTCCTACAAAAAAGGGGCCATCGAGGGAGGCCTACCCAGGCTAGTCCAAAACTCCATTAAGGAGGAAGCATGAACATAGGGACTATTCCAAACACCCCACCATGAATGCCAAATCTGCAGGGTGAAAGGACACCGGAAGAACAGATGTGAAGAGTCCTCAACCCCATTCCCACACAACACACACTTCGATGGGCCCTGAAACCCATGCTTCTGAATATTGTCCCAAGTCAAACACCTATTCCAAGTCAAAATCCAGGCAAAGCAATTGCATTTTTGCCAAGAAAACTTATTCCACACCTTTTTCCACCAAGGAACTTCCGCCCTCTCAACCCTTTGAGAAAGCAACCTCTGATAACCCGACGCCACCGTGTAGTGACCTTTCGGATTGGGTGCCCATGCAAGAATATCCTTATCTCTGAGGGGGTTACACTATCTACCTGAGAGAATATTATGCAGATCCCTACAATCTTCAACCATACCAATCACCAGCCACTCCTCAGGAGTCTTCCATCTAGCACTCATAAGCTGACCTTTAAAAGAAAGCACCTTAAAATCACTTACCCTCGTCCACCCAGCATCACTGAAACTCCTGCTCAAGGCCGCCAAATTAGGGAACTGAGTGAAGATGGGAGGATGGACATCCCAAGAGTCATGCCAAAAATGAACCTCAGTCGCACGCCGACAGATCCAAAACAAGCCATCCTTAATGAGCGCAGCTCCCTTCTTAAGGGTAGCCCAAACCAATGATCCCTTTCCAACCAAGGGATAATGCGGGATATCTTCCCTAGGAGTGCCTTGAATATACTTAAAGGAAAGGATCCTAGCCCAAGCCTTGTCCTTCTCCGTGCACCACCTCCAATAAAGTTTTGCTACCAAATCCAACCCTTCCAGTGCAGGTTGCCTCAACCCCAAGCCCCCCAACTGCTTAGGGCAACACACCATGTCCCATCGAACCAAACTCCACTTGGAAGACAGTAGGTTGCCTCCCCATAAAAAATGTCTAGCTAGTGAATCCAATTCTGCCACAAAACCTTTAGGGGCCACCTACAACATACACCGATAAATGGGAAGAGCCTAGATCACAGACTTTAGCAGCTGAACCCTCCTAGCAAAGGACAACCATCTGGTGGTCCAGTGAGTAACCTTCAACCGAAGTTTATCCAAGATAGGCTACCATGACTCCCTTGTTAATCTACCCACTGCAGTAGGAAATCCAAGGTAAGACAGAGGAAGGGTCCCAATCTGGAATCTAAGAACTTGAGCTATTCTCCTTTGGATAGGATCCAGAGTATTGAAGAAATAGATGGAAGATTTGTCATCATTAATTGATTGACCCGAAGCCTTAAGGTACATATCCAACACCCTGCGAAAGTTTGTTGCCTCCCAAATTGTGGCAACCCCCATCAAGGCAGTATCATCCATAAACTACAAATGTGATTGAGGGGGTAAATCACCCCCCATCTCCATCCTTGAATAAAGCCTAGCTCCACCTGTCGTCTCAGAAGGCATCCCAATCCTTCCACAAGTAGAATAAACAAATAAGGGGAGAGAGGATCACCTTGCCTTATCCCGCGAGAAGCCTCAAACAACTCAGAATGCTCCCCATTAGTTAAAATAGAGAAAGAAACAGATGTGACACAACTCATAACCCATTGAATCCAATCATCTTTGAATCCGAAACTAGCCACAATCTTTTGAAGAAAGGACCATTGGACTCTATCGTATGCCTTTGCCATATCAAGTTTGATGAACATAGACTTTTCTATAGAAATAGCCATAGAGTGGATGGTCTCAGTAGCTATAACAACCCCATCTAGAATTTTTCTGCCCTCCACAAAACCACTTTTCTCCTCAGAAATGAGCAACTGTAGCCACTTTTTCAACCTATTAGCAATTAGCTTTGTAATAATCTTATACACCACATTGAAAAGGGAAATAGGACGGAAGCAACTCAACCTGTCTACCCCTTCACACTTGGGAATAAGTTCCAAAAAGGTGGCATTCAGGGCCTTTAACATTTGCTTATTCCACTGCGACTCCTTGACCACCTCTAATAAATCAATTTTGATGATCTCCCAGAACTCCTGGAAAAACTCAATCGGGAAACCATTAGGGCTAGGGGCTTTTCCTTTCTTCATCTAAAACACCATCCTCTCCAATTCTTCTAAAGTAATCTCACCCATAAGATCCTCCATCTCTCACGAAACCAACTGAGGAATACAAGAAAGAACTTGAGCCTCCTCCACCAAAATCCCCTATAGCTCCTCTCTGAATAGGGAAGAAAAATAGTGAACAGCTTCCTCTAAAATACGTTGATAAGAAGTTAGAGTCTCTCCCTATTAGTGACCAAAACAGGAATAGAGTTACCATGCCTTCGCGCCCTAACAGAATGAAAGAAGAAGGCAAAATTTTTATCCCCATCCTTAAGCCAATCAATCTAGGATTTTTGTTTCCAAAAGATCTCCTCTCGCAGCTCCCATTCTTCCAAAGCTTTCAAGGCCCTAGATTCCTCCTGTAGCAGGCTCTTAGACACCCCATTCTCCCTAATTACCCTCGTTATACCATCTAGCTTAGCTTGTGCATCAGACTTGGCATTAAAAATATTTCCAAAGCAATTCCTATTCCAATGTTTAATCTTATACTTAACAAATTGAAGAAGCTTAGTGAAGAAATACATTGCTGTACCAAAGGAAGGTCTACCCTCCGACCACCACCGAGCAATGAAGTCATGGAGTTCAGGATCCTGCAGCCACATAAGTTGGAATTTAAAGGAAGGCTTGAAGGGCCACCTAGCTGAGAGGATAGTAATCTTTATAGGCCAATGGTCTAAGCCCCTCTAGTCAAGAATCTCTGAGGTAGAAAACCACCTATCCCCAACCCAAAAGCAAGAAACCAAAAACTGATCCAACCACTCTGTAATGCAATTTTCACCAAGCCTCCGATTGTTCCAGCTAAAATGTCCATTACTGGGATTGATATCAACCAGATTTAACATAGAAATATTGTCCTGGAATAGGAAGGCAGAAGCCTCCAACCGCATAGTACCACCCCGTTTCTGAGCAATCTCTGTGATAGCATTGAAGTCACCCCCAATAATCCATGGAAGAAAAGGATCAATACTTCGTACATAGCAAATATTCGACCACAAATTTTACTTTCCCTACATATCTACCGGAGCATAGATGTTGGAAAATAGAACCAATTCACTGGATTCATAACAAGAGGCTACCATAGAGATAGAGGACCTAAAGGATACCCACCACTGAGGACAAATCTTCCGAGGGTTCCATAAACAAGCCACCCCTCCAGAAGAACCCTGAGCACCAACGCACTGGCATTCCCCACTCATCCAAATCTTGGGCATAATACCCATCATATCCTCCACAGAAAATTTGGTCTCCTACAAAAAGAGAATATCAGGAGACTAACCTCTAACTAAGTTCCGAACAACTTTTTGTCGAGGGCCACTGTTCAAGCCCCTAACATTCCATGAAAGAACAATCATTTCAAAGGGCTTGATAAATGAGAATCTAGAGTCTTGACTGACCCTGACTCCACCAAATTTCCCCCTATTAATTTGATCTTCTCCAAATCCTTTTTCCTCCCCAATTTAGCAGCTTTCTCCGCCCCTCCTTTCTTAAGATCCTTTTGCAGGATACCCAAATGAGGAGATGCCTTACTATTCTTTCCCCCCTCCAAGCCTAACTTCTGCACGGGAAGAGACAAAGCCTCACTCTCCTTCACCACAATACCACTTGATTCTTTCTGGGCCTCGATCTTTAGATCTGATACAACTTGCAAGGACCCATCATCCTGTGGATTAGGAAAAGCCTCGGGACTAAGCCCCTCTTGACCAAGACCTCCCCCATCTAGCACGACACCTTGTGAATCCAAACTCACCACTTGATGGTTTGCCTGCTCCAACACATCCAACTGCCCCTACTGATCAGTGCCTAGAATTCCTTGATCCAAATCAACCAAGCCAGGATTCACTTCCTGCTGACTAAAATCCTCCAAAATCTCGAATCGATTGAAATTATCCTCATCCTACGTCTCTTTCATAGTCCTTTTATGCCCCTTGTTTCGATTCTGAGATTTGATAGGAGTAAAGCCCTCCTCCCCGGTATCACCACTCGGAATAGGGCCATTGCCCTTGTCCACACTAGGCTGACCATTGGAGGGTTGTGAAGAATTAGTCTCCAAAGGCTTGGCCCTTGGGCATCTCCGTAGTAAGTGGCCGTACTCATGACACAAATGACATCTAAATGGTAAAGTCTCATAATCGAGCTGTTGAACCCATGAATAAGATCCTACACTTCTAGAGAATTTGGCAATGGTTTACTTAAATCAATTTCCACACAGAATCGAGCAAAAGTCATTACCTTTTTGAACTGTGTTTGCTGTGAAGAGCCTACAGGTTTACCAAGAATTGAAGTGAGTAAATGCAGAACATCCCCACACCAGCACTCGACCGGAAGCCTTGGCAATCTAACCCAAACTGGGACCCGACTTGGAATCTCCTCAGCCGGATCAAAGCCCGCATGCCACAGCTTGATAAACAAACCCACCTGATTGTAAAAATAAGGGCCTCCTTCAAAAACCTTGATTCTATCTGCCATGCAATCAAAGGTAACCATAAAATAGTTATTTGCGAGGAGCCTAATCTCCATCTCTCCTTCTGGCAGCCAGGTCCTCTAGGCCCAGGCCTCCAAAAACTGCAACGAGATTTTCAATCCAAAAAATTTACAGTAAAGGGAATGTCATGAGTAGTATTCAATGTCTTCCGCGAGCATCTCCATCGAGATCACAACATTCGGCCTCTCTTTACACCTTTCAAGACAACCATTAATCTTTGGTAATCAAAACCCTCATGACGATCCGATCTCAATCTTCTCCAAATTTTGAGCAAATAGGTTATTTTCATAAAACCTAGACCCGTTTGGAAAGGGTTTCGAGCCAAGGGCAGAACGAAAATCCATCTTGGGTCCAGTCCCGAATGACTCCCCATGCACCATAAGAAAAAAAGGAAATCCAAAATGAATAGAGCCTCTCAAATGACAGCCCTTCGAATCTCACACCCGTCTGCCAAAGCACAAAGCAAAAAATAGGGCCAGATTTGACAACGAAAACCAAACCTTCCACTGCATGCCAAGAAAAATAGGAAAGAAAGAAAGTTTTAATAGCAAGACTCACACCCAGACCACAGGAAGAGCCCCCCACGATGCACTAGCAAGTAGAAATAGAAAGCGAGCTAGGGCACGGATGCCCTAGCTCGACCACTAGAGCTCGAAATTGCCATCGTCATAAGTTTACATCGGTTTAAACCTGTGACTTCAATATTCTTAATAATTTGTATTTTTCATGGTCATGATTAAATAATGTCAATTATTTAATTAATTCATCTTCTGTTATTTCTTCTATTAATTAAATAATCTTAATTATTTAATTAATTCACATTTTTCTTTATTCTATCTGATTAATTAAATAAACGTTTTTTATTTAATTATGTTACTAATTAACCTTATCTGTCTTGTCAAATTAAATAAATTCTTATTTAATTTACTCTTTATCATACTTCAACTATAATTAAATAAATTCTTTATTTATTTAATTATTCATCTAAATCCCTTCATCACTTAATTAAATAAATCTTATTTATTTAATTATTCTTCGAATATCAAATCTTGAATTAAATGAATTATTTAATTCATAAATTCTATTTTAATGCATTCCTCTATGTTTAGATAAATTGTGTGAGTTATCTAAGTATTCACTTTGACTCGACTTGACATATATTCAAATCACTCAGTTAACTCTTGATTTAATGTCTGAGTGGCGTTCTCAAGGAATCTCTTCGTCAAATCATTCAATCGTCTAGTGCTAACTCAATTGCGTGAACATGCATATTAATTAAATATTCTTATTTAATTAATTAAACCTTGTGCATGAATTTGAACAAAAGTTGCTTTAATGAATCTTTATCTTTGTCATGCAAAGATAATTCTTCTGTTTTCGAATACCAAACTTGAAGATTAAGTCATTTATTTAATCTTTAATTCTATTTCTAATTTGTATCACTCATGTCATCACTGACAGTTATCATAATGCATGTCTAATCAGTCGATCTCAACCATCTGTTGATCTTTCGATCTTGGCCTATCGTTCGAATAATCAATTTTCTATAAATTGATTTGTCATTCTTCATTCCAATCTCTCTCGAAAACTTGCGAAATCTTATGACTTTTGAGAGCACTTAATCTTGAATCTTCAATGTTTTGCTAAATCTTTATCATAGGCTATACTTGCACGAACTTACAAGAAATATGAGGGCAATTATACTACCACAAGCAAAATGGAGAAGGGCAATCGAGATGAATCATGGAAATACGTAGCAATTTGGTGAGATTGTTTCAGTTTGTTCACGTTTTTGACTTTCCTTTGTTCTTTGTTGCTTAGCATTACATTTACATTTAGATTTATATTGCATGTTTTCTCTTAATCTTGTCTTGTGCATTTTCTTAGCGTTACAAGTTGAACACCAATAGTGTAGATAAATCCTCGCAGAAAAACTGTGGGAACCTATCTTTACTTGAAAGACTAAACTAGGGAAACCTAAATCTTAGGCTGACTCAGCTTAATTCCAAGCCTTGTTTATGTCAGGTTTTGACCATACTAGGTTTTCTTCAAGGTTCATTGTGATAATGCAATTAATAATGAGGGGAAAATATTTTTTTTTGTTTTTGGTTTTCAAAGACTCATAGTGATAGATAAAATACAATTTTGGTCTAGTCATTTAACAACTTCATGAAATCAATAAATTTGCATTAACATTTCATGAACTTAAATACCTTGCTTTCACTTAAGTAGATTTAGCTTAAAGAAAATTCAACAATATCATGGAATCTAAAGATTTTCAATAAAATTTCTACTCATTTATCTCTTTTTTTAACATTTTCTAAAATCTAAACACTATTCTAAAACAAAGCATCAAAAATACTAAAAAAGTAAATTTTCTCCCATGTATTATCCATGCATGCCTCAAGAATAAACCAAAATAGAGAAAACCATTCCATACATCACTAGATTGCTTCACAACTAAGCATAGAATAATGCAATATTTTAAAGATAAGGGGATTATTTGGACACTGGGTAGGTTTTGTATGCACCCTTAAATGATGAAGCACAAAGTCTTGTCTAACCAAAACAAACAATTAGCTATGTAAGATTTCATATCAAGCAATAGCTTCTAAATTGGCTTTAATATTGATTAGCTTCTATGTGCATACATGTTTTTAATCTGGAATGGAATAAAAAATGGGAAGAAAAATAAAACTTAAAGATGTTTTGATTGTCCAACATCCACAAATTCTAAACTTGAAATAAAAGTAAAGTATTAAACGAAATTTTATAGGAACAAGGCCCAAAATTTTAAACTTAAGTCCATCAAAGGGAAACATAAACAACAAATCAAAAAGTAGCATGTAGCATATTCCAATTGTCATTGTAAAATTCTAGACAAAGTCAAAAATTTGACTTCTTCATCAGCATTAGTCTTTAACTCCAAACTAAAATACACAAATAATCTGAGTAAAACATGATCATTGGTATTCTTCAAAATCCAGAACAAGACACCTCCACATGGACTAGGAAAGACCTTCAAAATTCATTTCAACAACATATCTTTATGCTAACCTCCAGTATCCAATATCTGGCTATTTATTTCCCTGCCTCAGATTTTGAGTCTAAAGAATCTTCATCACCTTTATTTTTTGATACTTCTCGAAGGAAACCAATACTCGATGTATACACTCTTTTGAAATTCCTTGAATTTCCTTCCAACTATATTTGAGCTTGGTATAATCTTTTGATATTTGGAGGATATTTGCATTCCTCTGCATCTTTTATGTCTCATATTTGACCATGGAATTTTTGCATTGTATAATTTCATCGATAAATTCTTGGTTTAGTGAATGAACAAGGTCCTTATTTAATTTTTAAGACACTCTTTGAAAGCTTTTAATTCTTTACCATCTTGCACTAGTGTCTAGGAATCACAATTCTGCCATGCTATCAATCAATTTATTACATCTTTTGGAGTGAGCTTCTCAAGTCCTTCCACACATTGTACTAAGATGTCACCTTCCCAATTCACTTGTTTCTTCCATTTTTCAAGCATAAGAACCACTTTTTCCATGGTTATCTCCTTATTTACCAATTCTTAAAAAATTGTTTAAATAAGAGCCTTTAAATTTTGCCTTTCAACATTAGTTTTTTCTTGGTGAAATATGTATTCTCCCTCTAATATCTTGGATTTTTCACACCAATGGTATGCCTCCTTATGATCCTTAATTGTATCTATGATTAATTATTCTCCTTGCCTCACCAAGTACTCCATCCACTCTTCAAACACACTCATTTTATGATGAAGTGTCACAATGGCATCGACTTCCTCTTTAGACATAAGCATTGGATTTTGAGGAAATTCAACCTATGCTTGATTATATTGGGCTAATGATTTGATAAAATTTTCTAGGTGGGAAACCTATTCTTTTAGTTCTCTTTTCTTCTATTTTCTTTTCTACACCCTGGAAATTGTTGTGTCTAAATTTATATTCATCTCTTCCAATTCCCGTCCCCAAGATGAATGTCCAAAATTAATACTTGTCACCCTATAATCCTTAGGCATTATCTCATGCTTTCTTTTATCCACTATTGAGGTTTGCATATGGAGTGTTCTTCCTCCATTTGAATTTCTCTACATAACATGTTTTGTTTTTTCTCTTCACCTAGGTTTAGGGGTTTCCACTTCTTACATTAAGCTTTTGAGATCTAGAGGCACTAGTTCCACCTCCAATAGGCAAGCTAATTGCCTAACTAACCAGTTAGGTGCATCTTCATTATATTATGCCTCCATAATATTTCTTTGTTTCTGATTATCATCATATTCAGGAACTTCTCCTCTTACATTATCAACTTTGCTTGTCATATCTTATAAAACTGGAACATTTTTAGTATTCATTGGCATGGATTTTGAATTACCTCGATTTGACATTATCTCTTCATTCTCAAGACTTATGTTTTCTTGTCCATCCATGTGCTCAACACTAGTCCTTAGGGTATCACTTTCTTGCTGTCTTGATACACCATGATTCTCTTCATTTCTCACCCCACCATCGAAGGTTTGTGAAGGCTCCATATTTTAACTTTCAACCCAGTATTCTCCTGAATTTTCAAAAACTTGTGATTGTTCAACATGATTTCTATTACTTTCTAGTGGAAGGTAGGAATCTCATACAAGAGCATCTAGTGGTGTAAGGGAAATCTTTCATCACCCAAAATTATTGTATTTTCATTTTTTTGTACTTACCTTAGTTGTGTTGGGGCCCATGACAACTCATGCAATCTTTGGGATAGCTATAAGTTTGAAATAGATATAAATAGTCACCTGCTATTTTTAGTAAGTCAACCTATTCAATTCATATGGACACAAAATTTGACGCCAAGGAGTTAAATTAGAAAATAATATTTTTGGTGAAAAAATCATCTCAAAATCCTACACCATTTAGAAGATATTAAATTTTCATCTTGGGGAATTTCTATAATGAAGTTTAAAACTAAAAATTGAGGCCCTTTGGAGCCTTGGAATAGGGTGAAAAATCTTCAATCCTTTATATTTAGAAAAATATGGTTGTAGATCTCTTCACAAGCTTTCCAATGATACATTACAATTGAAAATATGATAGTTAGATAAAAAGTTATGGCCCTGAGAAGCTACCACACTTAAAAGTGAATTTCATTAAAATATCTTCCTAGGCAAGAAATCAAATGATGGGACTTTTGGTGCCAAAAAAAAAAGGGAAAGTACACTTTGTAGAACATTATAGGGCCATTATTAGGTAAAATAAAAGGGTTAAGTGGGGGTTGTAGAAGGTGGCTCCATTAGTGTAGATTGTAGCTCCGACTAATAGATTTTCTTTGAAAGTTTATTTTGCTATAATGAACCAAGCCCATGAGGTTGTAGCATTGCTATTTTTGAATTTGTACTTTCATTTTCTAAAAATAAATGAAAGTGAGTTATTTTATATCTTGCATCTTTTGTGTGGGTATCTATTTTTCTATTTTGTGTGGTTTTCGAGTGGTGTAGCCCTCATCAAAATCAATTGTATCTTCAATAATAATATTTTCAATGGGATCCTAGCTCGTAGTATCCCCTATTTCCTTTTCACTAAGTGTCTCAGGGTTTCACATCTCTAGGGCAAGTGTTCCTCTTATGAATTCTTCTTCTTCAATGTTTATAGGTATTGACACTATATTTGACACTTCTTGCACCATTGGTTGTACCATGGGTCTCTCTTGAGATTTATTTTCTTTCACTCATTCCATCATGGCAACCCATTTCTCACATTTTTCCCTAATTTATTGTTCATTTAACTTAGATCTCTCTTCTAGAACTACAAGAATCTTTCCTATTGTTTATTTCATTGTAGCCATATTAACTAAAGGGGGGGAAGTGGATAATTATACAACCCTTTGAGATGTAGACCTTGTATAAGCACGAGTGTGTGTTTCCATTCTCATCTCTTCATTAGGTATAGGTTGAATTTTCATCTTTACCATGGAATAAAATTCCACCCTAGGCTTTACTATCACTTTGACCTTACTTGGTCTGATTTCTTTATGGTGGCTAGCTAGCACTAATGAAACTCTCTAGCTTGGGGCATCAAGAGTTCTCTCCTCAACATGTCCAACAACATCTACTTTACTAGTTTTCCTTTTATTTTTAGTAGGTTCCTCATACCTGGATTCACTTTCTTCTCTCTATTTCTTCTTTATATTGAGTGAGTATGTGGGCCTTATCCTATCTTTTCTTTAAGCTTTACAATAATCATCAATCTGACATTAAGTGTGCACCAAAACCTTTTTAGAGATCTCCTCAATGGTTTTTATTTCTTTCTTTTCATAATTTCAATCTGGGATGGGTTCATTATAAACCTTAGTTGAATTATAAACTAGATTCAACACTCCTCCATCATATGTATCCAAATACTCTAAAATTTCATGAAGTTTAAGACTTTTTTTTTATTGTAATGACAACCTTTGATATGATCTCTTCCTTGGTGTTCATCATCAAAAATTTTCCAAAAATATTCTAAATGATGAACATGAGCATATTTTCCAGCTATCTACTTGGCAATATTTCCCTATGGATCATATTTTTTTCTTTGGAGTGTACATAACTCCAATTTGTACATATTCAATTCTTCTTTGCACAAATCGGCCAATTTAGCCACATTACATTTGTAATTTCCCATAGTGATGGAAAAATTAATAGAAATTTTCTTATGTGCTACCTTGAAAAGGGCATGGGAAGGCTTCATATGTATCACCAATTCTAATATTAACACTTTGTCTATTGGGTACCTGGGCAACATGAATTGGCATCCTTTATTGGTTGGGTACCTAGGCAACATGAATGGGCATCCTTCAAATCCTTCCACCTTGATGTAGGTGAAAGTGGGAAATTGAATGTACCAACCCCCAACCTACTAAATGATACTATGTGCTTATAAATACAGCCTTTTAGCTTTGTTTCCCTCCATTATCCTTACCAATTTCATGGAAAACACATCATTAACTCTTCTATAATGCTCCTAGTATTCATGAATAGTAATCTAGGGTAAATGAGTATATATCAAAATATTCCTTTATTCTCTGCCCAGGGTACCAACTATGTTCAATCCTTGTTTATTTTCCCTTAGGGTGCAGGAATAAAACACATATGAGGACATAGAAAATCATAAATACTATGGAAATTCCTTTATTTTTTCATGCAACCTATCATTCATAAAACTTCCCTAATTCATTTGCATAGGGCCTTCCATTAATTTTTCTATGATTACAAACATCCAAGGTTAGAACTTACTAGTATCTCTAAGTCTAGCTATCCTGCTTAGCATATTAGTTATGACATCTTGAACATCTAGGTTGAACAAAAGACCTCATAATTGGCTTCATTTGCTTAGTAATCTCCTCCTAGCACCATTGTGTACTCATAATTTTTCTCTTATGCTCTTTTGCACTTAGGTAGGTTTTTTTCATTGTCTTCACATCCACCAGATACATCTAGGGATATGTAAGGAGTTCAAATGTATATACAATTCCCTTGATGGAGAGGTTTGCATATACTCTCCCTTCCTTTTCAATTACTCTCTTGTCTAGGTTGTAACAATTTAAATATTCCATTTCCAATTCAAGGGCCTGCATTGCTAGTGGAAACCCTCCTGCTAAATACAACCCACTTGCTATAACATTCTTTCTACACTAAGAAGCATTTTCTTTCTAGGCCTATGTGATGAATGTGACATTAGAAAACCATCCTAAATGGGTATCAGTAATTATCCCACCAACTTGTATGACTTGCAAAAAAAAATATTGAAACTCATCTTCTCTCCTTGCCTTGGAAGTACTCATATTTACCTGAGTATCCTACATTTTTCAGTAGATATATACCTTGTGTGTGAGTTAGGGTTAAATTTAATTAGTTATCTCCAACAATTCATAAAACTTTCAATCTACAATTTGGTATATTTGGTAGTATATTTTTTAGTATATTTATTCATTGATTGTTGTTAACAGGGCATTTATTTAGTCATGGTAGTCATTTATTTAGTCATTGTAATAATTAATTTCCATCCACTAATTTATTCACTAATATATTGTCATATTTATTCACTAATTTCTATCAATTGGTAGTATATTTAGTCAATTTAATTATTAATTGACATCAATTAGTAGTAAATTTAGTCATTTTAATTGACTGATATTTGAGGATTTAAATATAAAACACAAAAATACACATCAATCATCAATTGCACACAATAAGACAACCATTAAGAAGGGAAAATATCTGAAATTTATTAAAATAAAGGTGTTCTTATATCTTGCACAAGTCTGAGATGTCTATCTTGCTTGAAAAATGTTTTGAAAAAGAGTATTACAATGTTTATTTTGGCTCGCAAGACTGAAAATACGAGTTACAATGCATAGAAATGACAAGAAAGAAACTTCTCCAAAAAAATTCTACAATGATGGAAACACATGCTTGGAGCCCTTCAATGCAAGCATATTCCCTTTTCATCTCTTAAAACTTCTACAATGTGAGCAATCTTCCTAGAGCAAGTTGTAATGTGTAGAATCCAAGAAGGAGAGTGTTGATCGTGTCCCTTATATGAAGCTCTCTCCTTCAATGCAGCCAACAATAACCCTATAATCTTTCCTCCTTTATATGTAATATGCCATCTAATATGAGCAACAAGGTGTTTCTTTTTCTACAATGAATGAAGCTATTCCTCAATACAAACAATAAAATTACTATTAGTCTCAATTCAAAAAGAATAAAAGTGCATTGTATATTGCAAGTTTACAAAAGAATAAAAGTGCATATTGAACCCTTGATTTCAAAACCTTGTTCAAAGTTTAAGAAAGTTGATACACTCAAATTATAGAATGAAGGTTATCAACACTTACTAGATTGGAACAACATTATCAACAAAAACTTCCTAGAAACTAAGCCCAAGAATGCCATCAGAATTAGACAACAAAAATGTCAATGCTGGTTCATGTGTTTTCTCAATAAAGACCTACACCATGAAATAATCCATTTATACATAAATTCCAAATTAAGTTAATGAGAAAAGATCTTTGATATCCAACTGTGAAGCCTTAACATCCAAAAATTACCAACCTGATGTCTCACAACAAGTTTCCCAATTGTGACATCATCTTTACTTAAGAAACTGGATATTGATCCACTTCCATATTGGATCTCACATGATTCTCCTTCAAAAACAACAAATGATATATATTGATTGTTTAAAAACTTCCTTAATATCCCCATGTAAGTAGACTAAACTAAGTGAGGTTTAGGGTTTGAAGTAGAGTGCCATCTTCTTGGTATATGCTTGACTTTGATCATGACTTGTACCTTGAATGAAAATAGCAAGCTAGTTGCACTATAAAATCATTGTTAATCATTGTTATAAAATAACCATGCAAAATCCTCTTTAATTAAAATAATCCTTCTAGATATTTCAAGACAAGATATTTTAGTTGATTTCTAAGAGAGCTAATTTCACTATCTAAATAGCCATCAATCTATTTACTCTATATAATCTCATAGAATTTAATTTGAATGTAATGAAACTAACCATAATTACCAAAGATTTGACACCAAAATGTAGTACAAAATGAATTGTTTGACAACAAATGTGTTTTGATAAACCAAATATACCCTTGATATATTGATTTAAATAACAAGGAAAGATAAAACTGGAGACAACAAGATAACATTCATTAGTTCACTTCAATAAATAATTGAAACTAGAATTCGACCACCAATTATAGCTTCATTCTATTGATCTTCAAAAATATTTTATGGTACGTTTCAAAATTTTGTCCTGACTAACATGTCAAATAGTGTCTTTTCAGTTACCTACTTTTAACATAAATCAAAAAGTCTTAATTATCATATTCTACATAGGATTAAATAAAAGCAATGAAAGATGAGAAATGAAGAGATATGATCAGATGTTGAACTCTAGAGCACTCACAAGATATGGAAGTCCATTTCTCATTATAAGGTACCTGTGATCATTCAAATCTAGAAAGGTCCTCTCTCCATGATAGTATCTCCAAGGCTTGGTACTTCACTACAAGGATTATTCTTCTAGGAGAGCTAGATATGTCTACTCCCATTGGTACATTGTGTAATCATGAGGCCGTTTGTACTCCTAAATTTTTGAGTGTTGGCCAAGTGACTCTTCCATATGCTATCTAATAATGCTTTGCTATCTGTGATGAATTTTGAGTATCCAACATCCAGTTCAATTATTCCATCCAAAGTTAAATTGAGGCTGTGAATATTTATCTCACCATCCTTCTATTAATTTGTGAGGTAGTTGGGAACAATTATGCTAAACTCATCTATCCAATCCTTGGATCCTTTCAGTTGATCATCATCCCTTAGTATCTTAGGCATGAACCACTACTTTATTGTATGAAATGAATCCATTCTTTCCTTGATCTTTTGGTCTTCTATAGATATGTATTGAAATTCATCTATGACCATTCAAAAAATTTGCTCAGTAGGCTTTAAAGTTGTGTGGGCCTCAACACTCCTTTGTAAAATTCTACACAAATTCATTAAGGTGTGATGTACAAGTTGTCATTTCTTGAATAAGGGATCCAATATAGGTACATGGGATTTTATCTGATCAACTACTTGTGACAATGATACATAACATTCATATACATTTTCCATTTTTTCCTCAATTAGTTTAACCCTATGCTCCAAGATCTATTCCAATACCCTAAGGGTTTCTCTCTTTGCTCTTTCCTTTGTTTCTTCTTTAGTCTTTTTCAACTTCACAATTTCTTGTTTTAGCACATTTAATTGTTCAATAGTGATTGCTCCTATATCAGTTTTGATGGTAGGGGGTTGGTATACTATTAATTCTATGCTTTGGGAAGGACCTGCTACCTTCAACTTCTCTTTTAATTTTACATTTTCTATGAATAACCTATTCACTTCATCATTTAGACCAGTCTGTGCTTTCTCATATTCTACCAATCTAAGCTCCATGCCTTTAACTGCATCCCTAGTAAACATTGTTGAGTGTATTATCATGGTAGTTTCCTCCAATGTTGATGTTTCATGAAGTGTCTTTACCATGGAAGTCTTTTTCATTTATTTTAAAACATCAAGCAATCTTGGTTTTTTTGTTTTTTTTTTTGTTGAAAAAGCTAGGGTTTAAATTTTTTGGATTGTAACCTATGACACTCATTCCCTCATCTGAATTGAATAAAGAAAACAACATGGGATCTTCTTGGCTTCTTACTTGATCCTATAAGAATATATTTTTTAAATCCATCCTAGGAATAATTAGTATATTTCTTTTTAAGACCAATTTTATTGCTTCTTGTGGGCTAATAGTAATTTCATTAATCCCGAGTTCTTCAAAAGTCCAAGAAACAATTTGGTCATGTTGTGACTTCTCAGTGTCCATCTTATTAATTTGTAGTCTCTCCTCAAATTATTTCATTTTCATCTTAAACAAAAAATCCTTAAACTCGGTAGTTTGAAAAAATCCATCATCTTCAATAAATCTAAGGGCATAAATCACCCTTTGATCATCCTTCACTTCTTGATCATTATTCCCGTGTACATCCACTCTTTCTTCTAGTTTGTGAGAATCAGTTGCAAGCTTAGGTGGTGGCTGATGAACTTCATCATCATCAAAATTCAAAGGTAAATCAACTACCTCTTCAGTATCTCCTACTCCACTTATCTCATATGCAACTAAGGGGGCTACTCCATGTGTCTTCTGAATTTTAAGACTTGGTTGCTCAAGGGATGTTTCTGATTGTATTGTGGTAGTTTCTAGTAGGGGCTCTATGATTATAATACCACTTAGTTTGATGGGAAGCTTGGAGGGTTTTGAAGACTGGACCTCAGGGTTCTTTTTTGGTTCAACATATAATCTTTCAAATTTGTCAATTATTAAGTTCATCCTTTTGATAAGATCGCCTTATTCAACATAGAATCCTTGGAATTCACTTTCCCTTTAATTCTTCTCCTCCTCGAGCCTCTTTATTATTTCTGACTTCCTCTTCCTCTAAAATAAATTTATGAGGTGTAAAGAAATATCTTATTACATCTTCTTCATAATCCATTACATGGGTAATCCCAACTATAGTGAGAAGTGTCTACTTTATAAAATTAATATGCCCTTTAGGATCAAAGACCTTTTCTCCTAATGAATTCAATGAATACCTCATATTCAAATAGTTCTATAGTTCTCCAAGAGTGTCAGACCCTACAAATAGCTCGTCACATTTAGTTAGGTCAAGGAGGAATTTCCCCTTATTCTATCTTTTCATAACATTGTACTCCATCTATAACATTTTCTACATAAATTCTAAAAAATGCAATTCAAAGAGAAACAAATTTAGGTAAAACATGTGGGGATTGAGGACACTGATAGATCCTTATTACTATATGGTCTACTAAGAAGAACCAGTCACTAAAATTGTGAGTGTGTCCCAGCTCCGGCTTCATTGCTAAAGGTATTAATACTCACATGCTTTTATTAGGAAATACTGGTAAGATATGACCAAGACTAGCCATGAAGTTATGAAATCATCATGAAATATTACATAATCACTCTTTTTACATGTACTATCCTAGATGTAACACCATTTTTTTATAGGAAACCTATTCCCCTCATCATCATTCATTCCCAAACACATTCTTTTATTCCATCTATTTATTTTTTGGTACAATATTAAATGGCACAACAAAGAGTATTTCTTGAAAGTGATGGGAGCTAAGTTCTCTCTTACTTGCAAAAATCCCTCATGTAGCCCTTTCTCAATTTCAACAGCAAAGTCATACACAATGATGACTTTAGGATTTTCTGTATTCATTGCCATCATCATGAGATAGGTTGGCATCCTCTCTTCAACATCTATTCCAATCACTTGGAACAAAGAAAAATAAATTCTTTTGAAATATACTTGGAAGTATTCTATGGAAAGTGGCTCAATTTGGGAGGGGGAGATAGGTATCCTCCAATTATTTATACACCTTTTCATGTGTAAACAAAGTTCATAACTCACGTGTAGGTTTTTCTCAATCTCCTATTATCCTCCTCACTTTTTTCTAGGTTGATCTTAGTGATAGCTTGCTTGTTTAACATAAAAAAATCTATCATTTCTTCTTTATTCCATACTACTAATGGTGAACCATCTAGTATTCTTATAGTCCTAGTATCCGGGTAATAATATTGTTTCAATCTTTAATAAAATCAACATCCATGACAAAATTTGGGACTATCAATTTGGCCAAATCTAAGGTCCAAGGATTCGAACCTAGTATATTGCTATCTCTTTTTTTATATAAGTACCAAAATAGATCCCACCCTAAGATATGGATAATTGGGCCTCTACATCCATGAATTGTATCTTTAAACACCTTTTTGAATCCTTTGTTTACATAATTAGGTAACACATCTAAAATGGATTGTTGCAAGGACCTCTTCTCTCTCTTAGAAATTGTGGATTCTTCCTTTTTACTCACAAGTTGAATTCTTTTGGGTGGCATGATGAAGAATTTACTCCTACTTTATTTCTTTAAGTGTCTACTTATAGAAGAAAATTTAGTTCTTATACACTTACTACCACTAACTCATTTGACTGCAAAATCCAATGAAATTTTTTGACAAAATATTTATAATTTGATATATTGTCAGGTGCTTGTGAAATTTGAAGTGTAATTTTTATTTTTCTTAATTTTTATCCCTGAAGTTCATCGAAATTTCGATGAAGTTTTGTCAAAATTGTGACAAACAAGTTTGTTGAAATTTCGACAAAAATGGAAAATTGAAAAAAATGAAAATGTGGCTGATATGAATAAAAGTGAGTTCACCTATTTATTGTGACAGTGTTTTGCTATACTTACAAATTTTCTCTACTTGCGAATTTTCTCTACTTGCGACAATTTGTGGAGAACTAAGGATGATTTTCTTGGGAAAAAAAAATAAAATTTATTGCTAGGTTGAGGGTAGTCATTGTCTTTTTCCAGAATTCATTTATGAAGTCAAATTTGTACTTCCAAGTTTAAAAATCATATTTTAAAGCAACATCTCATCAGTTTTCATTATTAGACTTGTGCATTTTGAGAATTTCATTTCCAAATTTTGTTGTGCAAGTTCAATACTCTGATTTTAGGAGTCAAATAGTTGGAAATCATAGTAAAATCAAAATTTAATAAGTTTTAGAATTAACATTTTAAAGTGTTTTTTGGGTTCATTAACTTTAGACTATCTTCTATTTTACAGGGGTGGTTTCATGTCAAACTTTTTTGGTGCGAAATATTAGAATTATTAGATTTTGTTACCTCTCTATGGTTAAAAATTATTAGAGTTTGATTTTGATACTTTTTTAAGATTGAAATATTCAAGCTTGGTAAAGAAAAATCATGTCAAATAATATTAGTGCAGAACAAAATGAATAGACAATTGCTAGAATGTGGGCTAGATTGAAAAGAAAGGGTGATGGGAAATGTTATTGTCCTTGCAATAATTGCAAGTAATTAAAGACAAGAAGAATTTTAATCACAATAGTTAAGAAACATTGTAGGCAGCATGGCCATGTTGAAGGGGGGCATGATTATCATCCATTGGTAAGTTGTTCATTATATATCTTTATATTCATTGAATTTGTAAATTTTTATATCGTTTTAACATTTATATATATATATATAAAATCACTTGATCATGATCATGGTTTATTTTTGTCGATCATTATTATAAAGGTGGGGCACCCTAGGGCACAAGATATGGATTATCATGGCCCAAAGAATGTAGTTTTGCAATCAGAGGAACATGGAGCTGTGAATATCGAAGATGAAGTTAATGATCCTATGGAAGAAGATGATCATGCCCCAAAAAACACAGTTGAAGATGATGGTACAAATACATTGATCCATGACACATTTAGTGGTGCAGCTAATCATGATGATCAAGATGACTTTGATGATGTTCATGATTTACCTGTACTTGAGAAGGCACATGAGCCCCTTTATGAAGGCTCTGAAACAACTCTTCTCTTTGTTGTATTGTTATTGGTGAACTTGAAGGTTATGAATGGTTTATCCAACATAGCAATGTCACAGATGTTAAGGTATGTCATATATGTCATCTTTTTCCATCTATTTTAATTGTTGTTAGTTTATCATTAGTAAATAAAGGATGAAATATGTACCATTAATATTCTTTATTACAACAAATTATTTTTGTTGTAGATTGATTGATGAATTTTTGTTAACACCACCAAATATTTTACCTCGCTCATACCAATATTTATCTTCCATTATGAAAGATATTGGAATGGAGTATCAAGCAATAGATGCATGTCCCAATGATCATATTATATATCATAAACAACATGAATTTGCAACAGAATGCCTAGAATGTCATATTAGTAGATATTGAATAGATCAACTAACAAAAAAGGTGCCTCGCAAGGTTCTTTGTTACATTCCCATTATTCCATATATGCAATGATTATTTAGGTGCGAAAGATTAGTGCAATTTATGGATTACCATGCATGGAATAGAAGTGGAGATGACATTCTTCAAATGCTTGCATATGCTTCTACATTTAATGACATGGAGGAAAAATGGCCACACTTTAAAGAAGAACCTCGTAATCCCAGGCTTTCATTGGCAGTAGATGGTGTCAATCCATTTGGAGAGTTGAGATATATTTAATCGGTGTGGCCTATTTTTGTTATCAACAATAACATTCCTCCATGGATGTCATAAAAGAGGGAGCACATAATGTTGGCAATGATTTTTCCAAGTATTTGTTTACATCAATTTTCTTTAACATAGTAGCATCTCATTTGTCTTATTTGTTGCATAATGACTTATACTTTTTTCATTTAATAGTCATGTACATTAATTTATATATATTGTAGTAAAATGGTTATAATAATTATGTAATGTTTATGTTCATTCAACTAGGTAAGTACCAAGTTAAAGATATAAATGTATATATCGAGCCTCTTATCGATGAGTTACTGAAGTTATGGAATGGCGTCACTATGTATGACATCTCTAGACCAATAGGACAAAGACAGTTTCAATTCCATGCAATGCTTGTATGGACAATTCATGATGCCCCAGGGCTAACACATTTTTGTGGTATGTTATAACGTTCGACTACACTTTAACAATATTTAATTTTATGAAGTAGATATCATGCATATTTTTTAAATAATATATTTGTTATATATAATTATAAAAATTGACATATTTAATCCAATTATATATGATCTTGAGGGTCTTCAAACAAAGGGAAAATTTGCATGTCTAATTTGTGGTCCAAAGATGAAATCTCATCGTTCAACAAGTTTAGGAAAGTAGGTGTTTGATGAGTATAGGCACTTCCTCCACAAAAATAATAAGTATCAAGTTACTAAAAAACATGTTTTCAATGGGAAAGAAGAGACTACATCAAAACCGCGAAGAATGACACCTTGCCTATGGAAGTTGGAATCTAATAAAATTAATCATCAAGGTTATAAATCGGATCAAATTGTTTATCTATCATAAATGATATGTTTGGAATTTAAATTTTAATATTGTGTTTTGTTTGCTCATGCTATAATTGACAATGATTGTCGTTGTTAATTTGTTTAACTTATATGCTTCATGAAAGTCATCAAGACATTAATGGATGGCTTCCACAGTGAATGAAAAGTTATCCCAAACAATTTAGTAGGTTTCCCTACTATGAGAAAATACAAATTGTGCATTTGTTTGATACAATGCATATCAAAAAGAATATAACAAAAACGTTATGGAAAATATTGAATGGAAGGCTTGACAAAGAAAAAATTGTCAAAATTTCTAGTGACATTCAAGAAGCCAATCTTGCAATGAAATTTTTTATTCAATTAAATAGTGATGGCTCAAAAAAAATTAATATAAGCACCCTTCCTTGGTTATTAATAGAGCAGCAAAGTAATGCTATAAAAGAAGTCATATGAAAAATTTGATTTCCCTCAGGATTTGTTGCAAACATAAACAATATCATAACAAAGAAAGGTGAATTTGGGTCAGGGATGAAAATGTATGATTGGCATACCTTCATTAAGGTAATTATTTTGGTATATTATATATATATTTGTATACTGCATGCACTTTTCAATGTATTATGTTTACTACTTTTGGAAAAATAATGAAAAGATCATTTTATAATTGTTGCAGTATGTTCTACCTCTCTCTCCCAAACAACTTTGACAAAAATGTCAAGCAAGTTATATATGATCTTGGAAAATACATGAGGTAAGTAGTAATATTTGTTCAATTCGTTGTATAGATCTTATAATTTTCATTTGGTTTACTTTTTATGTAATATATTGTATATTGTTGTTAAATCTCATTAATATATTTGCACCTTGAATCACTTGTAGATGGTTTTCTTCTAAATAAATCTATAATGAAGATATAAGTTATTGGAAGAGAAAAATTCCTCGTCTAATCTGTGAAATGAAAAAAATTCTACCTTTGACATTTTTCAATGCACGAGAACACTACCTCATACACCAAGTTGAGGAGATTGAATTGTATGGACCTATACACACAAGGTCAATGTGGATGGTTGGGAGGAACTTGAAATTTTTGAAGGCTTTGGTTAGACAAAGAACACATCCTAAGGGTTCTATGGTGGAGGGATATGTGGTATACATTACTGAATATCTTCCTAAGTTTGCAACAAAGATCCATGTAGATTGCATTTGGGATCCCAACTTCATTAAAAAATTTGAAGGGGAGTACCTGATGGGGAAAGGTAGATTGAGGAAAGTGAGAGTTAATTATAATAAATTTTACATTTGGTTTTTATTTATATTGTACTTATTTAATTATTAATCTTCAATATACATTAATTATAAATTAAGGTCGTATACCGTGGTAATTAACTAATTGATGTAGACCTGGGAGGCTCAACTCAACTGAACTATAAACCTACCTTTAAGAGGCTTCCAAAATTTTTAAAATGACCACTTTAAACAATCCAAACAACTCTCAAATCCTGACAAACAATAGAAGTCAAATTTCACAGTTTGACTCCTTGAATCCTTGTAGCAGTGCAAACCTAGTTTTTCCCAATAACTCAAAATTTTCCCAAAACACAAAACAAAACCTTGATTGTTTTAGACACCCATTTTGGTGTTTTTAAACATAATTCAAGGGAAAGTACAAGTCCTTTGGACTAAATCACCAAAATCACCCTTTCTAGGTTGTGTTGATTAGGCTGATTAGGCCTATTTTACAAAGCAACTAGTATTTAAACTTGTCATATTCCCATGAAATCTTTGGGAGATAATTTTTATGCCTTCAAACCTCCAAATCCACAAAAATATTCCACATGTATGACCAGATTCTTGCCAAACCCAAAAACCCTTGTTTTAGGCCAAAATCATGAGGGTTTATTCAATCTCATAATTCCACAACCTCCTAGACCTCAAAAGAAACTCAGACACAACCCATTAGGTCTGCACATGGGTAAGAATTCATAAAATCAGATCTTCCATACATATTTTGTTAAAACATAGGCTTGAACCTCTCATTTCACATGTTTTCCCTCACAGAACTCTTTAGGACAACAACTATACCTTCTTTATTTCTTGTCCTATGAGGGTTTACAATGATCACTTAATGCCTATCAAATGCCTTTACACCTCAACTACTGATTGACCACCTCTACAACTGACTATTTAATCTTTTATGATCACGTGAAACATAAAACACACTAATTTCAAGGTTGTTAACATCACTATTTAAATGTTTTAATTTTTTGAATCTGTTAACATCCTTTGTTAATTTCAAAAAAAAATTATACAGTTGGTTGAGAGTGGGATGCACTACATTTGTACGTCGCAAACAATCTTGATTGGATGACAGTATTGATTGAACGATGTCAACAATCTGGTCGCGCATTAACATGGGAAGGTGTGGCTTCATTGGTTAAAGAAGCTCATCGTAATAGAGATTCCAATGTTACTCAAAGGGAAATTAATTTAGCACAAGGTTTAAGAGATGAATAGGTACATATAAATATATTAATCATCCATATTATTTAATTATTTTCAATTATATTGATGTATATATATGTTGAGATTTTTTTCTTTGCATACATTCGGCCAAGAATAAATATGTTTATCAACTAACGATATTGCAATAATTTTTTCATGTTTGACATATTGCAGGTGAAACACCACAAGCATATGTGTTGCAATGGTCATAAATTTTGAATCAAAAAGTTTGGTGACACGAAGAAAACTTGTGATTCTGGGATACCTATAGTGTTACAGGTGACTAACGTTTCATCTAGAAGTGACAAACATCTAGAAGTCTTAGGAAATCAATACTATGAGATTTTGGATGATATACTTGAGTGTGACTTTAAGTATTACAAATTATTTTTTTTCATTTCCTTATGGTATAGGCTATGATTGAATGAAAATGATCTCAAAAGAACTATTATTGAACATGATAATGGATTTATCATGGTTAATACAAGGTTGATCGAGTGAGTTGGAAATGAGCCCTATGTTCTTCCAAGCCAATGTGAGTAGGTATTTTACTTAGAGGTTCTAGGTAAATCGGGTTGGTCATTTGTTGTTAGAAATGATCCAAGAGGAAGGTTGGTAAAGCATAATGTGATGGAAGAAGAAGATACCAAAGAACTAGAAGATGAAATTAATGATGATCAGGATCAACAATTAGTTGATGATGTGCCTGAAAAAGATGTTGAAGAGGAGGAACTAGATCATGATGATGAAGGAGTTAATGTTCATGAAGATGACATCTATGTAGATGATGACATTATTGAAACTGATATCAATGATGATGATGATGATGATATGACCAATCCTTACAATGTCGAATCTAGATCGGATGATATGTCAGACAAAGAGTTTGATGAAGAAGAAGATCAATGACATTGAAATGTATGAGTTATGTGATTATATTATCTATTTGATATTCATTTCTTGATAGAATTATATTTGACTTATGTGGTTACATAATTAATTCATGATGTTTTTAATTTTTATGCCATTACATAATTAATTCATGATGTTACAACTATTGTAGTTCTCCTAGAATTTCCATATGATCATAATGAAGTGTTTTGGGAAATTTCATGAAAGATGACACATTGATCGTAGTAGTGTAATAATTGCAAAGTTGTTTAGATTTTTTAGACCATTTATCACCCTTCCTATTTAGTGACTTATTATCCTAGAGAAACTAAGTATATAGTATACGAAGAAAATGAACAAAACCACAAATACCCCTATTTTCAAGGAGTTTACTTTTCTTCCCTTCCCGATCTCCCTAATATTGTCTAGTTATTTTCAAGAGACCAAGGGTCATAACACAACTTTATTCAACCCACAAAATATCTTGGTTAATGAAACTTGACAAAAGCAACAAAAAAATTCCTACATTTGGAATTTCAAGTGGAATGAAGAGTGGTGACAATAATCTACTTATAGTTTAATAAAACATTATTTTTAGAAGGCTTGACATTAGAGAGATAGAGAAGAGGGGGAG
>VDFB02058242.1:166356876-166512369 GCA_007258455.2 Sequoia sempervirens | reverse complement strand
TGTAAAGCAATTTCTTATTACATCTTCTTCATAATCCATTTCATGGGTAATTCCAACTCTAGTGAGAAGTGCTTTCTTTATAAAATTAATATTCCCTTTAGGATCAAAGAAAATTTCTCCTCATTACTTCAATGAATACCTCACCTTCAAATAGTTCTATAGGGTGATCCCACAATAGTGGTTTACAATTTTTGGCCAAACTGGACACTGAAATATATTTTTTTAACTAAATCTTCACTTTCGGAAACCTATAGCGGCTAAACCATGAGGAATTTGAAGATGATGCAAACTAGAGTTTCTGGGCTGAAATTTTGTCTATAGGATTCTAAAATATATTTTTTTCAAAATTTTGAATCGGGATGAATTTTTTTTCCATCTCCCAACTAGTTATTTTTAGAAAACAACATTTTTAAAAAGTGAGGCTCACCGTATAACACATAAATTTTTTTCCATGAAGGATAAAATTATAATTATTTTGAATTTAGATTTTTAACTCTGATATCGAGTGCTTCCACTTGGTTAGATAGTTTTTTATTGAATATTTTTTCTTTAATCAAGTTTCAAATTCAAACCAATTACAATTCAGACATAGCACAACTGTATAAAGCGTAACTTTTTTTGTATGTTAAATTTTTTTTCTCTATTGGCTCGAGGAATTCAATATCTAGTGCAATAATATATATATATATATATATATATATACATATATTTGATAATCTACTATTTTTCCATGCGTAATAGCGATTTTCAAGAAAACCTAGTATCACAGAGAAATAAAAATAAATATAATAATAAAATTAAATTTATTTAAAAATTATACTTTTTGGGAAGCTTATAATAAGGACTGCATACTTACAAAAAATAAATTTTAAATGAATTCATTTGATCCCCCAAAAGGTAAATCAAAAGTGGTTTTTTATCAACATTTTGATAGGTGTAAAGGAGACTCTGTTATACATATGGTTTAAAACGAGCAGTGTTCTATCCAAGGGGGTTTTATTTAAGGTAGTTTGATCAAACCCTCTTCAATTGGAATTATTTAAATGAAACCTTTTAAGGCTTAAACCATTATATTTTCTAAAAATATGGATTTCAGCAAAAATCAGATCCTCCCAAAAATTGTAAACCAGCTTTGTTGGATCACCCTATAGTTCTTCAAGAGTGCCAGACCCTACAAATTCATCCTCACATTTAGTTAGGTCATGGAGGAATGTCCCTTTTTTTTTGTCTTTTCATATTATGTTGCTCCATCCATAACATTTTCCACATAAATTCTAAAAGTGGAATTCAAATAGAAACAAATTTAGGTAAAACATGTGGGGATTGAGGACACCCATAGACCCTTATTACTATTTGGTCTACTAAGAAGAACCAATCACCGATACTGTGAGTGTGTCCCTTCTATGGCTTCAAAGCTAAAGGTATTAATACAGTTTGTATGATTTTATTAGGAAATCTTAGTGAAATATGACCAAGACTAGCCATGATCTTTATTACGAAATCATCATGAAATATTACATAATCACTATGTTTACATCTACTATCCTAGATGTAACACCAATTTTGTACAAGAAAACTATTCCCTTCATCATCAGCCATTCCTAAACACATTATTTTAGTCCATATTTTTTAGTTTTAGTATAATATTAAATAACATAGCAAAGAGTATTTCCTGAAAGTGATGGGAGCTAAGTTCTGTCTCACATGCAAAAATCCGTCATGTAGCCCTTTTTCAATTTTAGTAACAAATTCATACTCAATGTTGACTTTAGGATTTTGTATCTTCATTGCCATCATCATGAGATAGGCTGGCATCCTCTCTTCAACATCTATTTCAAGCACTTGGCACAAAGAAAAATAAGTTCTTTTGAAATATACTTTGAAGTCATCTATGGAAAATAGATAAATTTGGGAGGGGGAGATAGGTATCCTACTATTGTTTACACCCCTTTTCATGTGTAAAGGAAGTTCATCACTCCTTTAGGTTTTTCTCAATCTCATATAATCCTCCTCACTTCTATCCAAGTCAATCTTAGTGATAGCTTGCTTGTTTACTAATACAACTATAATTTCTTCTTTAGTCAACACCACTAATGGCCAACCATCTGGAATTATTTTAGTCCTAGTATCCAGGTAATAATATTGTGGCAATACTTTAATAAAATCAACATCTACGAAGACATTTGGGACTACCAATTTGGAAAAATCTAAGGTCCAAGGATTCAAAACTAGAATCTTGTCATACGTGTTTTCATAGAAGTACTAGAATAGATCCTACCCTGAGATAGGGATAATTGGGTATCTACATCCATGGGTTGTATCTTTAAACACCTTTTTGAATCCTTTGTTTACATAATTAGGGAACACATCTAAAATGGATCAATTATTTTAGGAGCTTCTTCTCTCTTTCAAAAACTATGGACTTTTCCTTTTCAATCACAAGTTGACTTCTTTTGGGTAGCATGATGAAGAATTTACTTATACTTGATTTCTTTAAGTGTCTACTTATAGAAGAAAATTCAATTCTTATACACTTGCTATAGAGGGTTTTTGTGAACTTACTTAACGACATAATAGTTGCAGAGTCTTCCCGCTTAAACTCCCTTGCCTCCAGTACGTTGAGCTATGTGAATGATTTCCAAAATTTCAATGAGTCCCAAGTAATATTTGCTACTTAGCTCAGTGACCTCACTATTAATCTAAATTCATGAAAAATATTCATAATCTGCCCATTTTTCAAGTTTGAATACATGCCTTTGATCCTTGGAAATCGAATGGTGTAATCATTAAATGCTTTGGTAGCTTGTATTGAAGTACTGCTCTCTCATTTCAAGACCACCCTGGGTTTCCATTAGTAGTATTTCCACCCCACACACACCCCTTTGGACTCCCACAAGATGGCAAGTTAATTCTAGCAATTGAGTGATTGTTCACTACCATACCGCTCTATCATATCAAGACCACTATGGGGTAGTAGTATGGAAGGGTTAGCAGTACCACCACCTCATGCACACCCCTTTGGACTCTTGCAAGACAATAGGTTAATTCTAGCAGTTGAGTGATTGTTCATTGCCATATTGCAGTGTCACTATTTACCCCTTGCAGGGCTATGGTTTACTTTAGTTGTTAACATGTTCTCAACACCACCCCATGCTATTCATATTTGGTTGCCTCAGTATTGTGGTAAACATTTGTACATTGACCTATATGTCCTGCCATACCGAGCTATTCATATTTGGTTGTTGTGGTATTGTGGTAAGTAAATGTACATTGACCTGTATGTCCCACCATCATACGCATACCTCTATTGACTGTTGCGGTAGTGTGGTATTGGATTTTATTATGAATGCAGTATTTTAGATATTCTTTTATTGAAAAGATTGAACAATTTTCTAGTTTTGTAGTCTCTTAGCTTTATTTTTTAGTGTTAGTGAAACCTAAGATATCATTTGGGTACATGCAGGATCATGATGGGCGAAAAAGTGGCAATATGATGGGTATGTGGTCGATTTTACTTTTCTCTTAACCCAAAATTGATGAAAATGAAAAGGGTTTAAAGAGATTCTTAGCTTTCCACCCAATATAAATTATGCTTTTACTTCTGAATTTGTAAGTTAAATAATTATTATTCATTTTCTGTATTTGAATTACAACTAAAGACTGAGTAGTTGATTTGAAAAAAAATTATAGCTTCGAAGATTTACTTGAATCCATGTGTGGCTCCATCTCTATGCCTTCTGCATAACTCAGGATTAAAAAAAAATGAATTTCAAGGAAGCCTTTGACTGCTAGGGGGGTTGCATACTGAGTTTTTTTATTATTTTAAAAGTTGTAATAAAAAATTCATAACACCATTTACTTGGAAAAAATACAAAAAAATATGCAACATACTGGAAAATGATTTATACTGGCATCTAAAATCTTATAAAAAATATTATCATTTTATCGTGGTTCAGTCGCTAGAAGGACAATTACTCTTATTTTCCTGAAATTCTATGCTACCGCATTGAAATTTCAAATTTTCACTTCTATTAGGATTTTAAAGAAAAACCCTAGTAGTTTAGAAACTATATTCAATTTGATACAAATTCTATTCTTACATATTTTTGAAATAATATAGATAAATTATTCAAATTTTTACGTAAAGTTGCCTAAATCTGATTTTTCTAAATTTTTTGCCACTTAAGGGTCTATTTTTTCCATGATGATCCCACACATTGTTAGAGTAAAGGTTTTAACTTAATTATGTTAATCAAGTTACCTTTATTCCTCTCTTAAGATTTCACTTTAGTTTTCATAGTGTGACATTTAATAATTACATCAATTAATAAATGTTTACCTATTAGGGTTACTTTTAGGTTTTGCATGATCTCCTTTTAAGTATTGATCTTTGTAAATATTTTATTCTATTTGTTCTATTAATATATCTTTCATATTACACAGCTTCAAACCCTCTCTTTCTTTTTTCTCCATTCTCCCCTGCGGATTGCATCTCACATGCGTGCTGCTCGGATTCGCCGCTGGTTTTGACAACTTCTACATGGTATCAGAGCATGGACCTGTTGCTGCTTTTTCTTGTTTTTGAAGATCTTTGGAGCTTCAAGGGTTTTGGGTTGCTTTTTTTGTCTAGGGCACACCTTTTTTATTTAGTACAGTTTGAGACCAAACTAACCTCATGGTTGTGCTGAGGAGGCCGTTTCAAAGATTTTTGATATATAATTCACCTAGTTTTGGTGTAGTTGGCTCAGAAGGAATTTTTTTTTGCCCCAGGGCCATACATACCCTAGGGCACGCGTTTCAATGATTTTTTTTTGAAAAAAATCAAAAAAATTGCTTTAAAAAAAGTGACTCACATGCAAAATCATACCGTCGCTATTGCTTAGCCAAGCGACCACCAGTAGAGGAGGCGACCACCGCTTTAGACCGTCGGGTAGCCACCTCCATCGGTCGATTGCCCAACCACCTCTAGTGCCTAGCTTCCACTGGCTGGCCACCCACCCACTGCTAGTGCACCACCGCAGAGCCACCGGAGCAATGCCAAACCAGCTGGAGCCACCAAAGAGCCACCAGTGCTCCATTTCAATCCTTTTTGACCCTTTTCACAAAATCAAGTGTATCTCAGGTGTTTTAGCTCAGATTTTTAAACAAAAATAGGAATTATATAGCTAGCTCTGAGGCCATCATGATGGTGTAGGATGTTTTTGAAAATTTTGTAGTTTGTTTTCCTTTTTTGTAGTCAAAGTCAGATGATTTTTTTTCACTCCAAGGGGCATAATTTGGTCATTTTTGCTCTGTTTTTTGAAAATGAATAGGCATTAGAAAGCTCTTCTCACACTATGGTTAGATCTTCTATTATTTTTTCTAGAAAACTTACTAGGTACACACGATTTAGTCTAAATCCTTTTTTTCTTTTTTCCTACTTTTTTGCTAAAAAATCACTACTAGGGTTTGGTTTCTTGCATTCTGGGGGGAGTTTTCTTTCTTTCTTTTTGTCATTTACTTCAGAAAACTAGAAACTCTTCACATTAAAAATTCATTAAACCTCTCCAAACATGGCCAAAAGCCCTTCTTCTATTTAATTTCTCACACCTCATAACTATCATACTTCGAAGGCATTCATGAAACATCTTCTCAGATCAAAGGGGTTGTGGTCCTATTTAGATGTGGTTCAACCAATTTTAACACAACCATTTGAGGTTATGCAACATAGAAATAAGATGGATGAGGCTATGGGTTTGATTTCCTTACATTTTTAGATAGCTTGTTTCATCTTGATGGGTGTAACAGTCCTCTTGAAATGTGGATCAAGTTCAATGATTTATTTGGTACCATTAATCAATTTCATGCAATACAGATTGAGGTAGAGTTGAATTCACTTGTACCTAATTCTTTTCCCTCTATTGAGGACTTTCTAATGAAATTCAAACAACAAATATCTCTTCTATAGGGTTGTGGTAAGAACAAAATAGATGAGGAGCATATTTACCTGATTCTTTCTAAGCTTCAAGATCCTTTTCAGATATTCTCTTTGACATTTTATTCCACCATGGATGCATTGGGAAACTGCTTTACCGTGCCTACTTTTGAGGTGTTTTGTGATTAGTTGACATGAGAGAAGGCCAAGATATCACAGTTGGATGCTCTCATAGGATCTGAGAACCAAGCATTGGTAGCTTAGTCATCTAAAGAGAAAAAGAGTTAGAAATTGAAGCCCAAGACAAATTTAGTAGGTAGTGAGAGTTCCTCCAAGCCACCTCCTAAGACTGTTTCAAAACCACACTTCAATTCTAAATAGGGAAAATATTCGAAATTAGGTGATCCTTGTAGTTTATTTGGCGAGGAAGGACATCCAGTTTCTAGGTGTTGGAAATGATTAGATGCTTTAGAGGAAGCCATGTAGTAGCATAATATCACCTCACCTTAGTCTCCTTCCCAACCCATAGGGAAAGGTTATTCTCTTTCTGCACGAGCATTATCCTCAGGATCCACTTGTATTCTAGATTTTGGTGCTTCTCACCATATGACACACATAGGATTTGGTCACCGCACTTTCCCCTACTAGAAATACACATATTGTTGTTGGTGACTCAGCATAACATTCCATTTAGGGTTTAGGCTTTTTTAATTGGATGGTGGTTGTCTTCAGGATGTGCTTATAGTTTCTGACATTTCGACAAACCTTCTTTATGTTTATTAGATTTGCCACTATAGCTCTGGTAAGATAGTTGAGTTCTCACCACATGATGTGGTTATTCAAGACCTTCATGATCCTGACTTGGTTGTGGCTACTAGGAGTGTTGATTCTACATCTCGCTTATTAAGATTTGATGGCTTTGAGAGTTTAGACACTATAGATTCCTCTCTTATAGCACATGTAGACTCAGTGAGCAGGCTTTGGCATAAACATTTTAGCGATATCAATTATAGATATCTACAAAAGATGAGTACTCAGGAAATTGTGATTGGGCTTCCTCAAATTTCCTGTACTGATGGTGTATGTCGAGGTTGTGCTCTTGGAAAACATCACCAGGATCCTTTTCCTAAGGGTTGAGACACACGTGCTAAGGCATTCCTAGAGTTTGTATATAGTGATCTTATGTCCTTTTTGACTCCTTTTTCAAGGGCCCGATATGTGCTCACTTTTATTGATGGCTTCTTTAGACGTACATGGGTGTACTTTCTTAAGTAAAAATCTAATGTCTTTGATTCATTCAGGACCTTTAAGACATTTTTGGAGAAGTAATCTAGAGTTTCTATTAGGAGGATATGCATAGATAATGGGGGGGAATTTGTTAATCATGCTTTCAAATATTTTTGCACTGAGCATGGTTTACAACATTAGTTTACAGTACCTTACACCCCTCAATAGAATGGTGTCATTGAGAGAAAGAACTGAACCTTACGGGAGATGGAAAATTGTATGATACAGTATCGAGCTATGAGTTCTTCATTTTGGGCTGAGGTAGTCAATTGTGCCAATTATATTTATAATTAGATGCCTCATAAGGAATTATGACATATGACTCTCGAGGAGGCTTGGACCCATGTCAAGCCTGATGTTTCTACATTATAATTTTTTAGTAGTGAGGCTTGGGCATTTATTCTTTATGCTCAACAAAAAGCCATGGAGAGGAAGAGCTGACCACTCATATTTTTTGGCTACTGTGAGGATGTTAAGGTGTATAGGTTGTTTGATCCTGATTCTAGAGAGGTATTGTTTTAGTGGGATGTCTAGTTTGATGAGCGCTATCCTCAAATGAATTCTCCATCACTAGCTAGCCACTCAACATTTTCCTAGGTGGGCCCATGTTACTGTTGAGGCAGTTGGTTCTTTGGCAGGTGATCCTTCAGATACTCATTATACTCATGCTTAGACATCTGGTTCTAGTCTTTTGAGTCATGCCATTTTAGATGATCCTAAAAAGTTTTCAGAGGTAAGGATTATTCTTCTTTGATGAAGAATCATACTTGGGATCTTTGTCCTCTTCCTAAGGGAAGAAAGTTGGTTCGGTGCAAGTGGGTGTACCAAAGTATGTTGTAGATGGTTCGATTGATAAGTATAAGGTACGTCTTGTTGCGAAGAGGTTTTCTCAGGTAGAGGGTATTGACTACTCTAAGATCTTTGCTCCTATCACCAAGATGAACTCTATATGCCTTGTACTTTCACTTGCAGCTTCATAGGGATGGACACTGTTTCAAATGGATGTGAAGAGTGCTTTCTTGCATGGAGACCTACATGAGGAGATCTATATGGAGTAGCCTCAGGGATTTGTGCAGGGAACTTCTTTGGTTTGCAGAATTTGGCATTCATTGTATGGTCTCAAACAAGCCCCTTGGGCTTGGTATGAGAAGATGGACTCTTTCTTTCTTTCCTCTCACTTGACATCCTGTCATTCCGATCACATAGTGTATATTCAGCGTTAGGAGGGTGATCTTTTTATTCTTGTGCTATATGTAGATTATCTCATTCTTACAGGTAGCTCATCCTCCATGATTCAGAGTGTTTAGAGAACTTTGATGGAGTAGTTTGAGATGACAGATCTTAGTCTTCTACACTTCTTTCTAGGTCTACAGGTTACTCAGTCTTCGGATGGGATTTCCATATTTCAGCAAAAGTATGTTCTTGACATGCTTCAAAGATTTTGCATGCTTGATTGCAAGCCTACCCCCACTCCATTTCAGTTAGGTGTTGTTTTGTCTTCAACTTGTTCTACTACTTTAGTGGATCCCACTTTATACAGGTAGTTGGTTGGTAGTTTGTTGTACTTGACACACTCTCATCCTAATCTTTCCTTTGCAGTTGGCCTTTTTTCTCAGTTCTCCCATGATCTGCATGAGAGCCATTAGAAAGTAGCCAAACATATTTTGAGGTACATTCGGGGCACCACTCATTATGGAATTCACTACACTTTAGGATTCCCTCACATTATTGGATTCAGTAGCTCAGATTGGGACGGTGATGTCAATGATTGGTTTTTTTTCCTTGGTTTTGGTCCTATCACATGCACTTGCAAGAAACACTCTACTATTGCATTATCATCTACAGAGGTTGAATACCAAACAATAATATTAGCTAGTTAGGAGGTTTTATGGCTTCAGGAGTTGATGACAAAGTTTGGGTTTCCTCCTGATAGTCCCACTATTCTCTGGTGTGATAATCAGAGTGTCACTCACATTTTCCGGAACCCAATGGAGCATCAATAGACTAAGCACATTGAAATCCACATGCACTTCATCATGAAGTTGATTTAGGATGTTTCTCTCATCTTGGAGTACATTCCTACAGAGGAGCAAGTTGAAAACATCTTCACTAAACCTTTGGCATCTCTATGCTATCTTCAGTTGTGCTCCATGCTTGGGGTGAAGGAAGTTGTCCTTTGGGGGTCTCAGTGAGCCCTTCCTTCATGTTTTTTTATAGAATGTTTCTTTATCTCTTTTTGGAGAGGAGTTTTTTCCCACTAGGTTTTCTCCTTTACTCGTATTTACAAAGATTTGGTTGTATTTGGGTACCTGATCAGGCCTAGTTGTCAAGACTCAAATTTACTTTCATGCATTGTAGTTACTTTTGCTTTCTTACACATGTTTGTAGTTGTAATTTTGCTCATCTTAAGGCAGGGTGTTAGAGTAAAGGTTTTAACTTAATTATGTTAATTAAGTTACTTTTATTCCTCTCTCAATATTTCACTTTAGTTTGCATATTGTGACATTTAATAAATATAGTAATGATTAAATTTCTACCTATTAGGGTTACTTTTAGGTTTTGCATGATCTTCTTTTAAGGATTGATCTTTGTAAATATTTTTTTTTATTTGTTCTGTTAATATATCTTTCATATTACAAATCTTCAAACCCTCTCTTTTTTCTCCATTCTCTTCCCTGTGACAGGTATCTCTTTGCATCCAAGTGTTCTTGGACTCTGAAGTTAGTTTTGACAACTTCTATACACATACCCATTTCTTTGTTTGTAATTTGAGGAGGCTTTGTTTACCTAATGTTAAGATATCTATATGTATTATTAAATCATAAATGTTCATTATATATTTTAATCTAGAAAACATATAGGACATGAATGAAATTATATTCTAACTAAAAAAAATTAATTTCAAATTTTCAACCAAAGTAAGAAAACCAAGAAGAATGATTGAACATAACTTTAAATGCACTTCAAATATGTAGTGAACATCTTAGGTTTTGTATACAATGTACAAGCAAAATAATGATGATTACATTCAAAAATGTATGAGTAAAACAAAAGTGAATAAGAAAATCTATACTCAGATCTTTATTACATTCAATAATAAAGTACACCATACATATAACCAAAGTCTAGGTGACAAGCTCACCTCTTAAGGTGACAAAACATCGTCATAATCATCTACATTGCCAATAAGATAAAAATCTTGATCACTCATGTATGCATCTGCTTGATTTTCATCCTCATCCTCATCTATGACATGCAATGCATTCTCTCTCCCAATCTCTTCATTGATACTCAAAATATCTTCTTTAAACACCCCATCATCATCTTCATCCACTTCTTTGAATTTTTCTTGTAAATTAACATATTGCCCATCAGGAATTATATCAACAAATTCCATGAATTTTCATTTTGAATGAGACACTATTTGAATGACATATGACCATCCTAGTCTTCTTACATCATCATATGGAAATGATTAGTTAATTTGGAGAGGGGAAACATATGGCTCATCTATCTCAGATAAAAATTGTCTTGTATTTGTACGTACAAATCCATACTCATCAAATTGTATTCTAGATAGTCAGATCCACTTGCATTTTAATAATATAGGACTATTTTCACCATAGTCCACTTCAATAATTTCTTGGATAAATCAAACATACAATTTTTTCTCAATTTTGTGAAGAAATTCAACACTAACAACGCAATTACAATTTGTCTTTCCTTTGTCTTTTTCTTCCACTCTTAGATGACTACCATAGGCCCACATTCCACTAAAACACATAAACCATAAATGTGGAGATTGTGAAAGATCACTTTCCTCCATTGTTATATCTTGACCTTCTTTTGCATCACTAACTGCATTAACAATCCATTCTTCAAATTTTGGAAAAGAATCACCTCCAATCAAATCAACACGACATCTGCACTTTTGAGGTCAATGTTGCATCCAAGCTTGATTGTCTTCTTCATATTTTCTACATAGAATATTAATGTACAAATAGTAACATTAATAATATAATTGTGTAAATACAATTGAGTAAATAAATTATTGTGTAATTTTTTTTTACTTACACTACTTATCGAACAAAGATATGTTTTGAAGAATATAGGAATGTATCGCACTTATTTCTTTATGTGATAGCTTGAAGTGACATCCAGTGCCTTCTAATACTTCATCTTAATTGTCTCTTCTTTGTCACCATCCCATACATGCTAATTGATATTTTTAAAATCTTTCATATATTTTGTGCAAAATCCCATCGCCTCTTGCATTTAATATCCCTCAAACATGTTGCCTTCTGGTTTTTCCCTCTAGTACAATTTTTTTTTTTTAAACCTTCATATATCATTCTATAGGATACATCCATCTTGTTCTTATTGGGCCACAATGCTTTAGTTCATATTGTAGATGTATCAAAATATGCATAGAAATGTTAAAGATTGTTGGTGGAAATTCCCATTCCAATAGACAAAGGACTTCAACAACCTCCTCCCTCAAACTATCAAAGTTTGAAGGATCTAATACATGTAAACTCATTCTCTTGAATATTAGGCCCCACCTTATAATTTCCAATCTCGACCCCTTTTCCAAACTTAATATATTTACCACAATAGGTAAAATATTCTCCATTATGACATGATAGTCATGGCTCTTCAGGCCTCTTAAGCCATTAATGTTAGTTTGGCTTCTAATACTACTACTTGCATATCTAGTGGGGAAGCAAGTTTGAGACATCAACTATAAGAATTGTGCATGTTGTTGCTTTGTCTAGACATAAGGATCACTAGGTTTTCTATATTTTTCATCATCATATTTTTCAACAAAAATATTTTGACAAATATTTAGTTTTTGAAAGTCTTCACATGATGAAATAGTATCAAAAGCACCAAAATAAGTTTCTAATAATAGAATGGGCTATATTTTCTATGTATGAATAAATTCAACAGTATTCCTAATGGCTATATCCTTAAAGTATGGTAACTTGTAGAATATGAAGAAACTTTTTACACTGCTTTCATTAAATGGATCATATCTACTACCAGCAATCCCATCATTTTCAATAAATGGTATTCCTTTTTGTCTATTATCAAAAATGTAATCGCCTATTATTAGCAATGGTGATTCACAATTCTCTTCTTGACCATTGAACCATGTTTTTTGTTGATAATATCGATGATCCATTTTAAGGTAAGCACGATTCCCACAATAAATACACTTATGTAAACTTCTTGAGTGCCTCACAAAATCCTTAAAGTTGCAATTAGGACATCCATGGTAACCATAAACACTGAGACTAGACAATGTGCCATATGTTGGAAGATGATGAATTGTAAATAATAAGTTCTTAAGGTGAATTTCATTGAATGACCATCCCTTAAAGATTGAATTGCTTCAATTCCTTTCAACAATTCCATTAGATCATCATATGATGGCTCTAGATAAGCATGAAATTATTAAAACTAAAATTTTGTAAAGTAAAACTGAAATGTAGAAACAACAAACAAAAACTCATAAACTAAAATATAAATGATAGAAAATTTAGTGAAAAATATGTAGAGGGACTATTTCACCCAAGGCAATGAATGAGTCCAGTAGTGATTTGTTTGAATTTTTTTAGAATTTTAAAATTGGTTTCTATGATTTTTATATTTTTGATGCAAATATGATATGAAAATGTAGAATTTTTACTAATTTTTAATGAAATGAAATGCAATAATGCAAGCTATATGAGCTTTTTACCAACAATGCAAATTTTGAAACCCTAGAATGTAAATTAAACAATGCAAAATGCAATGCAATGTTAATGTAAAATATTACTATGATGTAAATGAATTCCAAACTATAATTATGATGTTTAAAAGTAAGGTTCACCAAAAAGTGGAAAATGGAAATGGAATGCACAACTTCCTTGCTCACACCAAAAGGGGAATCAAGGAAGAGGGATCCAATTTCACAATGTTCACACTTAAGAACAAACCCTTGAGATTCCAATGCAAAAGAGATTGAAATATGTCAAAGGGGATTGTCTTTAAGGCTATAAATTGATAAAGAAGTTCAACACTAATGAAAAACTAAGAAAATGCAAGATTTTTGAAAACACACTATGATATGCAAAATGACCTAGAAATGCAAGTAAACTGTAACAAAAACTTATGAAATTGAAAGTGTGCACCTGGAGACTTGAAAGAGATCAAAAGGAGCTCTGGAATCCTGAAGAATCCACTATTGATGCCAATTGGGACACATTCACAAAGCTAGGTGACTTAATGCTCTTGTAAACAAAATGCTTGAATGCTAGATCACTTGATTGTTTGCTGGATTGATTAGGAAATTAGGAAGGGTGAAATAAGTAGAAAAAATTATATTTATAATTTTTTATGCAATAATTCCCAAAAAATACAACATCACAGACTAACCTTACATCTAAGAAAATAAAAACATGCCAAAAATTTAAAATTATTTTGAGTTTTGTGCCAAAGGAGACTCATTCACCCCTAATGGTGAATGGGTTCCACTTAAGGAATTTTAATTGGGTTTTGGAATTTAGAAATTTTAAATGATGTTTATTGGGATTATTTTTAAAAATAAACTTAAGTAAGGCTTGTAGATGTAAAATGGGGCCAATTAAAGCATAAGAAAGGTCCAATTATTAATGAAAAGCCTAGAAAAATGTGAATTTTTTTTACAACACTTTACAATACTTTGAAATAAGGCTTGGTAAATGATAAAAAGTGTTTATTTAGGTGAAATACATTAACAAGACCTTGAAAAGTGTGGAAGTGTGTTACAATACTTTACAACACTTAAGTAAGGTACCACTTGAGTTCTTTTAGTTCACAAGGACCCAAGACCTAATGTGAATGTGTTATCAACATTACAAAATTAAATCGAGGTGCAATTAAGCAAAAATCACAAGTAGGACCCAAACGATACATAAAAAGTAGAAGGGTTTCCTTTTCGGTGTCCATATTTAGCCCCCACTTTAGTCAGAGGATGAACCTACTTCAAACTCACACTAAAGTAGACCAATGCACATCAATATGGGATGACAATGATCAAGAGGGGTGATCAAGCCCCTAGGGTCAAGATCTCATGACAAACCAACATAAGCACAAAGGGAACATGCATGATATCAAGAAAAATGACAAGGCACAAGCATAAAATGCCAAAGATGAAAGAGAGAAAAAGAAAAGAAAATAATAGATCAAGATTCAACCATTTATCCAACATGATGTGGATTAGATCTAGGTTTTTGTTTGGAAAATGCATACTCACTCTTAGGCAATAGAACTCATGGTTGTCTGTTAGGTGAGAAGACCTAAAAGGTGAGAAACATACACTTATGGGTGGTATGCACTTACACACACAGAGGTGGATATGGGGAAGGTCATGCATCGGAATGGGCCTCCCCTCAATCATACCAAAGTTATACCTCCTGATAACTTCAATAAGCCACAAAAAAAGAAAAAACAATCTTTTCACGCTTCATGAGAAAAGAAAAACTTCATATGCTTGGATCTCATGAACAAATGTGATGGCTCCAAAGGCATGCAAACTGTGTTATGCAAGGTGGCCATATAACAAATACAAAATGCAACATGCAAATCATGTTCAAAGGATACTTGCTTAGTTCATGCGAGGTCTTTAACTTAGGGAACATTGTGTCTAATGTCTCCAAGAGAGGTCCAATCAAAGAATATAAAATTCACAACTCATGGGATGTAGTTTGTCACATCAAGCCACCAAGAGGAATGTAATATGCTAAGATAGATCATGATCATGAAAGAAATCACACCCAATGCCATCCAAAAACTGAAAAATGCATCATATGAAGTAAGAAGGTTACACTAAGAACCAAGAAAAATGAAAAATGAAAAAGAATAATGCCAATGTATGCCCCCACCTTAAAGGAGTTGCTAAACACCATGTTGTGAGAAATCACTTTAAAGGAGAAAATGAAAAATGCAAACAAGAAAGAAGACATGAGAGATAGCTTGCAAAGCCCTATGCCAAGTCATATGTTTCTGAGTAAAGTTGTGTCATGCAAGAGAAAAAGAAAAGGGAGGGGTTTCCCTCAAAATGAAATCCACCAAACACATAAGGAATCTATGGATTTGGGGTCAATATGTTCTTTTTTGCAATGTTGTTTAGAGAGCTCAAAACTGTTATCATTCCCCAAATACATAGAACTGGAAGAATGACACGAAGAGAGCAAAAACAAAAAAAAACCTTTTGGTTCAACATGGAAGAGACATAGGGTGTCTTGACGTCTTGCATCATCCCTAAAAGGAAAACACAAGAAAAATGAAAAAGAAAAGGAAAAGATTTTGGGTCAACATGAAGGAGACATGAATGTATCAATGCCTTGCATCATCACCAAAAGGAAAACACAAGAAAAAAGAAAAAGAAAAGGAAAATAAAAAGAAATCATTTTTGGGTCAACATGAAAAAGACACGAATATCTCAATTCCTTGTGTCATCCCCAAAAGGAAAACACAAGAAAAAGACAAAAGAAAAGGATAAGAAAAAGAAAATCCTTTAAGGTCAACATGAAAGAGACCTAGATGTCTCAATGCCTTGCACCATCCCCAAAAGGAAAACAAAAGAAAAAGAAAAGATAAAAAGGTGAAAGTGATGCATGACATGGAGAAGAATGAAGGTACAAATAGAGGAATGTCACCAAGAGAGATACCATCAAATATAACATCATGAGGGATCACATTATGCACATGCAATCACACAAAGGAAAAATAAATAAGAAAATGAAAATGAAAAAATACTAATAAGGAAAATGCAAGTCAACCATCAAGGAAGTCATCCACCTCCCAATCATGTTAATGAGATTTGGAAGGCATATGGCTAGCTAAAGTGACAATAGAAAGTGCCAAACTAGGAGAAGTGCCAAATTCATCACTCTATATAAGATATTTCTCATATACGATCATTAAAGACAATATTTCTCAAATCTAGGAATTTTTACTCCTTGTGGCATTGGTGTTCACAATATTTCCAAAGATAATGGGATGCTTAGAACATAATATGTGGGTGGGCCATCTGCTTTTGGTTTATGGTGGAGATTTTCTTTTGCATGGAGGAAACTATTTTGAAAAGTTATGTTATGATAGGGTCATTATAACTGGTATGGGATGAAAGTGAAAGTGGCAATGGAGTGTATGTAGTGGTAGGGAAAGTGAACGAAATACTAATAGGTGGAAATGTGGTAGAAGATAGAACATGTGATGCCACATAGGAATTAGTGATGCTAGCAGGAATACTTGGGGAAGGAATCACATTACTAACTGATTGCATTTTTGTTGTGACTTGAGGAGTGGTATAGGTAGGTATTGAGGCTATGGTTGAGGGAGGAGGATTTTGAGTTCTTCCTTCACTTACAAAATTGTTTGCTGGTGTAGGAGCACTAGAGGTTGAAGGAATATGTTTTGTATATATCTCAACTATGTGTTTCACAATGTCCAGGACATCTTCACTTTCAAGCATGTGATGGATGTTTTCTATGGGACAAATTGTAGTGCTCAAAATATTTTCAAGGCTTACTTCATGTTGGAGATGTGCTAAGTCCTCATGAATTTGAATTAATTTTTATCGCAAGATATGATCATTTTGTGGTTCAACTTGCATTCTATTTGAAGGAAAAGGTTTTCTAAGGGTATTATCCATGCCTAGTGTACTAGTGTCAATACTAGGAGTAGAATCTCTAGATAACACAAGATCCACAATAAGTGTGTTATTGTGGGATGAAATGAGTCATAAAATTTCGTGTACTAGCAATAGGACACCAAAAACTCATGCAAAGGTTACTAAATGTGGGGTGAGTTCAAATGCAATGTAAACTAACAAGAATGAAATGCTTAAAACTAAAATCTTGGAATGTAAAACTAAAATGAAAAAACAACAAATAGAAACCCAGAAACTAAACTATAAATGACAAAAAATTCAGTGAAAACAATGTAGAGGGACTGATTCGCCCAAGGTGGCGAATGAGTCCAAATAGTGATTTTTTTGAAATTTTTTAGAATTTTTAAATTTTTTTGCATGTTTTTCATATTTTTTGATGCAAATATGATATGAAAATGCAGAATTTTACTGATTTTTAATTAAATTAAATGCAATAATGCAAGCTATATGAGCTTTTTACCAACAATGCAAATTTTGAAACCCTAGTATACAAATTAAACAATGCAATGTTAATGTAAGCTATTCCTAGGACGTAAAAGAATGCCAAAGCATAATTATGATGTTCAAAAGTTAGGTTCACCAAAATGTGGACAATGGAAATGAAATGCACAACTTCCTTACTCGCACCAAAAGGGAAATGAAGGAAGAGGGGTCCAATTTCATAATGTTCACACTCAAGAACAAACCCTTGATATTCCAATGCAAAAGATATTGAAATTTGTCAAAGGGGATTGTCCTCAAGGCTGGAAATTGATAAAGAAGTTCAACACTAATGAAAAAACTAAGAAAATGCAAGATGTTTTAAAACACACTGTGGTATGCAAAATGACCTAGAAATGCAGGTAAACTATAACAAAATCTTATGAAATTGAAATTATGCACATGGAGACTAGAAAGAGATAGAAAGGAGCTCTAGAATCCTAAATAATTCACTATTGATGCCAAATAGGACACATATGCCAAGCTAGGCGACTTAGTCCTACTTTATGGAAAACTCTATTGGAATAGGTTTTAGACAAAAGGGTACTAAGATCTGCAAAATATCTGTTTAGGCCTGGGTAGTGGGACTCATTCACCAGTAATGGTAAATCAATCCACTTTTTAATTTTTGGAAACACAAAAATGGAATTTGTAGCCCTCAATCTGCACTTCTACTCCTAATTTAGATTTCTGTCTGAAATTGTCAAATTTGACCTATAGGTGTTCTCCAAACTTCTCCTAGGGTTTTGACAACTTTGAATAGCTTTGATAATTTGTTGAAAAATATTCCAATCTTTCTCTTTAACAAATTTGTAACTTAGACCTGCAAAACACATGCAAAGAGAGGGAAAAATTGTTGTAGGGTTAGTGAATATGGGTTTGCCTTGGTTGAACCCCTTGATGGTAATTAAACCCTTGAAAATGAACTGAAATATGAAAAGAGAATGATGAATGAAAAAAAGTAATGCTACAACTCACCAAACCCTTAAAGTAGAATGTTGCAAACATGTAAGTAATGGGTCCAAAGTGCTTGAATGCTAGATCACTTGATTTTTTTTGGATTGATTAGGGAATTAGGAGGGGTAAAATGAGTAGAAAAACCTTATATTTATACTTGATTATGTAATAATTCCCAAAAATATAACATCACAGGCTGACCTTGGATCTAAGAAAATAAAAACCTTCCAAAAGTTTGAAATTATTGTGAGTTTTTTGCCAAAGAGGACACATTCGCTCCTAATGGCGAATGGATCCCACTTAAGTCATTTTAAGTGGGTTTTGGAATTTAGATATTTTAAATGATGTTTATTGGGATTATTTTCAAAAATGCACTTAAGGCCTGTAGATGTAAAATGGGGATAATTAAAGCATAAGAAAGGTCTAATTATTAATGACAAGCCTAGAAAAGTGTGAAATTTTGGTACAACACTTTACAACACTTTGAAATTGATGCAATGCTAGGGGTCCACAATTACAATTTTTTCAACAATAAGTTTCCTTCTTCCCAATTTTACCATTCTCCAAGGCAACTCTCCTTCACAAAGAAACTTTTGATTTACCAACACACAAACCCATAATCAGGTTACCCATCACCTTATGTCTCTTTAGGAACACTTACTCAACCCAAAAAAACACCCACACAAGTCTGTCTTTACATGTTTTGACCATTCCTTCAATGAAACCAAACTCCTAGTAACCATGCCATTATAAACTGTGAAACATAACCCTTGATCCAAACCCAAAATCAACACTATAAGGGGATTTTGAGACACCTTTTAAGTCATTTTGAAACATGAAAAAGAATGAGACAATTTTTTTTTGTAACAACACCATTAAAATATGGATGTCCCCTACCCTTTAGGCCTATTTAGGCTTCCTGAAACAATTAAAAACTTGCCAACCTAGATGCTATTTGATACACATTAATCTTCATCATAGTTTTAGAGACTTCCATGGAACTTCAATAAACATCCATCCACTGGAATTTCTAAGCTCATTCCATCCAAACACTAAAAATCAAAATTGAACACAACCTTGACCAAGACTATTAATTCTACCAAAATAGGGTGGTAGGCTAATAGGGCTCCACACATTTAGTTCCATCCAATCCCATCTCTCACAACACCTCTCAATGTCAACTCAAAACATTTACACTATTTTTGGACTCTAGTTTTTACAAACAATCATTCAAACCCTTAATCTTTTCTTACCAGTCTGCCATGGAAAACACAGTCATAACCATTTACAAGATACATGCTCCAATCTTGGCTATTATTGACTAAACCCAAACTAAAAAAGGGACCTCATACTCCCTTGACACTTTTCTCAACACTTCCCCTTAATATGGATCTTAAATTCAACATCAAAACATCAAAATACTCAATTAATTCCACTTTATCAGTCAGAACGTGATTAAATACAGTCCTAGGGCATCATAAAGTCAAAATAAAATCATATTTTCACAACCTGCAAACTTCGGTCATGAAAGTATAGATATTGATGAACCTTTTCAAAAGTATTTAGTCTTTTCCATCAGATACAAAAGGATTAATGCAATTTATTTTAACACTGTTTACCCTAACAAGGGTTTTGAACTGTTTTCATAAAATAAGTAATATTTCCCTCAAATTTTCATGGAATTGAATGAAAAAAAAGAAAAATGTAGTATACTCTTAGATTTATCAAACTAGATGACTACCCCTTAAAAACATGACTATACAAGGCCTTACATTGCTCAATAACATAGATTTACTAGTCAAAACTCAAAAATTTGCATATAAAAAGAGGCTCCAATAATGATTCTTCTTTATTTACAACTCACTCACTCTTGCTCAAGGTTCTTCATCATTTTAAAGGTTTTCCACTCCATATAAAATGACTACAACTAACTTAACTAACCTTCTAATTTCATAACTTGTCATTTCTCAATTTTGCACTTTACCTTGACAACAATTTTTAGAAGATTTTACCTTTTTTTGCACTTTTGAATTAGGCTCAACACATAAAAAACCACTAAATTGACCAATTACATGATAAAATGGTCCACCAAGATCTTATTCTAATAACAAAACACCAAATCCCTATTGAGGACCTCTTTTGACAACATTTTTCATTTTTTTGGAAATTAGATACAATGACCACACAACCTAATAAACAACCATCAAATGACTCAAAAAAATTGTAATGGTCTTGAAATACCTTATTAAGTGACCCCTAAGCACTCTTTAATCATTTATTTACATATTGGCCTCATGGAGGCATATAGTCCATCAAGTGATCCTATACCAAACTCCTAGAGAAAAGAAAATTCAAGTCCTCTAGAAAGATGGTCTGCTCCTTCCTGGTCTTCCAATTCTTTCATAATTTTTCCTTCATATTGGCAACTATCCATAGGTCCTTCTTCTTTTGTTTCTTATACCATCTCTTCTCTAGCAACCTCTTAGTTTCCATGTTTCAAAAGTCCACTTCTTGTGTATATACCTCAGTGGCATCATCTATACCTTCATCCTTATCATTAGAGTATCATATAACAACATTTCACCATAACCACAACCTACATCATATTCTTGCAAATCTTCATACACCTCATTAGAAAAAAAATCTGCAACATCTTTCTTAACAACCTTATTATCAACAACATCTTGAGTATCAATTCCAACTTTATTAGTAACATCAACAACCTTATCTACTTGTTCATCTTTCCCATTAGATTCAAACAACTGAAAATGGTATAAAGACTCATCCACAACTATGTCTACCTTGTCCTTTTGAACTTCCTTAATACTTGATGTCAAATCAATCAAAAATATACTTACCATTTCATTGCTTACATTTTCCTCTCTTTCTACTATCCTTGCTTGTCATTTACTTCTTTAAATAATCCTTTTGATGGGCCACACAACTCTCTCCTTCATTGTCAAATTCCAATTTATTGCTTGCCTATACAACTACTTTAACTCAGCCTCACATCTTTCTATCCTCACAATGAATGCCTCTAGTGCTTGCCTCAATTCTTGACCCTTATTCTTTTTCTTTTCCTTGTCCTCTTTTCCTTTCCTCTCTTCTTGTTTCTTCTTCCTTTGTGAATCCTCAGCCTGCAAACATCTTCTCAAAAAATCCATCTTCACAACAAAGTCTCTCCTTGCTTCCACTTCACTTTTCCCCACCTTGGAAATCAAGTTCTCTCTTCAACCTACACAATACAACACACAGCCACTAACACAACCACTAAAAAGAATCTTTCTCTGCCCAGACCTTACTGAGCTCTGATGCCAACTAATGCAATGCTAGGGGTCCACAATTACAAATTTGTCAACAATAAGTTTCCCTCTTCCCAATTTTACCATTCTTCAAGGCAACTCTCCTTCAAAAAACAACTTTTTATTTACCAACACACAAACCCATAATCAAGTTACCAACCACCTTTAGTCTCCTTAGGAACACTTACTCAATGTAGACAAACACCTACATAAGTCTACCCTTACATTTTTTGACCATTCCTTCATTGAAACAAAACTCCTAGTAACCACACCATTATAAACTATCAAACATAACCCTTGATCCAGATCCAAACTCCACACTATAAGGGGCTTTTGAGAAACCCTTTGAGTCATTTTTAAGCATGAAAAATAATGAGACAAATTTTTTTGTAACCACACCATTAAAATATGGTTGTCCCCTACCCTTTAGGCCTATTTAGTATTCTTGAAACAATTAAAAACTTTCCAACCTAGAAAACCATTTGAGACACATTGATCTTCATCATAGTTTTAGATACTTCCATGGCACTTCAATAAAAATCCTTCAACAAGAATTTCTAGTACCATTCGATCCAGAGACTACAAACCAAAATTGAACACAACCTTAACCAAGACTATCAATGTTTCCATAACAGGGTAGGCTAACATGGATCCACACATTTAGTTCCATCCAATCCCAACTCTCACAACATTCCTCAATGTCAACTCAAAACATTTACACTTTTTGTGGACTCTAGTTTTTACAAACAAGCATTCAAATGCTTAATCTTTTTTTACCAGTCTACCATGGAAAACACAGTCATAACCATTTACAAGATACATGCTCCAATCTTGGTTATTATTGACTAAACCCAAACTGAAAAGGGACCTCATACTCCCTTGACACTGTTCTCAATAGTTCCCCTCAAGATGGGTCTTAAATTCAACATCAAAACATCAAAACCCTTTGTTCATTCCACTATATCAGTCAAAACATGGTTAAATATAGTCCTAGGGCATCATAAAGTCAAAAGAAAATCATATGTTCACAACCTGGAAACTTGGCACATGAAAGTATAGACATTGATGAACCTTTTCACAAGTTTTTATCCTTTTCCATTCGATACATAAAGAGTAGTGCAATTTCTTTTAACACTGTTTACCTTAACAAGGGTTCTTAACTGTTTTTAGAAAATAAATAATATCTCCCTCAAATTTGCATAGAATTGAATGAAACAAAAGGGAAAATGTAGTAGACTCTTATATTTACCAAACAAAATGATTTCCCCTCAAAAACATGACTGTATAGGGTCATACAGTGCTCAATAACACATATTTTGTAAGGGAAATAGAGGGCATCTCAGAGAAATCTCCAAGAATAGTGGTGCCTTCGGTAACTCCAATTTTGATTAGATTGCCTCAAAGACACGTACAAATATGTGCTAAAGCAGAAAGAGACAGTTTATTTCCCATATTAATCCTTTTGAGAGAAGCACATGTAAATTCAACATCATGCAATAATAGATTCTAGAAGAAGAACCAACACAGATGAAAGATAAGACAAAAAACTAGAACACAAAGATTTACGTGGGGAAAACCCTTTTGGGTAAAAAACCCCATACTCCAAAGATCGAGCCATTGTATTATTCAGCAACAGAAGGTTACAATACAATTTAGGCTCATAGCCCTTTAAGAGATTATATCTTGTTCATTCTGGAAAAAATCTGGTAACCAACTCTCCCTCTGTACATTTCCTGATCAACCTCTCAAACAAAACAATCTTCGTACAATTGCAATATCCTCACACAGTATATAATATAGATCAACATGAGAGATCAACCATGGCATTCAATCCTTGATTAGGATAGAATTCAGCATCATAACCCTATCTCTCACTTCCTCTATTTCGACCTCAAGGTCCTGGCCATCCAGCCAGCCTCTTAGCCCTCATAGTAACGCTCTCCTACTTTCTCTCTACTTTTTCAGAACATCCAATGCATACATTTATCCATTCATTCTTCATTGCCTCTGTGAATTAGTTCATTTCAAACTATTGGATGACAACAACAAACGGTTCACATTCTGCTCTCTGATAGGTCCAAGTCGCACCACGTAGGACAGTCATCACTCGGTCAACAACGATCAACTTGTGTTGCATGTTGGTGAGACACAAACTATGTCTCCCTGATGCCACAAGACCAATTACATAGCCATCACTATCGGCAAGATATCATAACGAGTTCACAAGTCACACCGACCTCAAAAAACCCATCGGTGAGACTATCGCTATTCGCCAAGACATCATACCAAAGTCCACAAGTCATACTGAGCACCAGACAATCACTAGGAGTCATCACTATCGGCCAGATGTTACACCGAGTTCATAAGCTATCGCTCACACTTCCCCTTGTCGCCAAGACATCATACCGATATCCATTACATGTATCGCTATTTGGCAAGACCATCATTATTCGATGAGACATCATACCGAAGTCCCCAAGTCACATAGACAAGAGTATTTGCATCAGCAAGACTATCGTCTTTCGCTGAGAGGTAATACCGAATGCTCACACCTTTCACAGAAGACTTCAGTCACTAAGAGTCTCACCAAGGATACCCGTTAACAAACACCAATGTCAACACCTAACTTACCGCTTTTGCCAAGAGGTTACAACAAAGATGCTAGCTAGTCAGCGAAACCACATCCATCGGTGAGACAATCAATTGTTGCTAAGATTTCTTACCGAAGCATATGAGTTACTCTGATGACCACAAGTGTATAACTATCGGCGAGACATCTCCCTCTCACCAATATTTCCTACCGAACCCTTATGTTACTCTGAAGTCACACAAACATCTGTGAGAGAACCAACAGTCGACAAGACATCTCTTATCACTAAGACACATTCTAATAGGAGTAAGTCATACCGATTACCACATCGGCCAGATAGACCAAAGGTCACGCCGATATCAGCAAGACTTATCGTCACCGAAACATCATTCCGACTATCCAAGGTTACGCCGAACGTTCAGGTTAAACTGATCACCAAGATATTCAGGAGGTCACAATGACAATTCAGGATCAACAAGCAGATTGGCCAAACATCTCACCAGTCACAGCGACCATGCTTTCTCAGAAGTTTCACCCTGTGAGATTGAGGCATCAATTCCAACAATCTCCCACTTGACGAAGATCACACAGGCACCTCCAAAGCAACCAGACACTAAGATCAGACTAGCTCCACCATTTCAGACCCCGCAATACTCAAGACACCTAATCAACAAGATTCCACGAATAACAATCCACCAAACAATCTGCAACAAAGACTAGGTATCCAACTGCAACTCACTATCCAACAAAGTAACAAAAATGCAACCGATCACAACCTTCCAGGAAACCACATAGACCTCAAACATGCTCTCACGCTCCATCAAGAATTTTGCACCAACATCCAAGATGTCCACCATTTAGGCAACAAACCTTGTCATCTTCCAACATGCCACCTGAGGAAGAAAGATACAAGCCAAGGTGAATAAGCACCATTCCAATGAACATAAGCAAAAAGATCCTAGTTATATCATCAAGAAGATACTGCTACCACTTCACTATGCTAAGACACTATACAGAAGCAATATCAACTTTAAAGCCTCAAATAGAACACAACCATGAAGTCTTTCTCCAGAAACAAGACAAAAACACCAACTAGAACAACAATTAGACTGACTGCTTCCATCAAACTGATAAACCCACACAACTAAAAATAACACCCACATCTCATGCTATTCCATCCAATCTCACATACCTCAAAGGTATCAACATTAGTAAACTCATGCCACCCCAAAACCAACTTATTAACAGCAAATAAAAGCTCCAAGTGCCAACCAATTGAAGAAGACAAAACACAACAGGAACTCCCATTGCCCTAGTAATCCAAATCTGAAAGATCAACGACATCACAAGTCTACCAATAACAACACATAGAAAATGTAACCATGTAGCACCAAGGAAATATCCACAATGATATGCATAACCTGCAACAAACCACTACGAGAACCATTTCTCTCACCACAAGTCTTCATAGTTCTCCCAAGATCTCCACACGCAACAAAGGAAATGAAATAAGAACCTCCATGCCATCACCCATGAACATGAGTGAAAACACATAACCACAAGCAAGTGATCACTATAGCTCCAACCAAACCTCAAACCAATGTAATGTGAAACAAACATCCAGGAGGAAAACCAAGACCAAAGAGAGAAACACTGCACATCATATTCCTATAAACCATTCTCCTACATACACTTCTAATAGCCAGCTGTGTCAAGAATGATCTCCTTCACATCCCAAAAGAAAATCCCAAACAACATCCAACTATTCAATCACCAAGATCAAACCAACTTCTAATATCATGTAATCAACATGGATGTAAGCTTCTCAAAGAAGATCAAGCTAATTCATTCCCCATTTCAAGAAATCAGCCCATACATCATCTCCTACCAATTCTCATCAGTAAATAACATAACACAAAAGCTCAAGGAGATAAAACAAGCTATACATCTTCCACTATGAATCCTCCAGAACCATTAAACAACAATTCAAGATCCATATCATGAAGGTGAACATAAAACACATATGAAAAATATAATGGGCCAAATACCTCTCAAATAAACTGCCGAGCAGACCAAGAGTGGGAATGAGAATACTCCTTCAAGATATGTAATCCATCATGACTAATCCAAGAGAAATCTCCTCATAGGTCTCTTATTGAACTCACATTCAACAAAGGTGTAGGATTTTCAGACTTTCTGTTAAAAAACTTCAACAAGAGTAACAATCAACAACACTTCTCTCATAAGAGAAAAAAAAACCTCACCTTATTCTTCATGTATCCATGAGTACTAGTAACCGATCATCTCATGCTAAACTCCAACTGCATTACTGTACTATCACGAAGTATCAAATAGATAATCAAAGCACCCAATACACAAAGAGTTAACCAAACCACTATCAAAGCTCCAAGTATCAGAATCAGGAACTTATCATGACACCATTATCTACATATCTCCTTATGAGATACCATGCTTCAAGTGACTTTACCATGGTCTCAAGTATAATGCACAATGCCAAAACTCCAATGCACAAACAAGAGTATACCATGACATAAAGCAAACAGACTCAAAACCAAAATCACCTGTCAAGCACCACCAACACCTCAACCAAAGACTCCAAACGTCCTCCATGGATCCAAGATGTTGCACATCTTCAAAAAATGTCCATGCAAATGCGAAATAACCCTTCTGCAGCAATAGGATCTAAAATCTCCCCTTTGAAACATCTGCAACACTAAAGAAGACCATTCACCACCATGTGATGAACCCATAGTTACTACTAAAGCTCCCACTAAAATGTGACATTTGAGCTCTCCAAGCATCATGACCACCTACTTCAGGTTCCCATAATCAACTATTGAAGTACTCAACAATATCCATCCTCTGATCTCAAAGCAATCACACCAATGCACAAGTGACCACAAACAAGGCTAGCTAACAAGTCTGCACTAGCAATGAATCAACCTCGTGGATAAAGATAGTCCACATCCAAGTTATCTCACTGTAGCCAATGGGTATCTAATCCACCAACTGCATAACTCGCATATCACAAACATCAAACATACAAACCCATCATCGCATTGGAAACTGCAACACTGAGATTTCAAAGAGAATAACCATGTAGACAACATGACTCAAACAACAGATCACGCCAAACCCAATTTTCCAATCATGTCCACAACGAGCACCATAATCAAGGAGCTCACAAGCACCACCACAAGAATACTGAGTGACAAATCACGTACCAACACTCCCTTGTAGTGAAGAAATCATGCCTCCTCAAACCATGCATAAAGCATGCATGTAGAACTGCCACTATCTCATCCAGCAACACCCCAAAAGCCAGTGTCTAGAAAATAGCTTAACAACTCCACATAACCACAAGTTTTTCTTAACCATGTAAAACATGCAAAACCATAGAGCCACGCAAGTACAAATCATCCTTAGAAGGAAAACAATAGTTCAGGAAAAACCAAGCCCTTTTTAGGCCAACTCTAAAACCACCAACATGTACATGCATCCGAGAAGGAGAGAAAGGCTATTTCAGAGGCTTGCAAATCATCTAATGAGTAACTCCATAGCCTTTATGTATTTGAGGTTAACAAGAAATAGTGCCTTCCAACACCAGGAGACACCACCTAGCATAAGCACTCTCTTCCATGGCTCAAAAACAAACTAGGCTTCTCCATATACTTTGGAGCCTCTCACACATACACCCAATATGAAAGCTTTACTACTACACAACAACAGAGCAAGAAAATCCACCTCATACAACAAGGTTATACCGCTACCAACCAGGAGACATAGATCACAGCAAAACAACATGATCAACTCCCATTTCCATCTACACCATCCTTCAAGCTGTGTTTTGTCTCCGAATATCACAAGACTTCCACTAACCAAAGGATCAATAAATTAGACGATTCCTCCAGATTTCCTCCAGCCTAACAAACTGAGAAATCTTCACAGGAGAAATACCAAGAACAAATAACCAAAAGAAGGCTCTGATACCACTTGTAAGGGAAATAGAGGGCATCTCAGAGAAATATCCAAGAACAGTGGTGCCTTCGATAACTCCAATTTCGATTAGATTGCCTCAAAGACACATACAACTATGTCCTAAAGCGGAAACAAACACAATTTATTTCCCACATTAATCCTTTTGAGAGAAGCCCATGTAAATTCAACATCATGCAATAATAGATTCTAGAAGCAGAACCAACACAGATGAAAGATAAGACAGAAAACTAGAACACAAAGATTTATGTGGGGAAACCCCTTTTAGGTAAAAAACCCCACACTCCAAAGATTGAGCCATTGTATTATTTAGCAACAAAAGGTTACAATACAATTTAGGCTCATAACCCTTTTAGAGATTACATCTTGTTCATTCTAGAAACAATCTGGTAACCAACTCTCCCTCTATACATTTCCTGATCAACCTCTCAAACCAAATAATCTTCATACTGTTGCAATATCCTCACACAGTATATAGTACAGATCAACATGAGAGATCAACCATGGAATTCAATCCTTGATCAGGAGAGAATTCAGCAGCATAACCCTGCCTCTCACTTCCTCTATTTCAGCCTCAAGGCCCTGGCCATCCAACCAGCCTCTTAGCCCTCATAGTAACACTCTCCTGCTTTCTCTCTAATTTTTCAAAACGTCCAACACATATATCTATCAATTCATTCTTCATTGCCTCTGTGAATCGGTTCATTTCCAACTATTAGATCACAACAGCAAATGGTTCACATTCTTCTCTCTGATAGGTCCAAGTCACACCATGTAGAATAGTCATCACTCGGTCAACAATAATCAACTTGTGTTGCATGTCGATGAGATACAAACCGTGTCTCCCCGATGCCACAAGACCAATTACACAACCATCGCTATCAAAAAGAGTCATAGCTATCGGCAAGAGATCATAATGAGTTCACAAGTCCACAAGTCATATCAAGCACCAGATAGTCGCCAAGAGTCATCACTATCGGCCAGATGTTACACCGATTTCACAAGTTGTCGCTCAGACTTCCCCTTGTCACCAAGACATCATACTGATATCCATCACATGTATCACTATTCGGCAAGACCATTGTTATTTGATGAGACATCATACTGAAGTCCCCAAGTCACATAGACAAGAGTATTCCCATCGGAAAGACTATTTTCTTTCGCTGAGAGGTAATACCGAATGCTCACACCTTTCGCCGAAGACTTTAGTCACTAGGAGTCTCACAAAGGATACCCGTTAACAAACACCAATGTTGGCAGGACTTACTGCTTTCACCAAGAGGTTACAAGGAAGGCGCCAGCCAGTTAGTGAAACCACATCCATTGGTGAGACAATCAACTATCGCTAAGACTTCTTACCAAAGAATATGAGTTACTCTGATGACCACAAGTGTATTACTATCGGCGAGACATCTCCCTGTCGCTAAGAGTTCCTACCGAACCCTTATGTTACTCTGAAGTCACAAAACCATTGGTGAGAGAACCAACAGTCGAAAAAACATCTCTTATCACTAAGACACATTCCTATAGGAGCAAGTCATACTAATTACCACATTGGCTAGACAGACCAAAGGTCACGCCAATATCGGCAAGACTTCCTATCATCGTCGAAATATCATTCCAATTGTCCAAGGTTATGTCAAAAGTTTAGGTTATACCGATCACCAAGACATTCAGGAGGTCACAGTGATAGTTTAGGATCAACAAGAAAATTAGCCAGACAACTCACCAGTCACAGCGACCATGCTTTCTCAGAGGTTTCATTCTATGAGATTGAGGCATCAATTCCAATAGATTTACCAATCAAAAGTCAAAAAATTTGCATATAAAAAGAGGCTCCATTAATGATTCTTCATTATTTACACCCTTCTCACCTATTTCTCAAGATTCTTAATCATTTTAAAGGTTTCCCACTCCATATCAAACAACTACAACTAACTTAGCTAACATTCTAACTCCCTAACTTGTCATTTGTTAATTTTGCACTTTACCTTGACAATAATTTTTACAAGATTTTTCCTTTTTTGTACTTTTGAATCCCTTAACACATACAAACTACTAAATTGAACAATTACATGATAAAATGGTCCACCAAGTCCTTATTGTAATAACAAAACAACTAATCCCTATTAAGGACCTCTTTTGACAACATTTTTCAATTTTTTGAAAATTGGATACAATGACCACACAACCTAATAAACATCCATCAAATGACTCAAAGATGTTGTAATGGTCTTGAAAGACCTTATTAAGTGACCCCTAAGCATTCTTTAATAATTTATTTACATATTGGCCTCATGGAGGCATATAGTCCATCAAGTGCTCCTACACCAGAAATAAGGTTTGGTATATGATAAAAAGAGGTTATTTAGGTGAAATATATTAACAAGACCTTAAAAAAGTTTGAAAGTGTGTTAAACACTTTACAACACTTAATTAAGGTATGAATTGAGTTCTTTTATTTTACAAGGTCCCAAGACCTAATGTGAATGTGTTATCCACATTACAACATTAAATCAAAGCACAATTAAGCCAAAATCACAAGTAGGACCCAAACAAGAAAGAAAAAGTAGAAGGGTTACTTTTTTGGTGTCCACATATGGACATGGATATTTTTCCATCTCGCTCTCATTGGCTACTCTCTCATCAAATGCATGGTATTTATTTGTAGTCAACCTTCGATGTTGATCCATCTATAATGTTCTACACATAGCAACAAAAAATTGTAGAATAAGAGACAAAAACTATTTTTTTAAATTGAAAGGCATTTCCATAGAAATAGAGTTATAAAGAGTAAATAAAATAGAGTTTGACTAATGAATTGTAAAAAAAGGGTTTTTGTAGTTCATATTCAAACTATTGATTACATTGCATTGCACATCTTTCAAACTAAAAGCATTGCTTCACATTACATACCTAATAACTAGATGTTGATAGATGAAAAAATGTAAAATATTGTAGAATAAGAGACAAAAAATATTATTTTTTTAAATTGAAAGGAATTTCCATAGCAATAGATTTGTAGAGAGAAAGTAAAATAGAGATTTTAACTAATGAATTGTAAAAAATAGATTTTTGTAGTTTTTATTCAAATTGTTGATTACATTGCATTGCACACCTTTCAAACTCAAAGCATTATTTCACATTGCATAAATAATATCTAGACATTGATAAGTGAGAAAATATCAATTGCAATATATTTTTTACAAATTCAACCTAAGAAACTATACAATAACTTCACATTGCATAACTAATTTAACTAGGAGTAGCTGCCAATTGCATTTACTTGTCATGGCATTCCATGTGACCATATTTCTTTGAGGCATTTTTTTAAAATTTCACTATCTTGTCTATGCTACCACATTTTTCATACATGTCTATGAAAGAATTTTATCAAACAGTTCACTTCCTTGTTTCTATGGCTAAAATCCTAAAACAAGTGCTTTTGAACAAGCTATGGATGCTTGGAAAAAATCTATCAAAGCATAATAGTAAGCAATAAAATAGACAAGGTAGTGAATTGGTTGAAAAAATGCCTCAAAGAAATGTGTTATCATGGTGTTGGAATGCCATGACAATCCATAATGATTCATTTGTCATGGAATTCATCATGGCATTCCTCACCATGAGACAGCATTTCTTTGAGCCATCTTTTCCAAACTTCATTTCCTTGTCTATGCTACCACATTTTCATACATGTCTACCAAAGCATTTTATCAAATAGTGCACTTCCTTGCTACTATGGCTAAAAGCCTAAAATTGGTGATTTTAAAAAGTGATGGATGCTTGGAAAAAATATATCAAAGCATAATAGTAAGCAACAAGCTATGGTCTCATGGTCTTTTTTTGCCTGAAAATCAGCATGATTTGTTTTGCATTTTTTGGGTAGTTTTGTTGTTTGAAATGGGGAAAAATCTTTCTAGTTAGTTTTGTGCACTTTTAAATTGTAGGATTCTCATAGTTAGTGAAAAATCTAGTGTTCATGAAGGAATGGAAAAAGATGTGTAGATCCTTTGAATTATACCTGTACTATGCAATGACATTGAATCATTTAGAAAACCATTGTTTCTTCATAGGGGGACATTTTCTTGTGGAACAGTTGACTGAGACAACTCTTGTTTCAATTGACCACCCTCTCATAAAATCATTCATAGTACACTCTTGCACAATCTTATCATAGTAAAGTTGATTATGAAACAACTAGCCGCTACTACACGACATCAACCAAGGAAAGCCAGAAGCCACAATATTTTGTGAATCGGTTCAATTGAAGTTCAAAGATCTCAAGAGTTCTCTTTCAAATTTTGAAAAGGTTCTTTAGGTCCACTGTGAAAACTGTGAGAGATTAAAACCTATAGGCCATATATATCCTCAACAAGGGTAGGAAGAGAAGGTTTTGGAAATTTTAAGAAAGGAAACTCGCATAGATCCTCATGATGCCCATGCATTTATCAAGATGGGTGGGTTATTAATATTTTCAGACCTTAGTGCAACCTTAGATTCTCTTAAGACACCAAAGTATCTTCTAAAGAAGAGTAAAGTAGAAGTACCCATTCAATTGTTAAACAACATTGGGGTTCTTCATTTTGAGTGTGATGAACTAGAGTTGGCTCAACAAATTTTAATGGAGGCATTAGGAAATGATGTTCTACATCTACATAGATCTCTATGGTCAGATTTGTGCATATTTTACTTGTAGGATTCTCAAAGTTAGTGAAAAAGGTAGTGTTCATGAAGGAATGAAAAAGATGTGTAGAGCCTTTGAATTATACTTGTATTGTGTAATGGCATTGGGTCATTTAGAAAACAATTTTTTCTTCACTATAGGAAATTTTTTTCTTGTGGAACAGATGACTAAGACAAATCTTGTTTAAACTAACCACCCTCTCATGAAATACCATTCATATTATAAACTTGCATGATATTATCATAGTAAAGGTGATTATGACACCACTAGCCACTAATACATGGCATCAGTCAAGGAAAGCCAAAGGCCATAGGACTTTGTGGACAAGTTCAATTAAAGCTAGGATATCTTAAGAGTTCTCTCTCAAATTTTTAAAAGCTTCTAAAGGTCCACCCTGAGAACTATGAGAGCTTAAAAGTTGTATGCCATTTATATGTTCCGCAAGGGCAGGAAGCGAAGGCTTTGGAAATTTTAAGGAAGGAAAATTGCATAGATCCACATGATTCCCATGCATTTATCAAGATGTGTGAGTTATTAATATCGTCAGACCCCAGTGTAGCCTTAGATTCTCTTCAGAAAAAAAAAGTCTCTTTTGAAGAAGAGCTCAAAGAAATTCCCATTCAATTGTTAAAAAGCATTGGGGTTCTTCATTTTGAGTATGATGAACTATAATTGGATCAACAAACTTTTATGGAGGCATTAGGAAATGGAATTTGGGTTGATTTCATAAATAAAAGCCCCAATGCCAATTCTATAGTTTTTCCTGTGCTCTTTAAGGATATAAAATTCTTCCATCAATTAGAAGAATGTGGTTTTTCACTTGAGATACCATGGGATAAAGTCACAATGATATTTATTCTTGCTAGGTTGTTTGAACAACTAGATGATATTGAAAAATAATATTTTATACAAGCTAATATTGTTCAAGTTTCTTAATTATGTGGATGCATATCTACATCTTGTAGCCATGGCTTAGGTTCAAAATGAGACCCAACTAAGCTTAGAATTGATTGGGGATGGACTTAAGGTGGATAAAAACTCATCAAATTCTTTATCTATGATTGGAAAAATGGAACTGAAAATAAATGACTGGCTTAAAGGAAAAGAAACAATTAAAGCTACACAAAGTGAATCAAATGCAAATAATTCTTATGTTGACATTTCACTTGGAAATTGGAATTATTTTGTAGCTTTTCACAATGAGAGGATAGATCCAAAGGTGGAGGCAAAAAATCTTGAGAAGGCTAGGGAATTATATTGTAAAGTGTTGGCACATAGACCAAGGAATGTTTATGCTACTTGGGTGGCCATTGTGCTAGCTAAAAGGGGTCAATTTGTTATTGCAAATAAAATTTTTACATAGGTACAAGAAGCTACTACAAGGAAACATCTTTGTTCATATGCCTAATGTGTCAATATATCTAGCACATGTTTACTTTGTGCAAGGATAGTTTGTGCTTACAGTGAAAATGTATCAAAATTATTTGAGGAAATTCTATTTTAGCATTGACACCCAAATTCTATTATATTTAGCTCGAACACATTATGAAGTAGAATAGTGACAAGATTGTAAAAGAATATTATTAAGAGAAATAGATTGTAACTATTATAAGTTTCCAATCAGAAAGCTCTAGATTTTTTGTTTAAAGTAATGAGGGTTTTCAATTACCTTTGAATTCCTTGCAGAGTGTCCCCAAATCCAACTTCGTTGTAGAGGGCCTTGTTGACTTCAAATTCATTGCAGTAAACTCCAAATCCCTTGCCCTTGCCTGCTTTTTAGAAGTCTTCGAGTCCTCTTTGAATCTTATCGCCCATGCAAGTAGTTGCTATATCTGATCAAAATGTCTTAGTGCCAAGATAACCTACAACTAATGAATGAAGTGAGGAATATTTATGCAATGAATGTGAATAAATGTGAGTAAGCACCAATACATCAATGCATGCAATACACCATGCCAATAATTGGCTGAAATATTTGTCTAATTTGTACTTGGTGACTAAGTATTTTGTTATTTTTATTTCTTTGACTAAATAATTTTTTAGTCAATGACCAAATTAGACATTTATTTACTCATTTATAGTTGATTTGCAAAAAAAAGTAGAATTTAGTCATTTTTAGTTGTTGTGACTAAAATTTTTAGTTGCCTAGTCATTTATTTGCTAAATTCTACTAGTGTATGAAAGTAGTTGCATGCTCGAGGTGGTGACAAGTACATTTATAGTTTTCCACCTTCATTAATTTCCTATTACAATACATTAATTTACTTGAATAGAGGTGAAATCATAGTGGATTAGCCCATTCAAATCATGAACCCCTTGGTTTCTGTGGAGGGCCCACCATTAGAGAAGAAGATGGTGCAAAAGCATATGTGGCATGCTTGAGTGTCACTTTGATTTTTATGGGGAAAATAATTTATAAGTAAAGTCACTTTGGATATGTGACCATTGATAGTCACAAGGTTTGAATCCTCCCATACTAGACCTTGGAAGGATTATTGAGAACCAGGACCTTTACCCATCAGGTTCATGAGAACCAAGTGGAGAAAGAGGAATTGGGAATTGAGTTCAAATGGGACCAAATTGATAAAAATATATTCACAACGGAACCTCCAATTTCTAAACTTTGACTAAAGAAAATATAGAGCAACCATCAGGCTAACCAACAAGGAAAAGATATGCACACACTGAGATGATTCACCCTGGTGATGACGCACCGGGCTTGGCTTACCTACTAGGTGGAAAAATAAAATTGTCCAAAGAGATAATATCCTTAGAACAACTACATCAACCAAGACCTTGGGGGTCTAGTAAATAAAAAATACTAGGGAGAAAAGCTTAAAACACTTCAAGTCTGTTAAAGACCAAGACTGAGGACAATAACCAAGAAAACTAAAATGAAACTTCCATTTTACCATTTAGTCCAAGAGCAATACAACCAAGCAAGTAGAAGCAAAGGACAAAAAGGAAAATCAGCAAAGAAAATAGGGGTCCACACTTTGCCAAGGAGAAAAAAGGGGTGTGTTGTGAGACCACACAATAGCATGAAGCTTAATTATGTGTGCATATTGAGATGATAATGTATATTTTGTATAATACATCTAATTAGGCTGACCTAATTGATGTTGCAAGTGTTTGTGGATGAATTAGATATATATGTAAGATGTTTTCATTATTTTGAAGTGCGGGTGATATAATAAGATTTTGTGAGTGAAAATTATGTGAGAAAATGTAGAGTAGAGCATAGAGAAAATTTAGACCAGCATGAAGTGTGTAAATTTTGTATTTTGAGCTTTAATGGAACTCTATCCTAGCATGTTGTAGATGCATTTGTAACAGTTCAAATATTGGTTGTGAGCCACCACTCTCTTCTATCTTTTCTTCTTCTAGTGGGTAGTAATTCCACCTACAGTGACCACTTCTACAATATACTATAACTGATTATAATATATTATGAGCTATTTTCCTCACTATGGTTTTTCCCAATTTTTAGTTTTCATGTAAAAATATGGTGTTCTTGTGCTATGTGATGTTGATGGTTGTTTTCATGCTTTCTTTTCTTACTGAAAATTGAAAGTTCTATGATAATTGAATGCTTAAATGTTTAAATGGTTGAAAATAATACTAATTCGCCCCCCTCTTAGTATTCTGAGTGTTGAACAATTGGTATCAGAGCTTCGTTCCTTTGAAGGAGATTGACTGCTTAGGGAAGATATTGGAGGTTGAAAAAATGGTTGTTATAATATTTCTTAGTCCTCCAAAAGAGATTCCTATAGTTGGATTGATAAAAGAAGATTGCATAGTTGACATGAATGAATAACTCAAAATAGCTCTTAAAGAACTAGAAAGGAATGAAGGTGAAAATAAAGATTTGAAAGAAAATCTCAAAGAAGCAGATGAATGTATCAGAAAGTTGAGAGGGAAAATCAAGAAATTTAGAGAAAGAAATAATGAGGTCAATGAGCAGTTGAATCAAGCCAACGAAATGATTACCAATCTAAAAGTGCAAGTTGAAGAAGAAGAAAAAGTGGAAGAATGTCTAAATGCTAAGGTGAAAAGAAAATCTAAGGAATGCACAAAGCTTGAAGAAGAAATTGTGACCTTGAGATCAAATATGGAAAAAGGAAAGAGTCATGAAGATAAATTCAATTTGAGTTCTACAAAGCTTGATGAAATGATTGGAAATCAGAAACGATATAAAGAAAAAGAAGGATTAGGGTTTGAAAAGGGTGAAATTTCAAAAGAAAATCAGACACTAAATATTGGAAAGAAGAACAAGGAACAAGATAAGAATAAAGACAAGAGCAATGGAAAGCAAGTTCAAAATCAAAGAAGAGAATTCAAAAGACCAAATATTAAAAAACCAAATGCAGAAAGGTACTCATATTTTAATTATTTTTTTTATTCTTCTAAGAGATTTGGACATAAAGCTATGGAATGTAGAAGTAGAATAATTCAAAATGTTTCATCTTTTCCCAGTCAATGTTTTTCATGGAAAATATTTGGTCATAAGGCTAATGAATGCAAAAGTCAAATGATGAATATCTTTAACAATGGTAGAATGGTTCAATATTTCAATGGCTACTATTATACATGAAATGGATTTGGGCATAAAGCTAATCAATGCAGATCTATAATTAATGGAAGTAAGCCTATTTAAAAGAATGTCATATGTTATAATTGCAATAGACCTTGACACATCTCAAGGTTTTGCAGAAGTAAGAATGAAAATAAGAACAATCTATTAAAGAAGAATGATCCAGTGAAAAAGGTTGATTAATTAGAGATGAAGAAAGAGATGGATAATATTTGGAAAAAGAAGGAAGACAGTGAGGTTAAGGTTGAGTCTTTACCAACATATGGTGTAGATGTTTCCTCTAGAAACTAAGTTGAGAGATTTGGATTAGGGGGGGAATTAAAGGAATATATTTTATCCCCTACTAGAGAAATGGTGTTGATGCTTCAACATGTGGATATAAGGTGTAGGTTTATGTTCTTGATCTATTCAAAAAGATCCTGGTAGAAAATATTGAGTTTCAAAAATTTGTGAAGCATTTGAAGTTGATTATGCATACAGTTAGGGTTTTGACAACTTTATCGACTAAAGTATTCATTGTAAATTAGGTTAAAATAGAAACGGGTTTATAAGTGATTATACTTAATCAAAATTCATTTGTAAATGAGCATTCAGAGAGAAAATATTAGACGAAGAGCTAAATAGAGTGATTGACCAATTGAGATTCAGTGTAAGAAAAACCCTAACTAGAAAGTGTTCTAAAAGGTAGTTATAGTTTCAATTTTTTGCATATATATATACTCCACAAGTGGTAGAGGTTATAGAGTGTCCATGCCCTAAATTTAAAAAAACTATAATAAATCTCTAGTGGATGATCTAAATGGCATGTTTCACACATTCCATATGGATTTTTACACACAAAAGATGTAAGGGCATACATTCATGTTAATATGGAAGAGTACAACCATACAGAGATGAGTGATGTGTGGTACAATGAGATCACTAGAGATGATTTTGAGTTGAAACCATAATTTGAGATTCTGACGAAAAACAAACTCAATGTCTAGACCAAGTTTCATATCTTTTACTATGTAGATGAGTGGGTGAGATACATCCTAAGTTGCATCAATGAGAAGTTTCTCTAGTTGTATATTTTTCATTTGATAAACAAGGAGGCTATTAGGGTTGTCAGTACTTTGTGCTCAACTAAACCAACTTTGGTACTTAAATCTATAAAGAATGAGGTTGTCATGGAGAGAATAGTTGTGAAGTATGATAGAAGGGAATTGACAATAAAGGACATAATAAATCAAGTAGTGAAGTATGCTTCAATGATGATAGGATACAAAAATGTACTTATCTAATAGAGAGAATTTTGTATCTGTAACCACCATCAATACAATATATGAGATGGTGAAGATGCGAGCTAATTATGATCTATATGAACTGCTAAGCTTGCAACTTCTAGAGAACTTGCAAAAGAAAAAGGATTCAATGTATGTTTTTAAATTTAGAAATTTAATTATTTGTTTACTATTTTACTTCTTGAATGAATTCCCTAGAACAAGGAATATTATGTTGCTAAAGGATAGACCTATAGTCCACTAGATCATATATAATTTTCTAAGGTTGGGAGACTTAGATGTAAAGAAGACTGCCCTCTAGGGGTTCTTAAAATATTTCCAAGAGAAGATGTAGGCAAGAAAAAGAATTCTAAAAAAAATGTAGAAAAACACAAGAATGATATAATTTTCATGGTGAACAAAGATTGTTGCATAATGGAGGATGTAGAGCCTAGGACCGTGTGGATCATAGAACTAGGATATGAAGCTGAGGAGAATGTAGTTGCTTGTTTGGTTGAACTTATGCTAAGAAAACCTAGGGATACCACTCAATAGAGGTATGACACCTATGAGTAGAATTCAATGGAGGTTCTTATTGAGAAAAGACAAAATCAAATAAATAAGACTGTTGACAAGATGACTACAACAATTGTGGAGGCAATGGGCCTCACCAACAAGTAAAGAAGGAAAAATATTTTTTTGTCTCATCGAGAGGATCATCAAGTATTATGAGATCTGGTGGAACACCTACCACTCCTCTGTTTGTCCCAACGTCCTCCAGAACTAAGCCAACCTCAGGGGAGAAAAGAAAAGATCCTATAAGTACTCTAGTAAAGGAGAAGAGCTTTGTGATTAAATAACAAAAGAGGCCTAAAAAGGAAAAGGGTGCTCCAACAACACAACAAAGTAGCCTTGCAAAGACAAGAGTAAAAAAAATCTACAAGAGAAAAATACATGGGAATAAATGTTGAAGATGATAAAGAAGAAGAACCACAATTGGTTCGGAAAATGAAGCTAGAAGAAGTACAAGGAGAAGCTAGTGCAAAGAAAGTGAGAACACATATTATGGATATAGATGAAGAAGAAGTAGTTGAAAAAGAAAAGCAAGCTTTTGTGATGCAAATGAGAAAAAAAAAGTAGAGTCCGATAAGAAGAAAAAGACACTAGAAGATAAGAAAAAGAAGAAGAAAAAGTCTGTAGTAAGTACTCACAACCACATGAGATTAGATGCTTTGTTTAGTGTTATTGAGGAGAATGAAATGCTAGAAGAGACTATTGCATTATACACTAGTTTTGATGAGGTGGACAAAGCCACCATTATAGAGCAATTGTCAAATATATTGTTGTTTTTGAACTTAATATGCAGAATATTGAGAAGTAGTTGTTAGAAGAATTAAAAAATATATTATTGGACAAAAGGAAAGAGGCTATTTAGGAAGAAGCAAAGTTAAAATATTTTGTTTTAGAAAAGATCAACCTACACCTCTCTCTGAAGAGAATAAAGAAGCATTGGCTAAGTTGTATAGAAAGGAGTTTCAAACAAAGCAAAGGGTGACCACCCTCATGAGTAGAGATTAGAATAATCTTGAAAGGATCTAGAAAGAGATAGTAGAGAAGGTTGTAGAGTTAGCTCAAATATTAGGGATGACTCTAGGGATCATAGAAGAAATGCATGTTGAGATAACAACTCCATATGCGAACATTGAAACATAGGATGGTGATACTAAAAATGGGCATGACACTAAAGAAGGATACGTGGAAGATAATTTTCTTCAACAAATGGAAGAAATTGCAAAATAAAATGTTGCAGGTGAGGAAAATGTGGAAGAAGGATCTACTAGAGAAGACATTGCAAAGGAGGATGTACCACTACAGATCATCAAACACCTCCTTCAATATCTAAGATAATTGTTGAAAGCACTCAAAGGAAATAAGATACAGTGATTCCTCTAGATAACAAAGAAAAATCTACTAGTGAAGATGTGCATGGAAGGAGTGATGAGTATAGGTCTAAGGGAAAGAAGAGTGAGGATGCATTTGGTGATGTATAAGAGAAGAAGTATGTGAATAGACAAGTTAACAATGGTGATAAGGAAAAGGATTTGGAGGAGAAGGTTGTAAAGGAGAATTTAAAGACAACTATGAATCTTTTTGTTCCTCCAGAGATTCCTTAAAGAATTTTTTAAGCATGTAGTTACAGTTCTAGCCTGTAGTGTCTACTTGATTATTGCAACTTCCAATGTACTAGGAGTATGTGGATATGGAAAAGATTTTTCCTCTTCACTAGCTTAAATTATGTGATTTTTTCTATGCATCTACCCAAAAATAAATCATTGAGACACATCAAAACAGTGGAGAAATTATTGATGATGCAATAAAGGTTTTGTAGGAGACCATACCTAGTGTTACCATTGACGATTCTCTATCTAGTGTGGACAATTTAAATTTTTTACAAGTGATTAATTTAAGGAGTATGCTAGTGGGTTGAAAGGGAAGTTAGAGAAAGAAATAGAGAAAAAGATAAATGACAAGAGACTAATGGATGTAAGAAAAAAGTGTGTCAATGCACACAACAAATTTTAAGAAAATATTAAAGGTGTGTAAGCTTGTGCAGTGGAATCCAAAGTTTTCTTCCAATTTTGTATGAAGTGGCTAGGGTATACAAAAAGAATAAAAGATGAGATGGACTCTATTGAGTCACAAATTGACAAAACTTCTGGTGCTTATGATCAGACACATGATTTGGATGGACGTATAAGGTTTTCCATTCAGAACTTACATTAGTAGTACTTCCAACTACAAGCTCAGAAAGAAAAAGATCAGAATATAGTTTGGTAATCTCAGAGATCTGGTGAATGCTAAGTTCATATCTATTTCCAATGCCCTATTCAGTGCTAAAAAAACTTTAAAGCTAAATCTAGTACCCAACACTTTGAATGATGTTGAAGAACTCTTGATGGAGTTAGAGACCTAGAGCAGAATGCTTGGAATTTCCAAGAATATTTTTGGAGAAGAAAAGAAATAATGTCAAGCTCATCTGGATAAACTACAAGAGTCAGATTCTTCCTCCGAGTGAATGTATTTCATTCTTTTTATGCATTTCAATTTATTATTCAGATTTTAGTGTGCATATACGGATCATATAAGGAAAATTTCCAATACAATTTTTTATATAATAACACCCTTAGGGGGAGTCAAAAAATTTGAGTTTGTATATATGCATATATCATGTGAAGGGGGAGAATATATGGAAATATTCACCCTTTACCCTTGATTTCAAGGGGGAGAGTAGTTTTGGGAGAATAGTTTTGGCATGTTTCCATCAATAACAAAGCGAGAGATTGTTGGAAGAATAAGAATATTGTCATGGATATGCTTACCGATAGTAGGAGCATGGGGGATAAGTGTAAGTTGCATAGTATGCAATTTGGTGTTGTCATTGATACTAACATTTCATTCTAGTATGAAGATCATCATGTGGATTAGTGTGTATAGCTTGAGCATCTTCAAAGATGATTATCAAGTGCAATTTTTAAAGAAGGTTTGATCCAGTGAAGACAATTCAAGTGAGAAATTGACTAAGTGTTAAGACATGTATTTTGATGTACAAGACATTTGGTATTTTGATCTGCATTGATTCACTATGTAGAATCCTGCTCTATGATTTTCATTTAATTTTCTTGGATGTTAGAAGAGTCTAAATCCATAATTTCACGTGTTTTTAGCTTCTAGTGTTGATGATATGAAAGATAGAAGTTCTAGTCTAGTAGTTACAGTATTTCTAATACAATATGCATGCTTTGATGAATCCACACTTCTCTGTGGATAGGTGTTTGGCTATGTAGACTTTTGGACATGTTGATAGGTATTAGTAGAGTGTGAATTCCAAGTGGCATGAAGTTTGGAGGTCCACATGTCAGTTTTTGGATGTACAATTGGCTAATTTCTAAGTTAGATCATTATCGGTGTCGACCTAATGTAATGTAAGTAATGTGAAGGTTGTTTAAGTACTGTTCCATTATGTGGGAACTATTATAGCTCCATGCTGACCTATTTTAATTTATTCTAAGTTTTAAATCATGGTGTGAAGCATGTATGTGTGGATATTGAGTTTACAAATTCTATTTTGTATAATACATCTAATTAGGTCGACCTAATTGATGTTGTAAGTGTTTTTGGATGAAGTAGATATATATGTAAGATATTTTCATATTTTTGAAGTATGAATGAAGAGTTTGTAATTGTAAATTGTGTGTGAGAGTAAGGTGAATGTAGATCAGGGAAGAGAGCTAATTCAAATAAGTATGAAGTGTGTAAAAATTCTATATTTTGAGCTTCAATCGAACTATATCCTAGCACATTGTAGATGAATTTATAATAGTTAATATCTTGGATTTGAGCCACCACTCTCTTCTATCTTTTCTTCTTTCAGTTGGTAGTGATTCCACTTGGAAAATGAGTCCACCTAGAGTGAGCAGTTTTGTAATATACTATAACCAATCATAATATATTGTGAGCTAATCGTCATTGTGATTTTTCCCATTTTGGGTTTTCCACGTAAAAAATTGGTGTTCTTATGTTATGTGATGTTGATGGTTATTTTCATGCTTTCTCATGTTACTAAAATTTGAATATGCTATGAGGTTTGAATGGTTAAATGTTTAAATGGTTTAAAAGAATATTTATTCACCCCCCCTAAGTATTCTGCTTTTTCAACATAAAAAAATTGAAGGAGCAACAAAAAATGAACAAGAACATGACTTATTAATTTATATTGCAGCAGTAGAAAAGGAGTGGCTTGCATTAACAACAATTGAAACAAAATTTGTAACAAACATTGAGGTAAAGCTTGAATTTTCAGAACTATTTTCTGATAAATAAGAGGCCGATTTACATGAAACTAGCATGGTTTACAATAATGGATATGATATTAATACACTAGTAAGGAAATAGGAGAAAATTAAGATATTATATGATTTTTCAAAAAAAATTCAAGTTGGTGTTCAAGTTGATTTGTATTTTGTTGAATTGGTGAAAGAAAGTGAAATGGGTGCAACAGTCAGGTTGTAAGAAGATTGTGAAGGAAAATTTTTGCACTTGGCAAGGAAAAACGCATGATCGGATTGGGGAGGTGGTGTTGCTACTGATTGGTTGTAGCTTGTAGCTGATTATTACACCTTGAAATCAGATTGTCGCTGATTTTGTGTCTTGAATATCATATTTGCAAAATTTAAAGGTAATATTTCATGTAGGTGTGAAGTTAGTTTTGCATATGGATTTCTTGTAGAATTTTTTATTGTTGTGGCTACACAATGGATGTAAAATCAAATTGTTCAATTTGAATAAAGAAGATTTGTTTATATTTTCCATTGGAATTTTTTTGCAAATGCTTTAATTTGTGAAGTAATGGTGTTTGTATTGTTATGGCTACTTGGATGTATGCTTTAATTTTATCTCATTTTTGGATTATATGCATTACAATATAAAACAAAGCACATATATTCATTAGGTCTCATGTATGTTGGAATTTTATTGAAAACCCAGTCAACCTTACATTTAAATTTGATATTGTTTCATTATAATGCTTGGTTATGTTGGTAAATTCATTTATAACAAATATTCGGTTAGTTTTTTCCACACAATATTCTTTGAATTTACTCACTTGAATTCATCCCATGCTGTAATTCTAACATCTAGAAAAGTTCTATGCCAATCTCTAGTTTCACTAGTCAAATATTGCATAAACAAATTTGTGGCCACATCTTCATCTTCTACCTCAAAATTATCCATTAGGTTTAAGAAGGTTTTGAGATGTTCTTCACCAGTTACTACATTACTTGCAAAAAATATTGCCAAATATGACCTTACTTCATTAGAAATTGGGTTAGAGTATACAGTGATACCAAAAAAATCCAATTGTCTATATATTTCCATTTGTAAAGGGCTCATGCCTTGAAAATTTCCAATTCCTAGGTTTGGTTGAGCATTCTAGTTTGCAGGTATATTTTGTTGCATATTTTGGTTTTGTTGTATAGGGACATGTTTGGCTTGTACATGAGAATTTTGTGGTAAGACAATCTAATAATTAAATGAAACATTTTTTTGAAAACATGTATTTGGTGGAGTATTTCATTGTATATGAGAATTTAGGGGACCCATTTGATTATATACTTGATTGTTTGGTATATAATTATTTGTATAGGGTTTTCTCCCTTTTTTCTATTGTCAAGGTATCCCTCCTATACCAACAAATTGTTGTTTAGTATTATGTTATATTTGATGGTTTTAAGTAATATTTAATTGAGGATTTGTTGAAATACTAGAATTCATAGGTATTGAAGCTATACTAGAAATGTTTTCTTATAAAGTAGAGGGATGAAAAACTCTTAGTGGAAAATTTCCTGCAACATTAGCATTGGAGTTTGGTCAAAATGTATTGGTTACTAGTGTTAGTCCAAGTTCTCACACAAGAGCTAACAAGATGGACACTTAAAGGATTGTTGCTTTCAATGGGGTTTTTTGTTGTAGACACTAAAGTACAAGAGGCATTGTAGGAGGCTTTCATACTTTCTATTCTTCTCCTCATGTGATCTCTCATTCTCATAGCTTCCCTAATTTTTATTTATTCTAGTTTTCTTAATTAAAATTGAATGTCATTCACTTATTTCAACAATTCTTCTTCAATCTAAAACACATTTCTAGATGTTGAGGTTTATAGGACAAGATGAGGAGTATTAGTAGCTAAAAACATAGCCATACTAGATGTAAAAGGATTTTGATAGGAAAAATGGGTCTAGTCTTGGATTGTAGGACTAGTATAAACATTTTTTTTTGAGTTACTATAGGAATATTAGGATCAACTGTCTAATTTTTGACACCTTTTATAAGATCATATTCCCTTTGGTTCAGTTTATTTTTGCATTCAATATTTTCTTGATAATCTTGTTAATTCATTCCTAACCAAATTTCTTTCTTTCTCAAACATTTCATATTTAACTCTATAACTCTAGGACTTACATATCTAACTAGTAAACTTTCAAAACTATCATCACTACTTGCATAAAGAAAGTGATTTCCAAAAGCAGGGTCTGAATTACTAGTGTCCTTAGCTTTCCATGTCTCATTTTTATCATGTAGCTTAGTCTCAAACCTCTTTGTAGGATCACCTTTGAATAAAGACCTCCTTCCTTCCATTTTGAAAGAAGGGCCTTTGACATATTTCTTTCTTCAACTAAATTGGAGATATTATCTAGAGTTCTCACCCAAATAAATGGGGATATTTTTCAAATATCTCACAGATTTTTTGAATGAATTTTAAAACTTAGATGAAATTTCTTTAAGTGATCTTTCAACAAATAGTAAAATAAATTTCCTGAATTGATTTTCCTAAATCTATACCACTAAACAAAATGAGAAAACAACTTTTCACAAGTCTAGAATAACTAGGGTATGTATTATAGCTCACTATTGAATTTCCTTGATAGAGTCACTAATTTGTTGGTGTTTCCAACTAATTTCACAGGTTTCTTTAAGGATTTGCTAGATCTTATGCTCAAGAACCCTAGATCAATGGCCAAATATTAGGATATATATTTTATAATTTTTCTCAATGTTCATTCCAATGCTTGGGAGATATACAACTAATTTCCTACACTTCTCATTCAAGGAAACCATAGAGATCTCAATCCAAGGATAGAATGAGGGAAAGAGATTTGAAATAAGGTGTCCTAGGGTGTGATTAGAGACTAAAAGGAGTTTCACCACCAAGCTAGTGATTGGAAAGACAAGTAACATGCAAGACCTAATGATAAAACCTAATGATGTGCAAAACCTAAATAAATAACCTAGAAATGAATGTGAATTAGAATAGTAAACTGAGAAAAAATAGAGGTGCACCTAGAAACTTGTAGAGGATTGAATGAAGACCTAAAAATCTTGGAAATTCTAAATTTAATGCTCATTGGGACTCATATGCCAGGATGGGTGATTTAGTCCCAGATTAGGGTTTCTTGGTAGGAGCATAAATCAAACAGTGACAAGTTTGGAATTCCCAAAATCTAGGAAAAGCCTTGTAATAGGACTCATACACCATAAGTGGCACATGAGACCTTTTTAGCTTTTTCAAGGGGTCAAAGTCTAAATTTTCTCTCCTATCTCTACTCTTCATTTCAATCTTGATTTTTGGATCTCAAATGTTAAATTTTGCATTGTAGGTGTCTTTTAGTGATCTTGTAAACAAGGTGACAACTTTGGAAAATTCTTCCAATCTTTCTCTTCAATGTATCTTTAACCTAAATCTGCAAATCACACACTAAATGGAGGAAAAATGTTATTTTGTTAGTAGAAAGGGGTTTTCCTTGGTAAAATCCTATTTTGGTAATCAAACCTTGAAATGAAATGAAATAGTAAGGAGGGATGATGAATGAAAAAAAAGAAATGTTGCAACTCACCAAACCCTTAAACAAAAGGCTGCAAACATGTAAGTAATGGCTAGCATGAATGTGGATCTTGACTCTTGCTTGAATGTTGTAGATCTTGAATTGAATGCTTGCTTGAATCATAAAACCCTACATCACAAATGTTATCTCAAAAAAAACATGATGCATGATGACTTTGACATGATGCTTGAAACTTGAATAAAGATCCAAAATGCTTGATGATCACTCTTGAATCCTCTTGTAAGTGCTATTATGGTAATTCGATGACTTGTAAGCTTGTTAGGAAAAAAATAAATGAAATAAACTTGTATTTATACTTGTTTATTCCAAATTTTTCAAAATTAAACCACTACAAGCCAACATTAGATCTTGGAGAATAAAACGCCACCAAGAATTTGAATTTAAATTAGGTATAAGCTAAGCAAAACTCATATGTTAGTTGTGGTTTATGAGTCCCATCGGGCTAGGCTTGGTACACATTTTTCAAGAAAGGCTTAGTTTAGTGTGAAATGAATATTGGGGCCTCAAAACTTTGGTGGGACCCATATTCCCAAGGTGGCGTATGAGTCCTAGATCACTAAATCTAGGCCATACAATCCAAAATCATTAAATTTTGATTGGTCATTTGATGTGTGTTGAGATTATCCTCAGAAAGATGCATTAATTAAGGCTTGTGGATGCAAAATAAGGCCAATTTAAAGCATATAAAGAAGCCTAATTTTAGCAGGGAAATCCCAAACAAGTTTGAAAATGTCATGGATGACATTTTTCTACACTACAAAAAGCAAGGTGGGTTTTCCTCTATACAACATTATTCTTGAATTACAACAATGCTTTTAATGGTGTCAAAATAGATTACAAGCTTCACACTAACAATTAAGAGGATGAGCCTGATTGGATACATCATCTTTAAATCCCTCTATAGCTTTGTATTTTAATGGTGTGAAGTGAGATTAAAAAAAAACCAAATAAAGGTAAAAGATAAGTGTCAATTTTACATTGATTCTAACTAGTGCCTTATCCATTTACAAAGTCAAGAATGAAGTAATTCCTCTAATAAAAAAGCTGAAAAATAACTCAATAGTTTTTCATAATCTCATTTCCTTACAATAAGAATACCAACAAATGGAAAATACTGTTAATATTCTTTAAGATACCTACTATTACCATAATATCTTTGATGATTTAACTAAAATTAATTTTAATGTGTTACTTGAATAGAAGCCAAAAATGAAACATTCATTACAACAAGTGTGTAAAGAGAACCTTGAATAATCTTTGATTGTTAAGATTCAAAAATATAGTGTATTATAGTATGGAGACTTCAACAATATGACATGTATCTATATAAGCAATAAATTGAGTTTGTTGCTATTAAAAAGAAAATTTACATCATTTTTTTCTAAATCTTTAGAAAACCTAACTATATATGACCAATTCTAAATAGAGGCTTTCTCAAAACCGAAGGACTCGAATCCTATAATAAGGCTTGAAATTTTCTTTTTATAGAAGGGAGAAATAAGAAAAAAACTCTATTCCATCGCTCATCACACTAAAGACAAAAATTAAGAATTGACACCTTTATAAAAGGATAAAATACATTTATACATGAGGAAAGAACCATTGTAAAAGTAGTTGAAGATGTTTTGGAGCATTTACATTGGTGGATGGATTTGATTTACACAAAATTGATTTTTGAAGTCGATAGGATATATCTAACATTCCTTTTCTTACTTGTTAATTTTACATTCATACTAGTTGGTGATGACTGATTGAAAAGAAACTCTAATTTCTGCTCCATTCTTCTCTTTATCTTCATCCTGTTTTGATTACATGTCACCTTTGAGTGGGATAAATTAGTTAACCCTAACCATATGAGTCTTGTATTCATCATTTATTATCACTTGAACCATGTAAAATAAGCCTACCATGTTGTACTCAAGCTTGGAGAGCATATCCATACCAAGATTTAGTTGATCTACATCCATCTCACCATCTAAAACTTTTTTATCTTTACGAATATAGGAGAGAAAATATTAGCAAAATTTTCTTTGCATTCCTTGCAAGGTTTTATCTTTCCTTCATTATTCAAAATATGAGGCATGTGAAACTCTTGAAAACCTTCAAAAATATATAACTCCCTGTTTACGAGTATCTTATACTTATTGTGATGGTGAATGATGTCATCTAAAAATTCTGACCCAAAAAAAATGAGACATCAAACTATAATTAAAATTATAGCCTTTTGTAATAATTCAAGCAATAATGAAACTCCCAAAGCCCAATTAATTTGAAAAAAAATCAACCTAACTATTTCTTGGGCATGGTTGGTGAATTGCTCCTTCAATTTTTTTTTGTTTTCCTAAACCTTATCCCCTTGAAAGAGGTTACTTGATAATTTATGATCTAAAATTTTGAAAACCAAATCTAATGCTTTCTTAGTATCTACATCCTTAGCTATTCTTTCCCCCTCTTTTCTCTACTTGAGCTTCTCTCTTAAGTTTATAACTGCAAGGGTTAAATTCTCCTTCTCTTATGATTTTTTGTCTTCAATCATTGGTTGAGGATGAGGCAACAATCTTGTAACCACTTTTATTGTTCTTGCAACTTCAAATTTGTGGCATTCGCCCTATCCAAGTCTCCCTATAACTTCTTAATTATTGCTTTGTAAGTGAACAAGGTTGTATCTAATATGAGGGATGTTTCCTAGTGTGACACTTGTATCCCCTAGTTCTTTGGTTATTAGATTCCTCGTGATCTCACTCTATTCATTTATTACTTGGGGCTTATCAATCTTTGGAGAAATATACCATATAGCCAAGGTTCCATGCCTTGGATTGAATCCAAACCCAAAATGGAGAGAAACAACTTTCTCTTTAGATTATAACATATGATCACATCCTCCTTGTCTCTTGATAGCGTCAAATACAATGGGAGATGAGACATTCCACCCAGGAAAGAGTAGGCATCCATCACTTCTTACCAGTTATGTACCTCTTTGAAGAGTCATAGAATCCATTTCTGCATTGACCTTGGTCCAAAACTCTACAACTATTATGATGTTTTTATCTTACATCTTCTTTATCATCTATTCTCCTTTATTCTTAAGGAAAAAGTACTTAAACTCTTTTGTAGTGATGAAATTGTCATCTTGCATGAATTCTAAGCAAGCTTGTGCTCTTATTCATTCACTATTTTCCTTCCAATTTCAAAATTGATGAGCAATTTGTCATATGAGGGTCCTTTTACCCTAGAAGGGCAATACATTATCTAAACAATATTACAATCATAAAAAATTTGATCAAGGCTTATGGGATAATCCACCAAAGATCTTGATGTAGGATCTATTCGTTGTAAATGGGTGACTTTTTGTTGCCTTTGTGGTATACCCCCTTGAGAAGTAGAAGGACAATAAGTACTAGATGATGGCATAGGCACATTTGAAATCAAATTGCTAGTATTATCCAACAAATTGTCATGGTTCTTACTAATGGGCCCTTAATATATGAATATGAAACCACAAAATATGGATGAACGTGCTTCCTCTTATTTTCCAAAATTTGAATCTTGACCCATAGTGTTCTTCTCAATGTGGCCTCCTTCATTTTGGAGAAATTTATGATCAAATATTTAACGTTGTCATGCTAATGCAAGAACACTTCCAACATGAAACTAGTTCTTTGATCATGAATGAAATCCTCTAGGTAAAATTTCCTAACGTTGTCCACCTTCATTCTGTATGGGAGCAACTTTTTTAACAAAAAATATAGTCCCTCTCTTGATGTGAATTTAATTTATGAAAATGCAATAGTAGGTAGATTATGGAATGCTTTTTGTAGTTTGTAAAGGGAGTCTTATTATACTCATTCAACTACCATATGATTTCCAAAAGGGAAATTCTATTTGGCACATTCCTGGGAAGCACATGGGGTGCAACTGGGGATCCATACACTCTAATCATAGTGATATCATTGTAGAAAAACTAACCACCCTATTTATGTTTTATCTCTGCCTCTAAGATAAAGTCCCTTGGTCTCAAAAATCTCCTCACCTCTTCTAATAATCCTTAGTCCAAAATTTGACCAAAGTTCCTGAGAACTTACTTGAAAAAACACTCTTCAAAAATTAAATAGTTGGACTTCTCATAGTCCTTGTCCCAAATATAAGTCCATTCTTCCATTGGAAAAAATATTTGTTTCTCATCCAAGGCCCTGTTCTACATATGTGGGTACCAAATGTCTATCCCCTTGAATAAAATCATATGGCACTTGGAGAGTACCATCTAAAATGTACTATGTTTTGAATCTTTATGAGTTTCCTCAACAATGTGTCCAACAAAGTCACAAGGTATATTCACATCCCTGCTTTGAATGTCAACTGCTAACACCATCTGATTCATTGGCATCTGAATCTTACAATCTAGGCCCAAAACTTGACAAAGTGAGAAGTATGTTTTCACAAAGTATTATTCAAAAATATCATAGCTAAAAGGTTTCATCTCTCCACTAATAGACCTTCTCAATTCTTTGTTAGGTCATCTAGGCTTGAAGCATGACAACCAATTTACCTTATAAATGTCTCGGTGACTTTGGTATTCTTTGGTTAGGGCTACCAAGTCTATTGGTAATTAGGCATTGGGGTTTAAATTAAACACCCTGCAACTGTAGCTTCCATCAAGGTGCATCAAGAATTTCCCACCTATGGTGAACAATTCCCTCTTCTTAGGGTTTTAGACTTGTGTAATTATTCTGATTATGTCAACATTATTGAATATATTTTGCGCAACCAACCTTGCTAACCCTAATTTCTAGATGTTACAAATTATCCTATCTGCCAAGCATTTTCTAAAGGTGTGCTTGAATATGGAATACCCCAAAATTGGAATGATGGGATCTTTACAATTCTTATTTTTGTCGACAATCCTATTGGCTAGAATCCCTGAACCTTATTCCATCCTAGGTCTCTTGGATGACCCAAAAAATTGTGCCAAGATGTCATCATCTAATCCCCTCTTCAAACCCCTTGATGTTCCAACCATGATTTTCTTTCTAGGGTTTCAATATTAATAAAACTAGGGCTTTAAAATTTTAGAAATTTGAAGAAGAATTCTTTTAAAATTTTACATAATCTATACCCTTCTAGAGCCCTTATTTTCCTTTTGAGTTTGACAAACCAGATAACAACACTCCTTTCAAAATATGTAGAGATGGTTTGAATTCACTTATTGGTTTTCACTTAGTGAAAGCCCTAAAAATGTCATGAAAACCTTTGTTCACTTGCAAATTTGTAGCAATTTTTCTCTAAATTTTCACTTTGTGTTTTGAATGATCAGAATGGACATAGTTAAGCCAATACCATCAATATTTTGGTAGATAGAGATCAAATACGTCATCAATTTGTTTGCATGCTTGAATGAGTGACTAGTTATATTCATTCCTCATTTTTTAATGTGGACCATTGATTTGCTGAAGATCGATGATGATCACAGGAATTTGAAAGCATTCTTGCAAAGAGAAACAAAACCTTTCTTTCTATTTTCGTAACACTGAGACATGTGTCATCATTTTGGGGACTTGGGAGAGAAAAAAATATCATTTACTCCCTCCACAATTCTTTCCTTCGTGAAATATTACAAACAACAAAGATGATACACGTGGCACAATTTCAAGAATTTAGGGAAATAAAATATGAGCGTAACAGCACTCTGTAAAGGCTTAAGGTGGCACAAAATGGAATAACCCATGTTCATTGCGCAAAGAGAAAGTGCTTTTCTTATGCGTGGGGAGAGTTTTTTGAAAATAAAGGGATCTGTAAAGTATATAGTTAGAGCAACTTAAAAGGTTTAAAAAAGTATGTTTGGTAATTTAAAACTTAAGTTATTAGGAAAAATGGGGCCAGTAATGCATGATCAAGATGAACATTGCTAGACAACTTGAGTCATTTGTGCATAAGCAAAACTTATAATTTGATTGGCTCAAGACCCATACACATCAACGACATTGGGAAGTAAAAGTCATTCTAAAAGCTCGTGCTAAGAAAATTGTAATATGAAAAGCTTTTGTTAATTGAAGAGACTGTGTGAAATGACACCGTGTGTCTTGTGAGACTCGATAAAGCACAAAGTTTTCAACAATAATAAAATATGCATAAAGGTGGCGGGCTCACCCAGTGCTCTAACAAATAGGCCTGGTAAACAAGCGGGTTGAAGGAATTAAAGACATAACTTAAAGGCTAGGAAACTAGGACCATCAGTCAACGATGAATTATAAGAAAAGTTCAAGGCCCTCGGTCAAGACTTAGGGTTTTTGTGAAAGTTTAGGGTTTTTTTAAACTCTAATACAAGTTTTTTTTTGAATAAACCCTTGTAAAACATACAATTTTAGGACTTTTAATGTATCAAAATAGCTCAAGGGATAGATTTGAATAAATACCAGCAAAGCAGATCAATCAATACAAAATAGGTGAATGTGGTGCTATTTTCATTATAATTAGTTGGCAATTGAATTTATGAATCAACTTAAGTCTCACTTATCTTTATCTTTCTATTCTTAGTGGTCAAATATTTAAGTTTCCATCTTCATCTTAAGAATAGAGAAGGTAAAAGTACGTCAAGCTAAAAGTGCTTATAATAAATGTAGAAAAATATAAGAATTTCCTATTCAAATAAGTATTATGAGAACAACAAAAGATAATAGAAAGAATAACCATGGAACCCTAATAAAATATATTGTTGTATATTATAATTTGTTTAGTCAACTACTTTCAAGAATATCATCACTTAATTTTGCTTAGATTTATAATTTTGAAAGTTATAATATGAATGTTTTATATACATATTTTAGAATTCAAATACTATTAGTTGAATAATATTTTTTGAAGTGTTAAATGCTAGGAATGTATGCTATTAAAATATCTTTGTAGTATTATATGAGTAGGAAACTTGAAGTGAAAACTGAGTTGGAAACGTGATATAATTATACAATTTACAAATGATTTTACCCAACAAGATGTGAAATAATTGATAGCCAAATAGTGTTGAAGGGGGTTTCCTAAATATGAGCAACGAAACTGAGTGGTAACTTATTCAACACAAAGATTACATGATGATTGAATATAAACTAGAATAATTGGTTGAGAACTAAACAAATGTAGACACAGGTATTCCTTCCTACACTCCTGCACCCCATGCCTTTACTCAATATTGAAAAACCTTTCAATAGTATTGTATTTTGATTATGTTCATATTTTTGTATCAAAAATATAAAAATACAAACACAATCAAAATCCAAAATCAATAAAATTGAAATTCATATCATTAATTGAAAAACCTCTTTTAAGAAGGTTATTTGTTTTATATATAGATGGTAAGCCAATAGTCAGGTCAACACTGAACAGTTTCTTCGTAGCAGGTTGCTTCTGGAGTCAAGTCAAGTAGACTAAAAAATGTTTCGAATACGTGTTAAACATTGAATTTGCATAGATACCAAAACAGTCTGTTTCTAAGCATGCATCAATGGTTAAATCACGTAGTGGGAGTGGGAGTGGGCACGGTCTTTAATTTAAATATATACGGTCAAATAAATGGGCAAGCCAATAGTAACAGAGGCTGTGTTTTTGTTAATGCTTGTCTTCCTTTGATTATAATTATTACTATCACTTGTCGATCAGCACTGAACAATTTCTTCATAGTCAGCTCAACAATAGAGACTTTTAGCTTCTAGCTTCTAGAGTCAAGTAAAGTAAACTAGAAAACATTTTGAATACGTTCTGAACATTGAATTTGCATAGATGTCAAAACAGTCAGTTTCTAAGCATGCAACAATGGTTAAATTAAGTAGTTGAAGTGGGCATGATCTACAATTTATCTTCCACAAATTGTAGTTATTTTCCGTATTCGACAAGGAATTCGCCACGATGTGAACTCTGATTTTTCCAAGTTTGTAATCATATCTCTGTTTTCAATGTAAATCGTCTCTCTTTTCAATCTATATTTTCATGGATTCTTATCTGGTCGCACACAACCAAACCATTCCTGGGTAAATTGAATATGCAGTGGGTGAAAGGGATTTTCAAGAAGAAAAATGTAGATGTTGATAAAATACTTTAACAGCTATAATAAATGTCTACATCTTTTTGAAAACAAGGACATTCATTTTTAAGTTTCTTCTTTCTCTAATAGAAGGTAAAAGTAGAGTAAATATATAAACTCGGGTGAAGGTTATTGGTGTGAAATTTGTGTGGTGATTACTTCTATTTAAAAGTAGAATTAATAATAAGCATTGTTACTAATTAGTTAATTAGTTAAAAAATTTTTTTTTTAAGATAAAAAAAATGGTAATAGAATAATATGACAAGTAATAAAAAGTTGTATGGTGTTAGTATTTTTTACTTTTTACAAATAAAGAATGTTTGAAATTGGAAATCAATGTTAAGTATATCACAACTGATATATTTGGGGAGGTCTACTAGACCTTCAACATTTTAGGATACAAATTTCATTAATGAGAGTCAGTAGTCATATCCTTACTACCCATCTCATCAAGAGATACATGGTTGTTTTATAAGATTTTTTTTGTGGAGAAATCACCCAATTGAAAAACTAGGAGATTTTCTTCTTTAGTCTTGAAAAAATTATCCCTCTTCTAGGTGACAAGATGGAGTTTGAGAATGACATTAAGCCACTAGGGGAGGAGAGGAGGAATATTGTAAAGAAATATTTGGCTAAGAATAGAGTATTGAGACCAGAAATGGTGTTCTAGAGAACTTGGGCTTATTCACCTCCTTGGAAAAATCACCATTAGCGGGGACCACCTCTTTTCCATTTTTCCAAATAATTTGAAATAACACCATTTTTTTTCTTTGTACATTATCTACCATTGCCAATTTGATTGCTAGATGAAGTACTGGTGGTACTCGATTTCTAGTTACTTTCATTACTCCTAGCTATTCTCTAAACATATTCCCTTTTAGGAGGAGAAGCCTTAGCAGAAAGTTGAGTGAGCCTACCATAAGTAGTAACAAAGGGAAAATCATTGATCTTATGATCAAAATATTAGAACCTAAAAAAGGTATTTAATAGATAAAGATAAAGGACATGTGGAGTATGATGCATTGATTCAATTTGAATGTCAAATCTTTGTTTTATGTCCCTATATAGATCGATTTTAACATAGAATCAATTTGAAAGATGGGACAAGAATAACTTATTTTTCTTGACACATATAAAATTCCCAACTGAGCTTGATATTTTACGCAAGAAGTTCCAACATGGTAAAGGAAAACAAGTGAAAACCTCACCTAAACAAGGACACATAGAGCCTTTCTTTAGAGATAATTAAGTATTAAGTCTAGGATATAAAAAATAGAAGGGATGCAAAAATAAACTAGTGACCATGCTTGAGGATGACTTCTACATGGATAGCTTTAAAAAATAAAAATAGGAAAAATCCCTTAGTGAGAATATGAGTTTTGATAATTAATAGGATTGTGTTTGTTGTCCATACCATTAATGAATATGAATGTGAAATTAAATTTTCCATAACCATATTGAGATAGAGGTGTGTGAACATATGAAACATGTTACTTTTATGGAACATGCTTATTTTAATATTAAATATTTGGCACAAGTAATGCAAAATCAATGCTTACATTGTTGGTTCCCAATGCCTGTTTATTACAAATCAGTTTGATAATTCATACTCAACTAGAGGGTATCTAGAGTTGTATGATAGCATGTTTGTATTTAGTAAAAACACTAATTCTCAAATGGCATGGTGATCATCATGATTCCCTAGATCTACTAATCTCGTGAAGGGTAGGGCTACTTCCTTTTGGAAGGTGTGCAAAGGACCACTAGTTTGTGGTTGGAGGAAAAGAATTTAGGTGACATTCTCCCTCTTGTAGTTTAGATGTTGAAGAATTTGTGTACCAATGACAATATTATAATTTCACTTGAAAATGTATTAATTAGAGTTATACTTAATGTAATCAAAGACACAAACTTGTTTATACTTGTCATTTTATTATTGATAATATGTGTTCCAAATCATATCTATGATGCTTGTAATATAATTTATTGTTTTGAATTGTCAAATAAAATTCATAGTATGTAATAGTTGATGAAAAGAAGGATATTCAATTGATGTAATGAAATTATTAAAATGTCTTGCACTTGTGAACCAACTATTTGAGAAAAAATTATATGATATAATTTGTCTTAAAAGAAGTATGTTTATTTGATGAGATGATTTGGAAATATATATTTGTTTTAGTTCTACATTTTTCCCTTTTATAGAAATTGAAAATAAATATCATTTAATATTTCAAAAAATAAAAACAATGGTGTTGATAGAGGGATGTTAAGAATATTTGAAATAATAAACATGTAGTTCATAACATGTGGTATCAAATCATTGTTTAAACACTAGGGCCTATAGGCCTACTATGAGAGAATTTATTATATTAGTGTAAGAGAGGGGGACCAACCATGTCAAGGCCCTAGGTCACAGAGAGCCAAGAATGAAAGGATGCCCTAATTTACCTCACTTTAAAGGAATGTTTCAAATGAGGGAAGAGAATGATGAGGACTATAAGGCCCTGCAACCACTCTTCAAACCCAAAATCTAAATTGGGGCTAGGCGAGCTAGTTTTTGGGTTCAACTCTATACCTTAGGTAGCTCTCTACCCGAGGATGGAAGCACAGTTCTAGGATGATAGCTCGACGCATTGGAATCACTTAGGTGCATTGGTGTCCGTACGACTAGAGGACCAAAAACACAGTATGAACTACTAGAAAATAGGCTGATGGCCTCTAGAGCTAGTCACTTCTAAGGAAAAAAATAGAGCTATGAAGTAGGAAAGGTACAAATGAATATGATAAAGTAAGTATATGAAGGCTAAGGTGACAAAGATAATCTCACAAAGATTCCCATTCGATAGCTAGCTCAAAATACATGTCCACCTACACACAAGAAAGAGGGAAAATTGTTGGGGCCTGTATAGGGGTCTACCTCAGTCAGACCCCCATTTTGGTGTTTCCACCTCCATGGAAAACTAAGATAGCAATGATATATAAATGTATGATAAAGAAGTAGATAAATGAAGTACATGAATAACACTACAAAACAATATAAAGCTACTCAACCAAATTGTAAAGGAAAGGAGTGAAAACGTTACCACCTCCACCAAGAGCTCACTAGCCAATGATGGAGAAAGAGAGCTTGAACAATCACCACAACCTCAAATATGATGAAGGTAATTGTTGCAAAACCTCAAGCCCCTGTTGCAATGACTTGTTCCACACTTTCTTTACAGAGTTTATGGAGTGTTGTTCTTGCTTCTATGAAGTGCCAAAGTGTTGCTTGAAGTGATGGATGCAAAGAGAGATTGTATAAAAGATTGCTAGAGCATGCAAAATAGGATTGATTAGAAGATGAAATGAATGAAGGAAGAGTGTTTTTGAAGGTGGGATGAGAGAAACTTCTATTTTTGGGGTCGGTTGGTCGAAGAGGGATGTTACAAACCATTCCAAATGGGAAGTGTAACACCTCTACCAGCTTCAGATGCAAGAATCTGTCAGGGACATAAGTGCACCGTGTGGGCATCCCTGACAAATATTCTTCTACCGATAGAAAGGATAGACTCCAAGTGTAATGAAGACAACAGGCTGATGTGGAATTTTGCCATCGAATTTGGTTTTCTAAGGCGAGGAAGTGTAAAAGGGGAATTTGCATAAGGGGTGCAAATTGGCGCCTATACAATTAGATAAAAATGTGTTTAAAACCCTAACCATGATTATGAAATTATTTGAATGTAGAAATTGGTGGGTCAAAGAGCAAGAAAAAGAGTAAAAAGTCTAAGATAGCCAAACAAGTTAAAACCAAAAAAATCTATGAGCTACAAAGGAGAAGCCTATCCCTCCAAATTTGAAACATTGGTAGTAGCTCTATAACAAATCAAGATAGAGAGAGAAAATCAGATTAAATGTCCAACCTCTACCTTAATCAATCCTATAAAATTGTTGATGATGTGTGGCATGCCCTTTTGTGTGGATAAAATAAACCAGTCTTAAGTAATGAGGTGAAAGAGGAGTACTTACATGTACATACTTCCTCTAAATTTATACTATTACACTCTGATGGAGAGGAAGAACACAAATAGGTTCTACTCTCTAATAGTGGTATGAAATTCCATAATACCCAATATAAATAACAATGAATAAATCCAATCACATGAATAAAATCAATTATCTTTCTAAACCAAAGTCTGTTGATCTTTGTTTTTGAACTATGGTTTGATGCATGCTCAATTAATGATTGCTTCATATTTAAACCCTCTTCTCTAGAATTTTTTTGGAGCTAACTCAACCTTGATTATTCATAAAGTGCGAATATGTTGCGAACAAGGATAAACCTTGGGAATAGTTAGGATGGATTTGGTCAACATTTAGAAAATATTATGATGAAGTTGTATCAAATCTTGAATGTATTGAATAAAATTGAATAAAGGATGGGAGCCTTATAATTGGAGGTTAGAGGGGCATAAAACGATGAAAATGATGAGGAGTGAAGTCAATAAAATGATAGGAATGAAGATAAACAGCATAGTCCTCATGAAGGATGAAGAGAAGTTGAACGAGACTTAGAGAAACAAGAAGAGATAAGGAATTGTTTAACCAACAAACTTGTGAGAGACATTAAGAAAAGTCCCTCGCCAAAGTTTGATGGAACTATGCTAGGAGATGGAGTTGAAGTATGGATCACTAATATGGAAAAATAATTTGAAATTAGAAACTACTCATTAATAACTAAGGAAATTTGGGTAGCTTATCAATTATTTGGTGAAGCATCTACTTAGTGAATGGACAAGAAAATGGAGTTATGATTGAGTTCCTTGAGCCTATCATGGGATTTATTTTTGGAAATATTTAGGTATATCGGGTTGCCTCATATGTATTTCAACTATAGTTTAATTTATTTTCATAATCTTTATCAATGAGATATGTTCATGATGGAGTATTGGGAGAAGTTCACTATATTTTTGAAATATGCACCTCAGTATCAACATGATGGGAATTTTTGAATAAGTGAATTGATCATGGTTTTAAATGCTTATATTTGAGGAGAATTACATTTTCATGGTCCAACCACCATGGGAAATTAAGAAGGAAAAAAAACTTAAATCCATAGCAGTTTATCGAGAAAGGTCTCAAAAAAATTGGATGGTCCAAATTATCAACATCTTTCAAGAAGAAGAATTGGAATCAAGATTCCAAAAATAATTAAAATGGAAAAGGTTAAATAAATAACAAGAATGACTCCTAAAATGGAAAAAAAATAAGGACTTAAATAATAGAGAAAATTCTAAGAACAACTATCCTACAGAGAAGAAATGACCTCCTATTGAATGTTTCAACTATCGAGGAGATCATTATGTGAATCACTATCTGATCAAAAGCCAAGGAAATTTGTACCAAATTTACTCTCTACCATCTTAGTAGACATAATTCTAATAGAGGATCCATACAACTATGGATGATTGCTAGACAAAATATAAAGTTGCACCAATTGAGACTATAGGTATGTTATTTTGAATATTGATTTTAATTCTAATAGACACTGGTGTAGCTGAAAATTTCATATAACTCCTAGATTTTTAAAAATAGTTCCTAAGAGATTTGGTTATATGTCTAATCCATGGTCATCGAATACTCAAACCATTTAAGAGCTTAAGTAGAACAATTTGTTTTGAAGTTGAAATAATATTGTAACCTTATTTTTTTAAAAAAAACACCTTTATGTAGCCCCTTTGGGATCATATGATGTCATTCTAGGAATTAATTGGTTGTGGTGGATCATAAGGAAAAATTAGACTTTCTCAATACGAAAGTCCATTGTCTAGATGATTTAGGAAATTTTATTTTAATTCAAAGAATCTAGCATAAATTCAAGACTGAACAAATATAAAAAATGCAACTAAAGAGGGCCAAAAGAAGAGGGTGTCAATCATTTGAAATTAAAATAGATTTAGTAGATGAATATAAAGAATCAAAACTTTTGGATGACCAATTCTTCTTTAATTTTCCGGAAAATATTTGAATTTAAGTGAAACAAACTGAGAAATCCAAAGAGAAATTAATACAACATTATCATTTCCTTTACAAATTTGGAGAAGTTTTTCCTAAGGAACTACAAGGGTTGTTTCCTAAGAGAGCCTTTGAATTTTCAATTGACATAATTTTGGGTTGTGAACCTATGTCTAAAGAACACTATAATATGACCATAATAGAGCTAATGGAACTGGAAGCCCAATTGTAGGAGCTGCTGGAAAAGGGATTAATACGATCCTTTGTATAACCTTGGGGAGTTCCTATGATTTTCATTAAGAAGGATGAAATATTGCACTTATGTATATAATATCATATGCTTAACAAAGAAATGATAAAGAATAAATATCGTTTACCTCTAATAAATGATCTTTTTATCAAATATGTTGTGCATCTATCTTTTAAAAAAATGATCTAAGATCAGAATATCATAAATTAAGAATAAAGGATGAATACATTCATAGAATGAATTTTAGGAAAAGATACATGGGCACTATGAATTAAAAATCTTAGCTTTTGGGTTGACTAATGCACATGCAAAATTCATGAATATAATGAATAGTGTCTTTGAGGATTACTTATACAAGTTTGTACTTGTATTCTTATATGATATTTTAGTGTATTCTAAGAATGAAGAAGAACATATGCAACATTTGTGAATTTTCATATAATGATTAAGAGAACATAGGTTGTATTTCAAATTATCCAAATGGACCTTCTTCTAGAAGGAAGTGCAATACCTAAGTCACAATATTTCCATAGAAGGAATTGAAGTAGATCTTTAAAAAATTAAGGTTATTTTTGAATGTTTTGCACCTAAAAATGTGCATGAAGTACATAGTTTCATAGGTTGTTCTAGATATTTGTCTTAAAATTTTCAAGTATTGCTAACACTATCACTTGAATCCAAAGGAAAGGAGGGTGATTTGAATGGTCAAAAAAGTGTGAAGATTTTTTTCACACTCTTAAGGAGAAGCTAACCTCTACCCCCATTCTTAGAGTCATAGACCTAGTAGAACTTTTTAAAGTCATCACTGATGCTTTAGGTAAAGCTTTGGGTAGTGTATTAGTGCAAGATGAACAATGATAGCCTATGAGTCCAAAAAAATTTAGCCTTATGAGAAAAATTATGTTTTGTATGACTTGGAAGTAGCTTCAATAGTTCATACTCTCCAAGTTTGGAGACATTACTGCTTAGAAATCAATTTAAGCTTATATCATATAATCAAGGTGTATAGCTCCATCTATGCTCAATCAATTGATGTATAAAATGCATGCTCATAACTCAATGAACCAATGGATCCCTTATTAAGAAATTCACTAACCTAGATGTTCTAAATTTAATTTATCAACTAGGGAATCATAATTTCCTAGATGATGTTGACACTATATGTGAAGCTGAGAATCCTAAGTCATCCTAGAATCAATTGTGTATAGGAGTTCATTTAACAAAAGAAACTTTGAACAACTGAAAGAAAACCTGACTGAAATAGCTTTATCCAAAAGAACATCTAATTGAATACAAATCTCTATGAGTAACTATAGTATTTTCTATGAATAACTACTCTTGTGAAGGTAGTGATTAACAACTTCACTATGTTGCAAGTTACTTAAAATGACTATAATACAAATTAACCACTACTAAATAAATTAATTTAACTTGAAATTAAAAATACAACTTAGAAATTTATTCTATTGTATGTAATAACCTAAACTCCAAGGAGTATTGCAGTTACCTCAAGTGGTCCTTGTTTAAGTAGCTACAATCTCATAGTGTATCTCTTAAATCTTAACTCAAACCTTCATATAAATGATTGAATTTATCTCTATTGCAATTCAAATAGATAACTAAGAACAAAGAATCAAATGATAATAAATATGTTTATATCTAAATCTTTGAATGCTAAGATGTTAGATCCTTGACCTCTTACAAGATCAAATATATATATATAGGATCTTAAGAGTTTTATTATTCCTAGACTAGAGACAACTTGTAAACAACTATCAACTACACCAAAAACATAGGAAGAGAACTCAGTATTCTTGCAAGCAATAATATAAAATAAGCATGCAAAGTTGAGAGTGTCATGACCACATTAAGGTTGTGCATCATAAATAAGACAATTCCAATTGAAAAACGTGCTAAATGCGAGATAACTATTTATGAGCCATGACAATTGTTATCAAAAATATCTTCTTTCCTCCATGATTATTTCTATCTTTTGATAGCATTAGTAAAAGAATTTAATGATATATAAATACATTATTACCATAATCTTTGACCACTACCTCCATTAGCTCTAGAAGATTTTATGCATTATAGGTGATCATCCCCTTTGGTTGTGGGCTAATATGTATCCTTTGTTGTCGGTTGAAAGATCCTTTGCTAAAGGGGTTATTTTATTTCAAAGGTATCTCTTCATAACTAATAACCATAATCAACATAAATTATATTATATTTCATAGACATTCGCAGATTCACACAATCATTTAGCAATATAATATAAACCATCCATAATGCTTTAATAGTTAAAATAAGTGGGATGGTCTAGATAATGTCTTTGGAACCATCAGTTTTTTTTATGAAAAGTATCAAACTTAAACAAGGAAAAGAGGATAGGTTTAGGACTCATCACAAGGTCTCAAGTATATCTTAACCCAACCAAACCTCAACACATGATGAAGGTGATGGTTAGAACTATTATCATTTATAATCTTGAAATAAATTTCATAAAATAAAATGATAATTTAGTTATCGATGCACTAATTTTTAGAAGGAATATTGTGATTTTTTTTTAATTCATTCAACCTTTTGATATTTGGTAATGGAAGGAAATATACATCCACACAAGATAATTTCCACATAACCAAATAGAGAAATCCATGCAAATAAGTATTTGGAATCCATATGCAAAAGAATAGACAACATACCATCAAAGGTGACACAAGATATACCTTGGGAAAACCCTTATGAGGGAAAAATCCAACCTCCAAAAGCATCCATCACTCATGTAATATTTAGTAATAAAATTTTTACAATACATCTTCATAGTCTCCATGAATACCCTTGAAACATCAAGCCCTGTACAAGCACTCCATGTGAATAAGCATGTAACCACACGTCACATGCCATGCTTCAAACCTCACAAATGCTAACAAGAGATGCTCTCAACCCCTTAACCAAAATTACCAAATAGCCAACCTTATAAAACTACCCATGTTTTTGCTTTTATAGAAACAAGCTCTCACTAAACCACCAAGTGGTATTACATAAAACCATGTGACTAATACCATGAGCTTACAAAACCATTAACCCCCACAATTTCTTTTTGGTACCAAGTTTTCCCAATATTAAATATTATCCCAATGTGCAATCCCATATTAAATATTTATCACAATGTAAAATACAACACATAAAGTGGCCCCAAGAATACTAACCCATATGATGCACACATCCCTAGATCCCCTAGGTGCACCACATAATAATAAAATATTACATTATAACATTATTCAAGGTGGACAACACACCTTTTCCTAATATTATACCACTTTTTGGATGCATTGCATAAGGGATAAATAGGTAAACTCAAACAAAAAGAAGGGAACAATCCTTATAGCCACATATACCATCAAGGAATCAAAGTGCTCCATATGATCTATCAAGATACCTACAATAAGAATCAAGGTAACCACCATCTCAGGAATGAATGCTTTCATCCTCCATGAACATGCACAAATATAAGAAGCCATCCAAAGAGATGCCACACTAACTATCACAAAGAAACATAAGTCTTGTCTCCAACTAATATCCCAAAACATAAACACTCATTCCAAAGGTAACAAGTATGTATCAATAGCTATCAAGATATAATCACCATAGCTGAAATAGCACCCACAACTAATGCTAACACATCCAAATATCCATACCTCAAAGGTATACATATCATAAATGTAGACATGTAAAAATGACCTAACACATATCACACATCCTGAATGGAATTTTTTCATTATTCACATTGTATCACTTTAATTTGCATCATTAACCCTATCTTCCTCTATTAATTAAATTGTCTTCAATTGTTTAATTAATTCAGTTTTTAAACATTGTCATTTAATTGTATTCATCTAGAGTTATTGAATAAAAAATAATTATTTAATTATGTTACTAGCATACCTTATTCTTCTAAATTAATTAAATAATTGCCATTAATTATTTAATTAATCTATTATCCCTCTTCCAAATTAAATAATCAAATTAATTATTTAACTTCCCTCAACATAGTCTATTAGTAAATAAACCTTTATTTATTAATTCAAACACATCTTGCACATTCCTCTCAACATTACTTAATTAAAACATCCTCACATATCATGATTGAATGAATCATGATCACTGATCTCTTAATCTAATTTCCAAATCCCACTAATTACCCTGATGCCATAAAAAAATAACATAATCTCTCCAATCCCACTAATCATTCAATCCCAACCCACTGATTATCCAATTAAATCCCTTAATTGGATCAATTAGATAAGTTAACTAATCAATCTATTTCCTCTCAATGCAAATGAAGCATTGATCCTAATATTTCATTGTTGTATCTTGATTGTTCATCTAAAACTTGAAAATTTATAAAACAACCTTCATCATTCTCATAAGAAAAATCCAAGGGAGAATTTGTAGAAAGGTCATGTTAGATTGACTATTGAAGAAAATTGAGCAAACATATACTTGCATACTAGATCATCATTGTTATCAAACTTTTTATCACAGAGGCTTCATGTTGAATCAAGAAATACAACATCCATCTTCAACATGAATATACTCAACCATGGGATGGTATGATTGTAGTTTTTGAATTCATTGTGTGTTTGATTCATTTATGCTAACCTTTCTTGTTTGGATTCTTAAGCTTTGCAATTAAATTTCATGGTTAAGTGGGTCATGTTATCTTGTTTTGAATTAATTTGAATTAATTTATTTGTTATTAAATTTGTTGATCCATATTCTCCTTACACATTCTGGCACACCCGGAGGGACCTAGGTCCTTAACTCTAACATTTCCATCAAGTGTTGTGATCAATTGCCGGTTCTAGGTCATTGCTGTCGTTTTCAAAAATCACTTTTGTCAAACTGGGTCACTACAATCCTAAATCCAAATGCGGTTGTGATTTTTTTTATTTGTCATAGCAGGAATAGAGCAATTATCGCTTTTTAAGTGAAATAGTTTTTTGCTAAATAGTTTCAAGAAAAACAATTTTTCTTGAAACCATGTGGCTTATATGTGGTACATATAGTTTTGGTTGAAGGTGTTCACCTGAAACTATACAATCAAGATTTTCCTTTCATAATTTTCAAATGTGCCTCAATTTAAAAGTAAAGTTTCGAGTGAATTTTTTTGACCAAAATTTTTTTCGCTGAAACCATCTAGATGTTGCATCCTTGTTGGCAGCCACCTCATCCTTTTTTAGAATTTTCTAAAACTTTCCACTTGAAAAATACTAAACCATATTAAAATATTTTGAAACATTTATGGTGCACTAGAGGAGAGAGTCCTTTCCAAAAGGGTATATATTTTTTTTGAAAATGCTAAAAAAATAGACAAAAGTTGATGTAAAATGAAAGTATCAAATTTTGGTAAGTTTGACTTTAAAAATTTATTACTAGTAAAATATACATTGAAAATTAATTCTTTTTCCATGTGCTAGATATTGAAATTATCTATTTGGAAAAAAAAATCAAGGAAAAATAAAATTGTTTTCTATTTCTTTTTGTGACATCAACTTGACATCAGTTTTTTCTAAAATTTTTAGCAATTCAATTTTTTGTCTTAAATTTATTAAAAAAACATCAAACAATTTTTTTAAACTTTTGAAAAATTACAAGTACAAACTTCATCAAGAGTTTTACATTTCATTAGTTTACATCATTTTTAAATTCAAAACATAAAGACCACTTTTATGTAGTTGAAGTTGAAAATTTTTGTTTGTGTTGGGGGATTTTATTATAAAAGTGTGACATAGGTTTGTAATTTTACCCCTAGTTAACTTAGGTGATGAAAAAATATTAAGAATGTACTCATTAGAAAAGTGTGTAATAAGGAAAAAAGGAAGGGATAATTCAGGCATTAAATGAGTAACACCAAGCTATTGCATGGAGCTATGAATATCTAAAGATGTATGGAATCTCTATAATCACTCAAATGATTCATTTGAATCCAGGAGTAAATCCCTTTATTTATAAGTAAAGGATAGCAAATGCAATTTTGGAGCCATTATTTTTAAAGAAGTAAATAAATTTATAATGACCAAAATTAGTATTTTGTTAGACATTCAACTTAGGTTTCTAATCTAGTTCTTGTTTAAGAAAAAGTGGAGAAATTAGATTGTGTGTAGATTTAAAAATTTTGAACCAAGATTTAGAGAAAGATAATTATCAATTATCTTCATTAGATGAGGTATTGAAGATAGTTACAAGATCATATATGATTCTATTTTTGGATGGATACTCAAGGTATGATCAAGTTATAGTTTTTTATTAGGGGTTAAACAGGTTTTGATGGGACTTGAAACCCAATACAAAATGGTTTTAAAGGGAACCATCAACCTATCAAAGAAAAACAACTTGTAAAAAAGATAAACCACAAATTAACAACAATCTCTAAAATATAGACATGACAACACAAGATGCAATAAACACACAAGCAAGGGCTCGGAACCCTTTTACAACCTAGTTTTGATTGAGACCAGAAACCCTTAGATACATAAAGAACCCACCCATGTCTTCGAGGCATCAACAAACTAGCTGCTCATGGATGAGACCATTGAGCCAAGAAAGATAACCTGCTTAATGGTGTAAGAAACCATCAAACCCCTAAGCAAAAAATGTTAGCAAATCAACAATCCCACCTCAATAGGGGAGATGGAGAGCACAACGAACCATTGGAAATAAAGCCACTGCTCAAACGAGGAGGCCAAATCTGAAACCACCTCAATAGGAGGGAGTTCCCCTCAATTGGAGAGAATGATATGACCACCAAGTCCACTATCGCTAGAAGACTCCTACACCCTCAAGCTCCACCTCCATAGGAGAAGTGTCCATCTCAGGAAGATCAACAACTAAGGAATCTAGAGACAATCACCTCCCTACTCCACCTCCATAGGATCTAGGAAGAATACCAACACAACAATAGAACAAGCAACCATACCACCCTTTGGAAAAACTTGGTAAGAGGAAATCACTTGCAAACAACAAGCCTCAAAGGAAAAAAATTGAGCCTGAGAGGGCTTAGCTCACTGGGACAAAAAGAGAAACTTAGAAAACCACCCATTCTGTAGCAAAAAAAGGAGAAGCCAGAGAACCCAAATCCTCCATGGACAACTCCAACAACAAAAACTTTAACAAATCACTCTCCTTCAACAAAAAGGAAACAAAGAAAAACTAAAACTCCAAGAGTAACTAGGCTTTGAGAAATGTCTTAGGAAACAACCCAATTGAGAAAAAATGCAAGCCACATGGGACTCTAAAGAGTAGAGCCAGGCAAGGGAGAATAAAAAATAGAGAGAAGGGCAGGAGTACAAAACCATGAAGCACACTATCCGATCCAGTAAGATCTAAATGAATATAAAATCCTACCACATACAACTCCATCACAATCCACACCCAACACCAAGGAAACCATCAAGAAACACAAAGCCAAAGTAAGCAAAGGCTGCAGGCAATAGGGGCATCCAAAAAGTAGAGCCAAGCAAGGGAGACTAGAAAAAGGAGAGAGGGGCAAGACTACAAACCCATGAAGAACACCATCTGACCCAACAAGGTCTGAAAGAATGCAAAATCCTACCCCAAAACAACCCCATCACAATCAACCCACAAGTCTTACCCAACACCAAGAAAACCACCTAGAAACCTAGAGCCAAAGCCATAATAGAAGAAAGCCCCAAAAAAGGAGACCCAATAGAGCAAGGCCTGAACATAAGAATGCACCACACAAGAAGAAGCTTGCAATAGCCACATCCCTCACCCACAACCACAACAAACATCATTTTCTTTAGAATTTCCTCTAAAACCTTGATGGAGAAGATCAACCAACCAAATTTTTCTTCAAAATGCGCATCTCCTTCCATAGTAGATTTGAAAAGGCTTCTCCCTCTCCTAGTCCCAACATGCCTCTCACTCCAATCAGAAAAAAGAAAGGACACCAAAGGATTCTAGGAGGAGAGTCTCAAAAACAACATTGTAGCCTTCTGGAGAAGTATCCATGCCTAGGGAAAAAAGGAAAGGAGGCAACATAGCTACCCAACCTTCCCCAACATAATCGACACCATCGAACCAACAATGTTTGACAACAAAAGTAGCTTCCACATACCACTAAGCCTCCAAAAGGCCACCATCTAGGTTGCCATCATCATTTTCTCCTTCACCATTGCTAGAATCAAAACTCCTGTCGGCGCTCGCCCGCGTCCTCTCGCTTGCCATTATTTTTCCCCAATCAAGTTATAGTTAATCATGAATATAGGTTAAAAATGGACTTCACTAGAGTGAATGGGGATTTTTTTTTACAAAAAATACAATTTAGATTAATTAATTTCGGATCCCACATTCTAACCTTCCATGGAAATTTCCTTCAAAGGAATAGTTGGGAAATGTCTTACAATATATGTGCATGACTTGACAACTTTCTTCAAAAATAGAGAACATTCAGTTGATCTCATAAGAGTATTGCGAAGATGTATAGATTAAGATATATCTCTCAACCCCAAGAAGTGCATATTTAGATTCATTGAAGGAAAGTTGTTGGGTCACCTAATTTTAGAATAGGGAATTTCAATCGATCCTAAAATAATTGATGTTTTCATGAGATCCAAACCTTCTACTAGTAAGAAATAACTCAAATCCTATTTCTATAAAATCAAAATTTAATAAAAATATTCATCACTAGATTCATGAAAATTGTAAGACCCTTGAACAACATGCTAAAGAAAGATGGAAAGATAGAATTGACACCAAAGGCTAAAGAGACTTTTGAAGAAATAAAGAAATCTATGTCCAATTCTCTAGTCTTGTTAAATCTAGATTATGCCGAAATTTTATATTTATTCATTTGGTCCTAAACATACTTGTGTAGCCATGCTCACCTCAAGGAATTAAAGAAAGGAAGAACAAATATAGCTTTTCAAAGTGTTCCTTTCAATAATTTTGTACTTAGATATCATAATGTAGAGCAACTAGTTTTTTCCTTGGTTAAAGCTATGCATAAAAATAGACGTGAATATGTTTCTCATGCAAAATGAGAAGAGAGAGAGGCGTGGAAAGTGGATCACCACATTGCAATATTTTTTATTTATAAAATCATACCCATGAAGCTAATTCGATGTTAGGTTTTAAGTAAAACCATAGCTAAATTTGATCCAAAATTATTTAATCATCAATATATTGTTGAAGAATTTTGAAAGGATGAATGGTGTGTATATATTGTTCATTATTTATTGAATAATAAATGTCTACCATTCATGAATGTAATGTAAAAAAAAACTCTTAGGATGAAATGCCAAAGATACATTATTTAAGGGGAATCATTTAAAAAAAATCATGAAGGCTTGTATTTAAGGTGTCTTCACCAAAATGAAGAGAATAAAGTACTTGAAGAGTTTCTTGACAAATTTGGGACTACACATGGATCAACAACTACAACATGTGCCCAGATCTTGTGAGCCATGTATTACTGGTCTACAATTTTCAAGGATATTTTGATACATACAAAACATTATCAAACCCATTGAATCTCCAAAATAAGAGAGACAAATATATCTCAACCATTATATCTTATGATGGAAATATAACCTTTTAAAAAATGGGGGCTTGATTTTTCTAGAATTGATCAGTCCACTATCTTCATCAAGACACGTGTACATTCTAAAAATTATGAATTATTATACCAAGTGGAATGAAGCTATACTTTCAAGCAGTGCATCACAAATATTAATTATCGACTTTTAGGAAGATAGCATCATTACTAGGTTTGGAGTTCAATATGCTCAAGTATTTGATAATAGACACACCTTTGTTTCTTTAAAATTTTCTAATTGGACCTTTGAATATGGAATACTTTTGAAATTTTCCTCTAATTATTATCCAAAAGAAAATGAAGTGACTAAATCTACCAATAAATACCTTTTGGACATAATTAGAAAATTTCTTGAAATTCACTAGTGAAATTCTCTTTATGGGTAGATAGAAGGGTATGTGTAGGATCATGATGGGCCAAAAAGTGGCGATATGATGGGTATGTGGTTGACTTTTTTTACCCAAAATTGATGAAACAAAAAGGGTTTTTAAAGGGGATTCTCAGATTTCCACCAATATAAATTATGCTTTACTTTGAATTTAATAAATAATTATTATTCATTTTCTATTTGAATTACACCTAAAGTTCTGATTGATAGGCTGATTAAAAAACATCTATAGCTTTCAAATGGTATCACATTTTTTGAATCTGAAACATGCATCACATTTTAAGCTTTGCATACTATAGAATTAAAAAAATTTGAATTTCATGAAGTTTTGACCAAGTTAAGGTGGTTAGACATATGAGTTTTTATATTTTTTAAAAGTTGTAATAAAAAAATCATAATTAATTATTTATTTGGAAGAAAATTACAAAAAAAAGCATCACATCGGGACATGAGTCCTCTAATTATATCTAAAATATTATAAAATAATATTGTCATTTTATTGTGGTTAGGGCGGTTATACAAACACCTACTTATTATTTTTTCCTTGAAATTTAAGTACTACTTAATTGAAATTTGCAATTTTCACCAAATAGATTTTTTTTTTAATAAACCTAGTAGTTTAGAAATTACATTCATGTTTCTATAGAATACATTCTTACATATTTTTGAAATAATATAGATAACTTATTCAAATTTTTACGTCAGGTGGCCTAACTCTGATTTTTCTGAATACTTCATTACTTAAGGGCCTATTTTTTCCATGAAGATCATGCACATACCCAGAACCAAATGAAAAATGTATTAGGAACCTTTCCATACAACTTGATATATGTTTTATAACTTTTATTCCCCATCAACCTCAATTTCCCCCCTCAATTATAATTTTCCTAATACTATGTTGACATTGATGACAAGTTAAAAGAAATGTGATAAGGGAATAGATCAAGTTCAAAACATCATGGTGTAGTTAAAATATGGCTTGACAAGAGAGGTAAGGTTAGATCTTTTAAAATACCTAATGATAAGTTCAACCTAAGTTAATTCATGAAATGATAAAGGATATTCCTCAATAAGTATATATTGGAGCCCCAACCCAAGAAGAAGACACAAAACAAGAAAAATGATCTAGTCTTATGAGGAAAAAACAACAAGAAATAGGGAAACGTGAGGTAAAACTACATGATTCAACACAACATGATACAAAACAACAAGAAAAAAGAGAAGAATACCAAATTAATATTGATACTATGATCTAAATGGTAATGTTAGCTAATTTTTGGAATTGAAAAAAGTGAAGAGCACCATGTTAAAGCACAATTAATATCTAGATGATAAAGAGTATAATTTGTAGAAGATATAAGATGAATGTGTAATAAGTAAGCCATGGGATAACAAAAAATTGATAGAAGAAGATTAGCTTACATATGAATCCCCATTGATAGTGTGAATACTTTGGTTGAAATTAAAGTGAAAGTACCCTTGGGAGACATCAAAATATCAACTAAGTAGTGTGTTTCCTTTAAGTATATTCATATTATTTAAGGTTATTCTTATTATTTGATGAATAGGAAAATTGATATCTTTTTGGGATATCACACTTTTCTCATTCAACCATTCACTAATGTTCTAAGAGTCCTAATTGGAATGACTAACAACCTCTCAAAGTGATCAAATTCTCAATTAGGAGGGTCCTATGAAGGGTTTTTTAAGTCATAAGGGGTTCACCTCCAAGCAAAGGATTGGAAAAGAAAATGTTTGAAAACATACTATGATATGCAAAATGACCTAAAACTAGCAATGCAAGTTAAATGAAAGATGCAAATGATGAAATTATGCAATAGGGAGATGGTATGTGTGCACCTGGGAAATCTAGAGATGTCGTGAGCATTCTGGAAATGCAAAGAGGCTACCAAAATATGTTGTGGAGGAATAAGATTCCCAAGATGGCGTATTAGTCCCACTACTATTTTTCTGGGAAAATGTGGAGTCTTTGAATCTCGAAACTGAATCTCTAAAAATATCTAAAAATTGATCCTAGGAGGACTAAGATGCCCAAGATGGCATATTAGTCTTGTTATGAATTTCTAGAATTCTTGAACAGGATCTTGAACTCCAAGGTCTGCACTAGCTTCCCTTCTGATCTCATGTTCTGAAACTTCTGAATAAGGCTTGCAATTGAGTTTCTATAAAGATGACAACTTTGTAATGCAACTTTGCAATCCAAGTGATCTTCAAGTCCACAACCTATATCTACAATCACAAATGTGCAAAAGGGAAAATCTTGTTGTTTGCTAGTGAATGGGGGTTTTCCTTGGTCAAATCCCTTGTTGCTAATTAAACCTTGAAATAAAGTCAAATGAAATGGAGTAATGATGAATGAAAAAAATCTAATGCTACAACTCACCAAGCCCTTATGAAGTCTACAAACTTGTGTGTAATGGCTGCAATGGATATGGATCTTGAATGATTGAAAGATAGAACTTGAATTGCTTGCTTGAATCACAACCCTACATCAAAAATGTTAGCACAACAACACACATGATGCAAGAAAAAACTTTGATATGATGCTTGAATCTTAAAATGGCTTCAAATTATTGATGAATCTACTCTTGAATGATCTTTTGAACTCAATTATCCTATGATAAAAGATCTCTCAAAAGACTAGGGTTGAAATGAATCATGGAACCTTGTATTTATACTTATCTATGCTTAATATCCTGAAATTATATCACACCAAGCCGACATATGAATTCATTAAATAAAGGAGGCTAAATCCTACCAAAATTTGAAATTAAATCCCAAAAATTACTCAAGGAGGACTAAGATTTCCTAGGTTGCATCTTAGTCCCAAGTCCTAAAAACTTGGGGCATAGACACCAAAAAGGGGCCCAATCCAGAGATGTCAATATTAGGGTCCCAAGAGCCTTTGGGGACTAAGATGCCCTAGGGTGTTTTAGTCTCGACCCAAAAAATCATGGACACATCAATAGAGTCATTAAGTTAACATTTATGCATTAGAGAATGTCAGGATTAACCAGAAAAATATGTCATTCATAGGGCTTGTGGACATAAAATAGGACCAATTGAGCCATAAAGAAGCATAAATAGAGAAAGGCAGGCCCAAACAAGTGTGAAAATGAAAGGGTATGCATTTTACTACACTACATTTAGCCCACACTTTAGTGAGAGGATGAACTTGCTTCAAACTCACACTAAAGTAGCCAACCACACAATCAAGAGGGGTTCAAATGTACAAATGTTAGCAAGATAGTATGATAATAAATCAAGAGGGTGGCCAAGCCCCCAAGATCAAGATCCTATGGAAATAACAACATGAGCATAAAGGAACACACTTGTAGATGATATATGAAGCCATAACCAAATTGCAAACATACACCATCAAAGACAAGAAAAAGGAAAATTAAAAAGGCGAAAGGAAAAATGAAATGGATCAAGCTTTGAATAGCCATCCAACGCAGTTTACCAAGTCTAGGATATTTGTCCAAAAAGGTTTACAAGTGGAATGCACTTTCCACTATGCAAAAAATGCACGCTCACAAGGGATAGTGGGAGCTAGGTTTCCACTAGGTGAGCCCCAAGGGACAATATTAAATCCATACCTCCATGACTTTTATAAGGCACAAAAAATGCATGCTCACATGGGCTAGTGTAGCTAGGTGTTCACTAGGTGATCCCTAAGGCAGTCTGTATCAAAGCCATACCTCCATGACTTTAATAAAGACAAAACTGCAACAAGAAATAGAAATTCTCAAAGGAACTTTCCTTAGTTAATGTGAGGTCTTACTCTTAGGGTAAATTGTGCTTAACATCTCCAAGACTAGATAAATACAAGGTCTCATCCTGGGGAACATCATACCCAATGCTTCCAAGAGAGGACAAGTTCTAGGTCTCATATTTGGGAACATTGTATCTAATGTTTCCAAGAGAGGACAAGGAAGTATCATGATCTCAGAGGAAGTCAAACCTAAATACACTGCCAAGGGGATAAAACACATTGCATAAAGAAAGAAAATCACATCATGGAACATGAAAAGGAAAAAAAATGCATATGAAATCGATTCAAAATAATGCCAATGTATGCCCCCACTTTAAAGAAATTGCTAACAACATGCTATGAGAAATTAATTTAAAGTAGAAAAATGAAAATGCAATCAAGAAGGAAGACATGAGAGACAACTTGGGAATCCCTATGCCAAGTCATATGTTTCCAAGTAAAGCTATGTCATGCCAGAGGATTTGGAGTTAGTATGTTCTTTGCTACAATGATATATTCGAGAGCTTGGAACTAACATCATTCCCCAAATACACAAAACTGGAAGAATGATACAAAGAGATGGAAAACAAAGAAAAAGAAAGAACCTTTTGGGTCAACATGGAAGAGACATAAGGTGTCTCAACGCCTTGCGTCATCCTGAAAAGAAAAATGAAAAGGAAAATGAAAGGAAAGGAAAAGATAATGAAAAATATTTTGGGTCAACATGAAGGAGACATGAGTGTCTCGATGCCTTGCGACTTCCCCAAAAGGAAAACACAAGAAACAAAAATGAAAGGAAAAGATAAAAGATTAATCAAAAGGAAAAAGTATACAACATATAGAAGAATGAAGGTACAAATACAAGAATGTACATAGAGAGAGAAACATCAAATAAAACATCACAGGGGATCACAGTACACACATGCAAGCAAACAAAGAAGAAAATGAAAAGGACTAGTAAGGCATAGGTGAGTCAACCTGAAGCAAGTTATCCACCTCCCAATCTCAATCTAAATAAGCGGAAGGAAGACAATGAAACAAAGAGACAACAACAAACACCTTACTAGGACAAGGCCAACAACTTCTTGTCCCCACTGAGTGCAAGACAAGAATGGGCCGAGGTAGGTGATGGGAAAGGTCATGTAATAGTGAGAATAGAGTATTCTACAACCATTACATGACAAGAGGTCCCACTTTAAGGGATTATTTCTATAATTCCAAGCCTTTTACATTGTTTCTTTAAGGTGCAACATGCATTTGTACTATGACCAAAAATTCTATGATATTTGCAATAAGATGTGTTTTTGTTCTCAAGATTTGGAAATTGGTTTTTAGGCATGGGTGGTAATGTAATAAGTCCTTGACTTAAAAGGATATGTAAAGTTCTCTCGGTTGAAGATGGTGGATAAGGGTATTGAGGTTTCTTTATTCTATGAGATGTTTTGCTTCGGTTAGATTCTCCAACTTCTTTAGATGGGGTTAGGGTAGGAGGTCCTGAGATTATCCTATCTTTATCCTTGTTACTGTTATGATCTAATGGTTGTTCTCGAGGGAGAAGGATATTCAAGTTAGGGAGAGAATCCAAGATCATCATACCATCACTTTGGAGCCTTAGATATTCCTTAGGAGGCTTTTCATTATAAGAGGGATGTTGGTATCCTAATCCTTTTTTGTTTTCATTGGTTGGTTTTTGTTCTAAGAGTTGATGAATTTCATGTTCACTTCTTGTGTCACATCCTTGTTTACTCAAGATAGTGAAGCATTTTCCATGTGTTTCTTCTAGGTTGATTGAAGTGTTTGTGAATTTTTTATCATAAAAGGGTTGAGTAGTTTCTTGTTTGAAGGAACTAGGTTCACCTATTGTAGGCAGCTTAGGTTCAACTTTCGCTTTGGTTTTAGGATGTAAGTAACCAAACATCTCGAGAGGTTGTATTGTGGGAGGATCTAGTTGTTTCATGGAGGGGTAGAAGGATGCATTAGCTTCAAGGCTATCAATGCAATCATTTATGAAATTATTCATGTTGTCATCATCTTCTCAAATGATGTCAACATCACAAGGATGACATATATTAAGAGTTGAGTGAGAATGGGTGAGTTCAATTTAATTAGGGTCATTACCAAAGATACAATTTGATACATCTACAAAAGATTTCAAGGACATCCACAATTTTCCAAATCACATATTCATGATGCAAGATTGAACAAATGCACTTGAAATGAAAGAAAATGGAATAACAACAATTCTGGAAACTAAAACAGAAAATAGAAAGCAACCCATAGAAACATAGAAAAGTAATTTTAGATCCTGAAAACTTGAGAATCAAAGTCAACAAGGACTAAGATTCCATGAAGGGAATCTTGGTCCTCTTGATAAAATTTTGAAGTTGTAGAGGCTGAAACATACAAGTAGTAGAGAGAAATTTTTGAAGAAAAAATCCTGAGAGGGACTAAGACACCAGGAAGGGCATTTTAGTCCTAGTAGAGGTTTTTGTAGAAAAATAGGGAATTCTGGAATGTCAACAGTGTTTACAGATTGTCTATGCAAGGTACTGATGCTTAGAAAAAGAAAAAAGTGCAAATAAGTGCAAGAAAAAGTAGCCTAAAGCAAGGAATTGAATGCCATATTTGAATGCATTTTTTTTTTCAATTTTGAATGCAATAAGAATGTAACGAAGATGCACTTTTTCAAATTTTCAATGAAATGAAATGATGCAATAAAGTAAATATGCAACCTATATGCACTTTCACTAATGCAAATATAGGAAAACCTAGAAATGCAATTTCACTAATTTCATGTTAGGTTCACCAAAATGATGAATAGGAAAATGGACATCTTTTTGGGATATCACACTTTTCTCATTCAACCATTCACTAAGGTCCTAAGAGTCCTAATTGGATTGACTAACAACCTCTGAAGGTGAGCCAATTCTCAATTAGGAGGGTCATAGGAAGGGTTTCTTAACTTCTAAGGGGTTCACCACCAAGCAAAGGCCTAGAAAAGAAAATGTTTGAAATCACATTGTGATATGAAAAATGACCTAAAACTAGCAATGCAAGCTAAATGAAAGATGAAAATGATGAAATTATGCAACAGGGAGATGGTACGTGTGCACTTGGGAAATATGGAGATGTGAGGATTCTGGAAATGCAAAGAGGTTGCCAAAATATGTTGTGGAGGACTAAGATGTCCAACATGGCATATTAGTCTCGTTGCTATTTTTCAAGGAAAATGTAGTCTTTGGATCTCTGAACTAGATCTTTGAAAATATCTTAAAATTAAACATGGGAGGACTAAGATGCCCAAGATGGCGTATTATTCCCGTTCTGAATTTCTAGAATTTCTAAACAAGATCCTGAGCTCTAAGGTCTGCACTATCTTCCCTTCTGATCTTAGGTTTTAAAACTTCTCAATAAGGCCTGTAAGTGAGTTTCCATGAAGATGAAAACTTTTTAATGCAAATTTTCAACTTTTTCAACTTTGCATTCCAAGTGATCTTCAAGTCCACAACCTAGATATGCAATCACAAATATGCAAAAGGGAAAAACTTGTTGTTTGTTAGTGAATGGGGGTTTTCCTTGGTCAAACCACTTCTATGTAATTAAACCTTGAAATAAAGTGAAATGAAATGGAAGAATGATGAATAAACAACATGCAATGCTACAAATCACCAAACCCTTTTGAAGTCTGAAAAATTGTGTGTAATGGCTACAATGGATATGGATATTGAATATTTGAAAGATAGAACTTGAATTTCTTGTTTGAATCAAAACCCTACATCACAAATGTTAGCACAACAACACACATGATGCAATAAAACACTTTGAAATGATGCTTGAATCTAAAAATGACTTCAAATGCTTGATGAATTTTCTCTTGAATGCTCTTGTGAGCTCAATTATGCTATGATAAAAGATCTCACAAAAGACTTGGGTTGAAATGAATCAAGGAAACTTGTATTTATACTTATCTATGCTTAATATCCTAAAATTATATCACACCAAGCTGACATATGAATTCATTAAATAAAGGGGGCTAAATCCTGCCAGAATTTGAAATTAAAACCTGAAAATGACTCAAGGAGGACTAAGATGCCCTAGGTTGCATCTTAGTCCCAAGTCCTAAAAACTTGGGGCACATAAACCAAAAAGGGGCCCAATCCATAGATGTCAAAATCAGGGTCCCAAGATCCTTGGGGGACTAAGACACCCTAGGTGGCATTTTAGTCATGACCCAAAAATCATGGACACACCGATGGAGTCATTAAATTAACATTTATGCATTGTGGAATGTCAAGATTAACCAAAAAGATATGTCATTCATAGGGCTTGTGGACATAAAATAAGACCAGTTAAGCCATAAAGAAGTATAAATAAAGCAAGGAGGGACCAAACAAGTGTGAAAATGCAAGGGTATGCATTTTACTACACTACATTATTTAACATGAATGAATATCCTACACTAGGAAAATTGAATATAATGATTGCATAAAGATACCACCAAGTCAAATAGAGGTTGCTAACGGTTCATCTAGAGTGGATCTTTCATTTAGAACATGTATACGTGTTTTCTCTCATACAACTCATCTAAACCTACAATTATTAAGTGCCAAAATTTCCATAGCCGTAATGCATAGGGTTACATTGGGCCTATTACTATATTCATCCAAGTACTCTTGGTACGTTAGTTATTGTAGAGATAACTATATATAGGATTTATTCTATAGCTTATTGTATGCATGAATTTACTTTAATTTCCCTTACATTCCCTTATATTCTATTGAAGTTATTAGCCTTATTTCTAATGTTTTATAGATGTTACCTTGTTAAATGTGTTAATCATCACATGTTTAGTAATTTCAACCCTATTGGTTTGTTCTATTGACTATAAACCCTTTAGAATGACACACCTATAAGTTTCTTTAACCCTTCCCTTTTCTTTAATCAGTTGTGATTGCATGGTGCCTATAGCTAGTTAGTTTGATTTAGTGATTTCCAATTACTTAAGCATATGACTACACCAAATGTATCTATGTATGTTCCTTCAAGCCCTACAATATTAATATTCTTATGCTTAGTTCTACTTCTACAACCCCTAACTTAAAAAATTATATCAACTATTTCCAACTTCCAAGTAATTAGAACTCTTGGGCATTAGACACAGTGGATGATGAAGATGAGTTAGCAATCTTAGCTTCAATAACATCTTGATATACACATAGAAGAGGTGTCAAATTTATCATATATTGAAGAAATAAAATAAAGGGGCTAAGAATATTAAGAGATTATTAAATAGGAAAATGATATCTTCAATATATGAGGTAGTTGTTCAATTAGAACAAGAATTATTTATATTTAAAAATATGCAAAGAGGACTTTTGAAAAAAAATTCCATGATAAGGGTCATGTACCAAATGTCATGGTCAATCAAATTTAATTATTTATTAGAGAACATAGAATTGAAGGAAGCAAAATTTTGTAAGTGAAATACCTAAAAATATAATAGAAGAAACACTTTGAAAGTAAATCATTTATATCAAAAACTAAAATATGATAGGTAATTACATGTATATCTTGGTAAGGTCATGGAAAAATATAAACATAGAATGAAAGGTAGGCTATGTGTAGACAAAGTGGAGTTTATAAAGAAAGCAATATGGATAGAGGACTAAGGAATATTATGGTTATGATAGATTGGAAAATTCAATATGTTATGTTTTTTCTAAGATTTACTCATAAGGAAACTAAGGTCTGATTTATATAACATATGGGAAGTGCAAGAAAAGGTGTCCAAAGATATTAATCGTCTGACTTCCTAATTCGTATATAGGCATTGGATATAGGATCTTAGATAACAATAGATAAATAGTTGACAAGGAGATATTTGACAACATGGTTAGTTATTTTGATAAATTCCTTACAAAGAAATTAGAAAACATGAGAAATAAAGTAAGAAAGTTGTGATCTAGTTTGTCTTGAAGACTAGAACAACGATTAAAAGGATGTACAATGTAATCATTATTATAAATGAATGCATGAAGAACATGTTTGTGAAAGTCAAGGAAATAGTTAAGGGCATGGTCTAGATAAGGGTAATCAATGGAGATAATATCTCCATTAGTTATCAAGCATATAAGATTGGCATGGAAATTAAGTCTCTAATATCTCCATTAAATTGTATGCTAGGATGTGCCAAAAAGGAGCATGACACTTGTTCCTCTATTTGTTATTAGATTTAGTGGTCACCTTGTCAAGTTTTTTATGTTATTTATTTATATTAAGGTATTATGGTACTTTACGAATTCTATATTTGTAAAATCAAATGAAAAATTCATGCTAGATGTGTTGGTAGACTATGAATTTCAATAAAATTTGTTATAATTTTTTTATTGTTATTTTTCACAGTTTTCAATTTGAGTGGAGAAGACTAGGTAATAACTTTTTGTAGTTCAAGTATAGGCATGTGATAAATTAATGAATGCCTTGGTTACATGTGAATTTAGATTTTGAGATTTGTGAATGTTTTATGACATGATCTTATGCATTATAATTCAATCTATGAACTACCTTAAAAGGTTGCACCTTGGTATATTTGAAGCAACTATGTGTTGATGAGTGCTACTACTTTAGGTTACTTGACTGATTGATCCACATTGTGAACCTAAAGTATGCACTTTCATTTACTCATAATGCTCTTTCCTTGACTATTAAACTTTTGATATTTCTTTTAAAATTCGGTTAGAATAGGAAGATATAAAATAATTATATTAGTGTTGTTAAATGTTATTTTTAAATTAGTTAAGTAAAATTTTAGATAGTCAGAATGTTAATGAGCTAAAAATTAATTGAATTAATAATAGATGTATAATTTCAAGGTAAAATCCAAAGAATTTTTGTGAGTACAATGTTTTAAATTTGAACTTGTTAGAACCTCATATAAATTTTATCAAAAGTCTCTTTAATAAAATAATAGACATAAACCTCTAAGTTGCTTTAGTATAGCCCAGACTTTATAGAATAAACCTTCGGTGAAAAAATAAAAATATACACAATTTTATCGAACTCTCATTTTTTAACTCTACACTTTATACGCATAAAAATAAAGACCTATTCTCTTCTAGAGAATGCCAACAATCCATTAAAATAACGTGCAAAGCAATACTTTTCTAAGTCTTAGAAAGTCGGTCTTAAAGTTGCCGTGTTGTTATTATCATATCATGTATACTAACATTATCAAACCTTCTCAAGATCTTTCCGCTCTCTTACAAAATATGTTGTCTTCGTTGAATTATTTTATTGTTTAGTTATTTATACCCCACCGGGGGAAGAACGTAAATCGCACAATAGGAATGCAATGTATCCACCTTCCTTTAACATGTCTGTAGGCTGTGCAGTTCTGTTGATATGGATAATAGTGTTGCAAATTCATTTCACATTTTCAACAGCATGCTTACAAGACGAGAGAAGTTACTTACTGGATTTCAAGGCTGGTCTGAATCTTTCCTCAGGTGCCTTATCCTCTTGGCGGGGATTCAACTGTTGCCAGTGGGAGGGTGTTGCCTGTGATTACCATACATTCCATGTCATTCGCCTAGATTTAACTGATGACTATTATGAAATTGATTGGAATAGACCGAGGGAGGTTCATCCATCGCTGTTTAATCTGCAGCATCTACAGCACTTGGATCTCAGCAATATTGACTTTGAAGGTATTTCTATTCCTCCCAAGCTGTCAAAACTGCACAGACTTACATTTCTTAGCTTGGCAAATGCTGGATTTTGCGGTGAAATCCCTCTGGGGTTGGGGAATGTTTCAAGCTTGCGTTATTTGGATATTTCAAATAATGTGTTGAAGAGTAGTAAGTTTGATGTATGCGTCAGAAATCTAAGAAGCCTGGAATTCTTAAGGATGAACGGAGTCGACCTCAGCATGACCTCTAAGCAGTGGGGTGAGGCCCTTAGCCGTCTTGCCAATCTTACCCAGATTCACCTATCTGACTGCGGGCTCTCAGGTAATATTCCAGATCTCTTAAACATTACCCGTTTATCACATCTGCATATAGGCGGGAATTCATTCCCGTTTGAACTACCCTCTTGGTTTGAGAACGTGTCCTCATTGGTTTCACTTGATCTCAGCGGCTGTGATCTAAATGGTTCCATCCCTTCCAATTTCATGTCCCGTTCGAAATTGAGCAATCTTGTGCTTGGTGATAATCCTGACTTGAAAGGAAACCTTTCTTTCATTCTAAGCCTGTTTTCCTCCCTTGTCGAGCTATCTCTTCCTGGGTGCAATTTAGGAGGAGCACTTCCCCGCTCTATTGCAAACTTTTCAAAACTCGACACCATTGATCTGCGGCATAACAATTTGGAGGGTAGTATACCATCTTCATTTGGCAGCTTTCCGTCCCTCAAGACCATGGATCTGTCGAGTAATAATTTGGTGGGCAGTATACCATCCTCTTTTGGCAGCTTTTCGTCCCTCCGATTTTTGGGCCTTAGTCACAACCGGTTAACTGGTCATATTCCTCCTTCCCTGTTTCAGCTTCCGGCATTAAGTGATCTCCACCTAGGTCATAACCAATTGTCAGGAACAATTCCAGATTCCATTTCAAAGCTGGTTAGTTTAGAGGCATTGTCATTTTCTTCCAACAGATTAACGGGCAACATTTCATTGCAGCTACTCGAAAATCTAACTCGCCTTGTACAATTGGACCTTTCTGAAAATCAGTTTCTGATTAACATCTCTACAAGCTGGGTTCCTCAGTTTTCCCAACTGGAGTTCCTTGGATTGGGATCATGCAATCTAGAAGGCGACTTACCTGCATTTTTGTCCCAGCAATTTAAATTGACAGATCTAGATCTCTCAGATAACAACATTGTGGGAAATCTTCCTTCATGGCTGTGGGATCTTCCTTCTCTTTATACGCTCAATCTTTCAAATAACCAACTGGAAGGCTCTCTACCACGCCAGATATCCCATAAATTTGGTGTTGTGGATTTGCATGGGAATAGATTGTATGGTTTTCTTCCAGATCTTGGTTTTGTTTCAGTTATGTTAGATCTCTCAGATAATGAGTTTAGTGGACCTATTCCTATAACAATCGGCACCACAAACTTTCTTTCATTGTCAGGGAATAATCTCACTGGAGAAATTCCAAGTTCCATATGTGCCGATTCAAATAATTTGCAGATTTTGAAATTGTCAAAGAACAAGCTGACAGGTGTAATTCCTGCGAACATTGGGAGTTGTTCTCAATTATCAGTTTTACAATTGGCAAAAAATGTTTTGCGAGGGGAGATTCCAGAGGAGTTGGGAAATCTACGGACTCTTCGGACACTAAATCTCAATGGCAACAGGTTGGGAGGTATTATTCCTTCATCCATTGCAAATTGCACTGATCTCCAAGTATTTGATTTGGGAAATAACAAGTTTGAAAGTAGAATTCCTGTTTGGATTGAAAAGCTGACAGATTTAAGAATCTTAAGCTTAGCTTTTAATATGTTTAAAGATAGAATTCCACCCCAGCTGATGACGCTGCCGAATCTTCAAATTCTAGATTTATCTGGCAACCATTTATCAGGAAATATTCCTCAGACTCTTGAAAGGTTATCTGCTCTGGTCAATCAATCACAAAGTATTGATGTACAACAGACCTTTCCTTATTCATGGGTTCAGTTTAAAGACTCTCCACATGATTTGAAATTTGAGGATGAAGTAACGGTTTGGATAAAAGGAAGGGCAACTCCATACACAAAGATAATTAGAGCAGACAGGTTTATGGATCTGTCTCACAATAACCTGTCAGGTAATATTCCTTCGGAAGTGGGACTTCTAAAGGGCTTAATTTCTCTAAACATATCAAAAAATAACCTGAGTGGCTCAATCCCGGAATCCTTGGGAGCCATGGCTCACCTGGAGTCTCTGGATCTATCGGAAAACAAACTATCAGGAAATATTCCTTCTCAGCTCTTAAATCTTACATTCCTTGCTGTATTAAATCTGTCCGACAATATGCTTTCTGGGTTAATACCACAGGGGAAGCAGTTTTCTACCTTTGAGGCTTCTTCTTTTCTAAGAAATTCCAATCTTCATGGACCTCCCCTTGAAAATAGAACGCTGAGTTCTTATTTGCATAACAGAGAGAATCACAATAATACAGTTGATGAAGATGCAGATGCAGATGTAATGGATCGTTGGTGGGCGGTCGGTGTGGGGTTGAGTTACGGAGCGGGATTTGCTACTGTGATTGCAATATTGTGCTTCCACATAAAATGGAGATACATATGCTTCACTCTGATGGATAATTTAATATATTATCTTTTGGAAAGGTGAAAATACTCACAACCTTTGCTTCCAATAGTCCATGTTTGTGTGTTGCTTAGATTACTTTCATTATTGTAAGCTCTCTTGAAAGTACAAATTGTTTTTTATTTATCTGAAAATTAGATTTAATTGTATCTCCTTTCAAGAGTGAGTTGTAGTTTGAGGTTTGTGTTGTCATTTTCATTGATGTAATGTGTGCTGAAAATAAAATTAGTTTTTAATTTATAGAGTGAGTAATTGTTGGAGGTTTGTGTTGTTGCTCATATTTATGTTAGTTTATTTTCATTAATGTAATGTGTGTTGAAAATATAAATTATTTCTGAAAATGAGTAGTACTACAAAATGTGCTCTTTTTAAGAATAACTATGAATTTTGTTCATATTTTAAAGCTTTTCAGATTAATAATTGAAATTATAAAACATGTCACTAAGTTTTGAAAAGTTTTGTTCTTTTATTTCTAAATTATTAGTTTATTTTTGCTTAAAATTAAATATAATTATTGAGAAGAAAATTTTATATGTAAAAAATTATATATAATAATAATAATTTACAATTTTAGTTATTTGTTTTTACACTTTTCACTCATGCAACATTTTTCCCTTTGTTGCACAATAACCAATACCAAATACATAGAAAAGTCATTCTTTTTTTCATTTTCTCCTCTTCTTCTTTTCTCATACTTTGAAGAAAATAACAACTTTCTTTTTCTTCTATAATAAAATGGTGTATATATAATTCTAATAATGAAATAATGAATACAAACATAATCTATATTTAAAAGGGTTGAGATTGAAAAACTAGAGGATGATAGAGCTATTTAGCTACTTGAAATGATGTTGCAAGTTTAATCTTCTGATATTTCATTGATATAAGTAGACACAACTAGTAGTTGAGATATAGAATTTGATATTAGATATGATGTGAAGGACCCATGAGATAATTTTACTAGATTTGATCTCACATAGACTAGTTTGTGTCATACAATCTAGTCTCAAATTGAATCATGTCATGTAGTTTTCTACTTTCTTACAACTCATAGTAGAACTCATTTGAACTATGAAATTTTATGTATGTGTGTGTGTAATAACCTGTCCCGAATTATTACTTAATTAATATTATTGTAAATGAAACATGAATATGTTTCAAATTAAAAAGACATAACTAGTAGCTATAGTCAATCATAGCAACACATGTCCATTTAAAATGAATCAAAGATTCATATATTCAATTTAAAATTCAAATTACAATAACATGTTTGACTTGGCTCATAAGGCCACATAGTCATTACATTGTACAACTTTACATTAAATACATAAAGTATTACATCATGTTTACATCATAGACTAAAAAGTCTTGTATACATCTAAGGTTCCTCTTGACTCTTGCCTCCACTGGTGAACGAGAACATGGTTGAAGTGATTTTCCACCCAACCATGAAGTTTACGCTTCTGCGAAATTCTTCCAACTTGAAGAATATCCGACCCTGCATGGAAAAGTTTAGCAAGAGAACAATCTACAAGGTGGAATCTGGTGTGTACCCATAAATCAACATGCAATTTCTATCTACCAATTAGAAAATAAAATGCAAGATCTATGTTAGGATTGGTAGAGAGTGATATCATAGACTTCATACATATAAAATGAACTATATTGCTTGGCCAAGAATATAAATGTGTTTCAACAAAAACAAACAATAGGTTCTGGTAAAGCAAACCTATACTCTCTAAACTCCATTTCGGCACCTATCTCGAAAAGTAACTTTCAATTGTTTAGTTATCACATAACAACTAACTACCAGCTAGTAGCATCTCCCCTTAGGCACTCTAGTCTACTAGGTGTCATTTTTTTACTCAATTTTATAATTTAGAAACGAATTTAATGGAAAATAATCAAACTTTATCCATCCATTGAAAGCACATGTCATAAGATTATTTTCATCAAATCTAAATATTCATTAAGAATAAAGAATTATAGGTAACTAAAGATGGTATGTCACAAGTGTGTGTATATACGTAGATGAAGGTCTACATGCATACACATATATGTGCCTACTTAAGTTATGAATTTGTGCATACATTTTGAATTTGAAACCAATAGGTCATATTTCTTTTCATCCAAATAAGATTCAATACATACATCATGTTGTCTATTAGTTTATATGAAATAAAAATCTTGAGAATAAATCTATTTGAATAGTTTCCTACATACTGTTATGCCATTTGTTTCAACTATGCTATGATAACAAATTGATCTAATGTAATTCACAAATTAACTAATGTTGTTTAAAGCTAAATAATGAAAGTTAACAAAAAATAATGTCACAATTGATCTCATGTTATTTTTGACAGAACAATGTTGATTATATCTAAATAGTCACAAAATTAAGTTTCCAACTAAACAGTTTCAAAACGACATTGTTCCATGTCAAGCATTCAATGTTTATAATAGAACAATACTAATTTTAGTTAAACAATTACTGACATTGTTGTTTAAAAGTAAAAGTTCATAGTTCATATCAAAACAATGTCATTTGCAGCAATACAGTCACTATTTACATTAGTACAATGTTGTTCACAGTTATACAATTACAATTTTTAACAGCATAAGATATTTTATAGCAAATAATCATGGTTCCCATTTGTTCAACACTATTACAACTAAATAGTTACAACATATTAGGAAATAATGTAGTTTTCAATACTTTATAGTTATTGCTCCAAGTTTTCTTTGCCTTGAAAACCCAAAATTTACCCATTTGAACATAAAATTGCATGTAAAAGACAACCCAGTGAAGCCACTTTTACTTTGAAAAGTATTTAATTGAACCCATACGACATGCTATCCAATGACCAAACAATATTTTAAAAAAAGGTTCCAAAATTAGGAAATAAATCATTAAAAAAAAACTTAGGTCGAAACCCTCATTCATGATAACATACTATCTTTTTGTCAATAAAATAATGAACCATAGTAAAAAATATTTGACTTAATTCAAGGTGGTCGAGGCTATAGCCTGATCACCTATCCTCGCTCAAGAGATAACCTTTTAGAGAAATACTTGGAATCTTTCGTGGTGAACGATATACAATGCTACCACACACGCAGATCAACTAAACGTTTGACCTTCACCTATAAAAGTTTAGGCAACAAGAATCATATAGTCTTAGCCTCAAAATGGGGTTCATAACAGAAAACATAAAATAAGAAATACCCTTATTACAGTGTTGGCATCATAAGCCGCCAAGTTGCTCATGGTGAAAGAACAACATAAAAGCACACTAGGGTTGCCATTTGATACTTGGATCGAAGGAATAGCGTCACTCTAATGGAAACCATTGGTTCATAGTAATAACAACCAAATAAAAGGAAATCAAATTTAATATAATGGGAGGATTCAGCTTACCCTTAAGAGGGTGGCAACCATATATACACATTACACTCCATTTGCAAGCCTATTGGGTTCTCCCAATAGCCCTATGAAGAGCTTTCTATTCATTATACATGCATTCTATGCTCAAAATGAAGACATAGGTCTTACATGGTTTATCACAATTAGCCATTCGAGTAGTAGGCATCACATGCAATCGCCAATCCAACATAGAAACAACAAAGCCATGCTAGAAATATATACAATTTGTATAAAATGTACTAAAATCTCAATGTTAAAGTTTTATTTCAACAGAGAAAATGCCATGATAATGATTCTATCAAGCATAGAAGATATAATTTTTATTAAATTGAAATGAAAAGCAATCATTCTTAATGAAAAGAGTGCTAAGTACATCTATAAATAGTGATTCCTTCAGCTTTTTCCCACTATTTTTTTGTCGAAATCCCCAATTCACTAGAGATGGTGTCGATAATATCTTTTTCAAATAGCAAAATTTTCCCATCTTTTCTCTACCCTCCACTTAGGGCTATTTTCGAATGGTAATTGGCATTGATTATTGCCACCCCGCTCTCCTGATTCAAATATTTCCTTAATTTTTTAGGTAGACCATGATCTTTGTGCGTTTTCCACACAATTACATTTGAATTCAAATGGTCCGATATGGGAAATATCAGTTATCAAATTTAGTTGATAAAAAATTTAAATATGCATATGTATGTATATATATATATATATATACATATATACTATGTGAATATATATATATATGGAGATTATTTTATCCAAAGAGGTTTATTTGTTCCATATGCTAACATTTAATTAAAAAAAGATCTTTTATTTTATTTTGAGTGTCACTAAATAAATGAACAAAAAGGGGAATTTTGCTTAAATGAAACTCTTAACCTTTTTAATCATTCTTTTAGAATACGTAGTTTCATTTTCTTCTGAATTCTCATAACACAAAATTTAAGAAAACAATTTAAATTGAAATCATGAGTCTTTTTTTAGCACAAGCCATTCATTTTCAATTCACTGAGAAAAATTCAAATCACACAATTACGTTAGATTCTATATATGCAAGAAGTTTCAAATACAAGTCAGCATACCATTTGTGGTGTGTGCACCTAGATTTCATTTGGCTTACCATTTGATCCAGCTAAATAATCCTACTTCAATCGTGCTCTCGTCCTTCAACTTATCGCCCTGCAACTACACACACTTGCACTTGTAAAATTTATTAGTAATGTTCAATTCTTGGTAACATATAAGATAATTTAAAAAGATCACATAGTCAACATTAGTCAACTTCTTTCAGTCTATTTTTGAAAATTCCAAAATTTCCATCTAATATATATTGAATTTCTTCAATAATTTAATTTACCATATTATAATAATTATGCAATAAAATTGTGTTATGACATCATTCCCTTCTTGGAAGAGATGTCGTCAAGATGCATATTTAATCAAAATTAAAACATTTATGTTGTTTTCAACATCACATCAATTTTAAGCATATATGTCTATTTCAACATCACATCAAACTATATATTTCTATTTCAACATCACATCAAATTATTCCAAGTTAAAAAATAAGTTTTCAATCAAAAAATTTCCAAGAAAAATTGTTAAATTCTCTTTCTCAAGAAATAAAATGTGTAAAGGAGTGTTCTATCTCTTTCACATCCTCCCAAGTAGCACTGTCTTCTGAGTATTGGTCCCATCGGACCTTAAACTAAGCAATATCTCTACTCTGTAGCATAACATTGTCTCTATCTAGGATTCTAATGGGCTCCCCTAGCACCAATCCTAGATCTTGTACCTACAAGGATTTCTGATCGAGCACATGAGCCACATCTAGATTATATGGCTTAAGCAAGGAAACATGAAACACATTATGAAGTTGAGCCAGAGTAGGTGGTAGAGCTAGTCTATAAGAAAATGGGTTAATCACTTCCATGACTTCAAATGGTCCCACATATCTTAGGGCCAACTTGGAAGACTTTCCAAAAGCAATAGAAATTTTATGAGGTTTAACTCTCAAGAAAAAATTGTCCCTAGTTGTGAACTATCTAAGATTTTGGTTCTTATCAGCATAACTGTTTTGTCAGTCTTCTGCCTCCTTCAGTATGCTCTTAATGACCCTCATTTGTTCTTCCATTTCCTTAATCATTTCAGGTCCTACTATGATCCTATCCTCCAATTTATCCCAACTGATAGGGGTACGAAACTTTCACCCATAAAGAGCTTCAAATGGTGCCATGCCTAGGGATGTGTTATAGGAGTTGTTGTAAGAAAACTCCACCAAAGGAAAATATTCCTACCACCTATACTGTCGGTCCATACAATACATTTAGAGGTCTTGAACTACCTGATTCACCCTCTCTGTCTACCCATCAGTTTGAGGATGATAAGCCAAGCTGAAATTTAGTTTGGTTCCCTATGTTGCATTCAGGGTCATCCAAATTCTTGAGGTTATCTGAGTTTCCCTATCAGAAATGATATTCTCTAGCACTCCATGCAAGAAAAATATCTCAAAAAAATTTCTTAGCCAAGGTCAACAATCCATCCTTAAGGTTTCCTAGAATGAAGTGTGCAACCCTAGTCAACTTATCAATCATGACCAAGATAACCCCATGCTTGTTCTTGCTCAAGAAGAAACCCTATACAAAATCCACACTGATCACTTGTGATTTATACTCAGGTATGTCATGAGGATATAGTAACCTGGATGGATGTGCATGCTCAGCCTTGACTCACTAGCACTCTAAGCATCTTGTTATGTACTCCACTACATCCTTCTTGAGTTTAGGACAAAAATATAGAGTCTTCAACTCTACGATCATCTTGGATACTTTCGAGTGTCCTAAATAAGGCACATTGTGAACCTCTTCTAAAACCAACTTTCTTAGCTCTCTAGAGTTAGGAAAATACATTCTTCTATGATATCTCAAAATACCATCTGGTTCGATCTCATACCCATCAAATTGATGATCTATAGGATTTGTTGCTAAGGTGCTCTTCACTCTCTCATAATGCTCATCTCCTAGCAAATACTGGATCACCTGCTATCTCAAGTTAGACCTTGTCAAGATCATGGCTACCAAATGTCTTTGTCGACTAAGAGCATCAACCACTCTATTCTTTTTTCCCTTTATAAACTCAATTCCAAAGTCATGGGTATGTGTTGGATCATCATGGATAAAACATGCCCTTAAGTGGTGAAAAAAATAGAAAAATCAAAGTTAGGCAACTTAATGTAAAAATTTGAATAAGTTATCTATATTATTTCAAAAATATGTAAGAATAGAATCTGTAGCAAATACAATGTAGTTTCTAAACTACTAGTTTATTTTTTTTTTAAATACTATTTGGTGAAAATTTGAAATTTCAATGTAGTAGTACTTAAATTTCAAGGAAAAAATAAGAAGTAGGTGTATGTCTGACCATCCTAACCACAATAAAATGATAATATTTTTTTTATAAGATTTTAGATATAAGTAGAGGACTCATGTCCTGATGTGATGCATTTTTTTGGAAATTTTATCCAAGTGACTAATTAATTATGAATTTTTTATTACAACTTTTAAGAAATAGAAAAACTCGTATGTCTCGCCACCTTAACTTGGTCAAAAATTCATGAAATTCAATTTTTTTTAATCCTATAGTATGCGAAGCATAAAATGTGACACATGTTTTGGATTTAAAAAATGTAATACCATTTAAAAGCTATAGATGTTTATCAATTAGCCTATTAATTAGGACTTTAGTCATAACTCAAATAAAAAATGAATAAAATTATTTATTAAATTCAAAGTAAAGCATAATTTATATTGTTGGAAAGATGAGAATCTCCTTTAAAATCCCTTTTCGTTTCATCAATTTTGGGTGAAATTTTTTTGTTAGCCACATACCCTACACATACCCATCATATCACCACATTTTGTCCCATCATGATCCTACACATACCCTCATACTCGCTAAGGAATTCCAACCACCTTCTGTCATGCATTAAGATTTGGTTGAGTAAATATGTATCTCACTCCCAAGTTGTATGTTTTGAGTTCAAATGGTTTCCCCAAAAGATAATGCATCCACATCTATAAGTCATGAATTATTGCGGCCAATTCTAGATCATGAGGTGCATAGTTCACCTCGTGCTACTTAAGCTTCCTTGATTCATATGCTACCACTTGTTCATCTTGCATTAATATTTCCCCCAATCCCTCTCTTGAAGCATCTGTGATTACTACGAATCTTTCGTTAGGATCAAGGATGATCAACATAGGTGTTGTCATGATCCTCTCCTTTAGGAGATGGAATGCATACTCACTTTTATTGGTCCATTCAAATTGCATTCCCTTTCTTTGGAGTTAGGTGATAAGAGATGCAATCTAGGAAAACCCTTGTACAAAATTCCTATAGTATCCTATGAGGCCCATGAAGCTATAGACTTCCAACACATTATGAGGCACTGACCATTCCATGATCGCATCAATCTTCTTGGGGTCTACTAAGACTCCTTCAGTTGAAATGATATGTCCTAGATAGTGCACCATATCTTGATACAACGAACACTTAGATAGCTTCCCAAAAACTTTCCTTTCTCTCAACTGCTTAAAAACTATCCTCGAGTGCCTATCGTGTTCTTTAATAGATGTTGAGTAGACTAGGATGTCATCAATGAAGATAAAAAAAAAGTCATCCAAACAGTCTCTGAATACACTATTCATGAGGTTCATAAAGGCTGCGGGTGCATTAGTCAAACCAAAAGGTACCACTATGAACTTGTAATGTCCATATTGAGTTCTAAATGTAATCTTCAGAATATCTTCTTCCTTAATTCTCAATTGATGGTACCCTAACCTAAGATCAATTTTGGAGAACATCGTTGCTCCCTTCATTAGGTCAAACAACTCATCAATCCTCAGGAGTGGATATTGGTTCTTGATGGTCACCTTGTTCAACATCTGATAATCTATACACATACACAAGGTTCCATCTTTATTTTTCACAATGATAAATGGTGCTCCTGAAGGAGACACACTATGTCTTATCTACCCTTTGTTCAGTAATTTCATTAACTGGACCTTCAACTCATAGAGTTTTGTGGTGGTCATCTAATAGGGTGCCTTGGATTGAGGCTTAGCTACTAGAACAAGGTTAATAGAAAATTTGAATTCCTACTTCGGAGGCAACTTCGTATCATCATCAAGGAATGCATCTTGGAACCATTTGAAAATAGGATAATCATCTAAATATGGTTCCTTACTATATGGGTTACTGACATGCAAAACGTAAATTTCACATCCCTTTCAATGAGCCTTCTTGAGTTGCATCATAGAAATCTATCTAAGCTCTAAGGGTCTCTGCATTCCACAAACCTCGACTAGGTTTCCATAATCATCCTGAGACTTGACAACCTTATCCTCGTAGTTTACTATAGCCTTATGCTAAATTAACCAATTTATTCCCAAGATTACAATGTATTAGCCTAAAGGTGCCACATACAAGTTCACTTGAGTTTGAAAGGTTGGAAGCTCTAATTCACTGCAAAAGAGACATGTATCTACCCTCTACTTTGCTCAATTACCATACTGGACTATCCATGAATTTTTCATATATCCAGGTCTAATGGGTATCTTGGATATTATTCTAGGATCTAAAAAAAATTTAGTATCTCCTATGTCAATTAATATAGAGATATATTAGCCATAGAGCTTTCCCATCAGCTTGATTGGTGAAGCTTGATACTCTATCTGTCTATTATCCACTACAACATGGATTTGGTGATGTTGAGTTTGCTGATAGCTTCCTTCATTCTGTGACTTTGATCATTGAGGACAATTTGAGGCATAATGATCACCTCCACAAGTATAAAATACATCATGAAGCCCTTCGTGACCTCCTAGCTTGTCCTCTCCAAATCCCTTCTACTTATGGTTGTCTTTACCCTTGTTTTTATTTTCCTTCTTGTTCTTTCCACCATTCCCATCTCCACCCTTCTCTTGCAACTTACTTCCCCTCTTGAGATTATAGATCTAATGAATCTTGTTTCCTTTATGAAATTTCTTTTTCTCTTACGATGACTTAGAATTTGAGTTATTACAAAGATTGGATAGTTGTTTTAGTTTTTATTCCTGTTTGGTGGCTTTTATGAAGAATTCATTCATGGTTTGAGGTTCATGCATATCCACTTTGGCTCCTATATGGGGTCTCATTCCCATTATGTATTTGTAGATACAAAACCATTCATCTCCCTGATACTGTGGAACATATTTCGATAGGTTGGTGAAATTTTCCCAATATTGAATCATAGTCATGTTCCCCTAGGTTAAATTCTGAAACTCCATCACTTTGTTGTCAAAGAAAATTTGTGGTAACCATCTCTTACCAAAGGCTTGGATGAACAGTTCCCAAGTGATCTAAGCAAGTTGAAGATTTTTTTCTAAATTCTCATTATCACACCAAGTCATTGCTTCACCTGAGAGTTGATATGCAACCCATGCCACCTTAGTCTATTCAAAAAGGTTAGAGAGCTCCAAGTATTTTTCCATCTCTAAAATCCAAGCCTCTTCTCCTACTCCAATAGCTTTACCATCAAAATTGGGTGGTGCTACTCTTTTGAGATCTTTCCCAAGCTCATCCTCAATTCGTCCTCATGGACCTGCCCTGGATCACCATCTCCCTGATTGACTTTAGCATTCCTATGGTCTCGTTCCTCATGTTCCACTCAAACCACTTTTTCTATGTGATCCATTCGAGCCTCTTGTCAGTTCAGAAGCTCCAAAATCTATTCCAGCCTCTTATTGGGTCCGTTATTAGAACCACTACTACCCACGTCTTGCCTAGTAGTCACCATGTTGAATCACACTTAAACTACAACAAATCCACATTTATCACATCTCAACACTAGGTTCTAGAAATAAACATTCTTATTCTACATCACATAATTTACATATGCATATATCCCTTACTCATAGAAGACATACACATTTATGCAAGATAAGCATAGTTTGGAGTCCTTCGTTTGAACAAACCAAAGAAATATTATCTAATTTTATTTATATTAGAGGTGAGTCAATAGACCCTTATTTACAAAAGGCTTCTTGTTACATTATTCTATTTTCTCGTCATCAAAAAGAGGACATTCCTTTGGATTTTCATCTAAATTTATATCAAACTTTACAAAAGAGGATGGTTGAGCATGCACGCTCTCCTTTTCCTCTTTAGTCAACAAGGGTCCATTAGGTCCACACCCTAGAGACTAATCCTAGATTGTGGAAAGCTTTTTGATATTAGGTGTTTGCTTCTCCTCAATCTTTAAGTCTCTCTCTAACATGAGTTGTGTAAGGGTCTAAGCTATAGTTTCTTCATTGAGAAGTTTTGATTGGACCTTTGTCTTGTTGTTTTCTTCCTTTACGCCATTCTTATGTGAGGTTCTAACAGTTTTCCCTTTCCTTCGTCCTGCCTTTGACCTTCCCATACCTACATTCAATCTAGGTTTAGTCATTTCTTAGGAGAACTAAAATTTGGTCAAGGGTCAACTATCCCTATTCATAACTATGGTAGACTCAAAAGGCCTAGAGTTGAATGATAAGCTCTAATGCTAAATGTAATAACCCATCCCGAATTATTACCTAATTAATATTATTGTAAATGACACATGAATATGTTTCAAATTAAAAAGACATAACTAGTAGCTATAGTCAATCATAGCAACACATGTCCATTTAAAATGAGTCAAAGATTCATATATTCTTGATTCTAAAGCTAAATTACAATACCAGGTTTGACTTGGCTAATAAGGCCACATAGTCATTACATTGTACAACTTTACATCAAGTACATCAAGTATTACATCATGGTTACATCATAGACTAAAAAAGTATTTTATACATCTAAGGTTCCTCTTGATGCTAACCTCCACTGGTGGACAAGAACATGGTTGAAGTGCTTTATAGCCCAACCATGAAGCTTACGCTTCCCTAAAATTCTTCCAACTTGAAGAGTACCTAACCTTGCATGAAAAGTTTAGTAAGAGAAAAATATGCAAGGTGGAATCTAGTGCATTCCCATACATCAACATGTAATTTCTATCTACCAGTTAGAAAAGAAAATGCAATATCTATGCTAGGAATGGTAAAGAGTGATATCATAGAGTTCATACATATAAAACACATTATATTACTTGGCCAAGCATATAAATGTGTTGCAACAACAATAAACAATAGGTTCTAGTACAAAGAAAACCTATACTCTCTAAACTCCATTTCGACACCCATCCCGAAAAGGTAACTTTCAATCATCAAGTTATCACATAACAATTAACTACTAGCTAGTATCATCTCCCCTTAGGTTCTCTAGTCTAGTAGGTGTTGTTGTTCTACTCAATTTTATAATCAAGAAATAAATTTAATGGAAATTGATCAAACTTTATCCATCCATTGAAAGCACATCTAATAAGATTACTTTCATCGAATCTAAGTATTCATTTAAGAATAAAGAATTATAGGTAACTAAAGAAGGTATGTCATCTCTTAGCGTTTAAAAAATCCTGCTTTATTTTTAAAACTTTCATCTATCCATCTTCATGACTTCTGCCATCTTCGCCATCCATTCAACTTGTGTTCTGGTGGGCCATTTTATACATGTCATATGATGTTTTATGTATGTTTTTGTGTGCTTTCCTATGTACATAGGTGCATTTTATCAAGAGATTAGCTAATTCAAACTATGTTATTCGCCACACTTTTTCCAGTTTCACTATTCTATTATGCATCATAAATCATATATGGGTATGTGTAGGATCATCATGGAAAAAATAGGCCCTTAAGTGGCAAAAAATTTAGAAAGAGTTATAGATGTTTTCAATTAGTCTATCAATCAAGACTTTAGTTGTAATTCAAATATAAAATGAATAATAATTATTTATTAAATTCAAAGTAAAAAATAATTTATATTAGTGGAAAGCTGAGAATCTCCTTTAAAAACCCTTTTTGTTTCATCAATTTTGGGTTAAAAAAAAGTCGTCAGCCACATACCCATCATATCGCCACATTTTGGCCCATCGTGATCCTGCACATACCCATATACTAAAATTTACATTGTGTAATGATTGTAGATATTAAGGGGAGCACAATAGTTCCAAATCCACAATTTCTTTATAGATCATGATTTTTTCCACAATATAATTTAGAAGTGGTTCATTCTTGTATAAATCATGGTGAAACATTGGTTCCAAGTTCATGATTTTATTATGCATCACAATCTCTTGTACAAATCACACCATGTATACATTTAATGGCCCGAGTTACAACACTTCTAAATCTACACTACCCTATACACTATAGGAGACACTACAACAATTTACACTTTCTTGCTTCACATTGACAACAACCCAATAATGAAAAATATTTTTGTGCACTAATGTCATTTTTATAGGTAAATGCTAATGATTTTGTGTGCAAGAGGATAGTATGGTTTCATAGGTATATGAAGATAAAAGGATATTGGTTGAAATCCAACCTTATTACCTAGCACATTTCTTATTTTTTCTATACATATTTACTTTGTCATGCATGATTCATGAAGATTCACATGTACGTCAAATTGGGGGAAATATAAGAGATAAAAGTGTATACTCTACACTTTGACATCTTTTATCCACACCACTTTGAATACCTATTGTGAATAGATAATCTTGGTCCTTAATTCATTGCATTTGGAGAATAAATTTACCCCTCCCTAGCCCAGTAGCCAAATATCCTTATTGACTACTTTAGTCAAGATTGATATGTTACTTTAAGTTGCCTAATATCCTACACTATGACACATGTATGGCCTATCTTGCTTAATTCAAAATTTAAATCAACTAATTCCAAACTAAATTTATGGAAGATATTTATTATGGCCTCATAGACCAAATATCTTGAGTTGAACTAATACAAACATGTATCTATCAATAAATGCCAAGATTATTTGAAAGAATATTCAATCAACTACAAAATAGTAAAAGTATTATTTCTACATCTTTAGACATCTTACACAATGCATTGTTTGATGTGTATGTGGAATTTATACACCAAATTCTTAGGGGCTTGACTTGTTATTGATAAAAAAATAGGGTCATTAAACTCTTGCCTTATAAGTAGGCCCCATTATGCTTTTCAATTTACACCATTCTCAAGGATGACATAGAAGATATACACTACCACAACCCAATTTTATTGCATATTTATTATAATATGGTAATTGAATTATTGAAGAAATTCAATATATATTAAATGGAAATTTTGAAATTTTTGAAAATAGATTGAAAGAAGTTGATTGATGTTGACTGTGTGATCTTTTGAAATTATCTTATATGTTATCAAGAGTTGAATGGATTACTGATAAATTTTGCAAGTGTGGCACAAGTGTGTGCAGTTGTAGGGTGATAGGTTGAATGATGAGAGCACAATTAAAGCAGGATTGTTTAGTCAGATTGAAGGGTAAGCCAAATAGAATCTGGGTGCACACACCACAAATGGCATGATGACTTGCATTTGAAACTTCTTGCATATATAGAAGAAGGTAATTGCATGATTTGAATTTGTCTCAGTGAATTGCAAATGAATGGCTGAATGTGCTAAAAAGAAGAATCATGATTTCAATTTAAACTATTTTCCTAAAATATGCGTTTTAAGAATTTAGAAGAAAATGAAAGTACGTATTCTAAAAGAATGATTAAAAGGGTTAAGAGCTTCATTTTAGTGAAAGTCCCCTTTCTGTTCATTTATTTAGTGATCAAAATAAAATAAAAGCTCTTTTCTTAATTAAATTTTGGCATATGGAATGTGAATGAGAATGAATGTCAAGCAAATATATAGTATATATATATATATACACATTTAGATTCTTTATTAATTAAATTTGATAACCGAAATTGCCCATATCAGATAGTTTGAATTCAAATGTAATCAAATGTTGGAAAAACCACAAAGATTGTGGTCTCCCTAAAACATTAAGGCAATATTTGAATCAGGAGAGTGAGCTGACAATAATCAATGAAAATTACCATTCAAAAATAGCCCTAAGTGGAGGGCATAGAAAAGATGGCAAAGAGTTTCCATTCAAAAAAGATATTATCGACACCATCTCCATTGAAGTCGGGGTTTCGACAAAAACATAGTGGGAAAAAATTGAAGGAATCACCATTTACAAAGGTACTTAGCATTCCTTTCATTAAAAATGATTTCTTTTCATTTCATTTAATAGAAATTATATATTTTATGCTTGATTGAATCACTATCATGACATTTTATTTGTTGAAATAAAACTTTAACATTGAGATTCTAGTGCATTTTATAGAAGTATATACTTCTAGCATGGCTTTGTTCTTTCTACGTTGGATTGGTGATTGCATGTGATTCCCATAGCTCAAATGGATGACTGTGATAAACCATGTACGACCGGTGTCATCATTTTGAGCATAGAATATATGTATATTGAATAGAAAGCTCTTCACAGGGCTATTAGGAGAACCCGATAGGACTATGAATGAAGCACAATGTGTATATATGGTCACCACCATCTTAAGGGTAGGTTGAATCCTCCCATTGTATTAAATTTTCTTTTATTTTATTTGGTTGTTATTACTATGAACTGATGGTCACAATTAGAGTGAAGCCCTCCCTTTGATCCATGTATCGAATGGAAACACTAATATGTTTTTATGTTGTTTTGTTGACATCAGTGACTTGGTCAGCTTATGATGCCAACACTGTAATAAGGGTATTTCTTATTTTATCCGTTGTGTTATGAATCCCATTTTGAGGGTGAGACTATATGATTCTTATTTCCTATACTTTTATAGGTGAAGGTCAAACAGTGTATTTGTTCCCTCAGTTGATTTGCATGTGCAGTGGCATTGTATATCATTCACCACAAACGATTCCTAGTATTTCTATGAAATATTATCTCTAGGCCAAGGGTAGGTGATCGATCTATGACCTTAGCCACTTTGAAATAAGTCAAAGATTTTTTAATATGGGTCATTCCATGAATGACAAATATATATATATATATATATATAAATGTTTATATATATATATACACATTTAAATTCTTTAACAATTAAATTTGATAACTGATATTCTCCATATTAGACTATTTGAATTCAAATGTAATCATGTGGAAAACCACAAAGATCGTGGTCTCACTAAAACATTAAGGAAATATTTGAATCAAGAGAGTGAGCTGACAATAATCAATGCAAATTACCATTCGAAAATAGCCCTAAGTGGAGGGCATAGAAAAAATGGCAAAGAGTTGTTATTCGAAAAATATATTATCGACACCATCTCCAGTGAAGTGGGGGTTTTGACAAAAAAAACATAGCAGAAAAAAAATGAAGGAATCACCGTTTATAGAGGTACTTAGCGTTCCTTTCATTAAGAATGATTTCTTTTCATTTCATTTAATAGAAATTGTATCTTTTATGCTTGGTTGAATCACTATCATGGCATTTTCTTTGTTGAAATAAAACTTTAACATTGAGATTTTAGTGCATTTTATATGAGTTGTATATATTTCTAGCATGGCTTTGTTGTTTCTATGTTGGATTGGTGATTGCATGTGATGCCCATAGCTCAAATGGCCAACTGTGATAAACCATGTAAGACCTGTGCCATCATTTTGAGCATAGAATTTATGCATATTGAATAAAAATATCTTCACAGGGCTATTAGGAGAACCCGATAGGCCTGTGAATGGAGCACAATGTCTATATATGGTCACCACCCTCTTAAGGATAGGTCGAATCCTCCCATTGTATTAAATTTTATTTTCTTTTATTTGGTTGTTATTACTATGAACTGATGGTCACAATTAGAGCGAAGCCCTCCCTTCGATCCATGTATCGAATGGAAACAGTAATGTGTTTTTATATTGTTTTGTCGCCATGAGCGGCTTGGCAGGCTTATGATGCCAACACTATAATAAGGGTATTTCTTATTTTATCCATTGTGTTATGAATCCCGTTTTGAGGCCGAGAGTATATGATTCTTGTTGCCTATACTTTTATAGGTGAAGGTTAAACAGCGTATCCGTTCCCTCAGTTGATTTGCATGTGTGGTGGCATTGTATATCATTCACTATAAACAATTCTCAGTATTTCTCTGAAAGATTATCTCTACGCTAAGGGTAGGTGATCGAGCTATGACCTTAGCTACTTTGAATTAAGTCAAATATTTTTTACTATGGTCATTCCTTGTACAACAAAAAGATATATATATATATATTGGCATATAAATGTGAATGAGAATAAATTTCAAACAAATATATATATATATACACATTTAAATTATTTATCAATTAAATTTGATAACCGATATTGCCCATATCAGACCATTTGAATTCAAATATAATCATATGGAAAAACCACAAAGATCATGGTCTTCATAAAAAATTTAGGCAATATTTGAATCAGGAGAGTCAGCTGACAGTAATTAGTGCAAATTACCATTCAAAAATAGCCCTAAGTGGAGGGAATAGAAAATATGGCAAAGAGTTGCTATTCGAAAAAGATATTATTGACACCATCTCCAGTGAAGTGGGGGTTTCGACAAAAACATAGTGGGAAAAAATTGAAGGAATCGTTGTTTACAGAGGTACTCGACATTCCTTTCATTAAGAATGATTTATTTTCATTTCATTTAATAGAAATTCTATCTTTTATCCTTGATTGAATCACTATCATGACATTTTATTTGTTGAAATAAAACTTTAACAAATTGAGATTTTAATGCATTTTATATGAGTTGTATATATTTCTAGCATGGATTTGTTGTTTCTACATTAGATTGGTGATTGCATGTGATTCCCATAGCTCAAATGGCCAACTGTGATAAACCATGTAAGACCCGTGTCATCATTTTGAGCATAGAATGTATGTATATTGAATAGAAATCTCTTCACAGGGCTATTAGGACAACCCGATAGGCCTGTGAATGGAGTGGAATGTGTATATATGGTCACCACCCTCTTAATGGTAGGTCAAATCCTCCCATTGTATTAAATTTTATTTTCTTTGATTTGGTTGTTATTACTATGAACTGATGGTCACAATTAGAGTGAAGCCCTCCCTTCGATCCATGTATCAAATGGCAACACTAATGTGTTTTTATGTTGTTTTGTCACCATGAGCGACTTGGCAGGCTTATGATCCCAACATTGTAATAAGGGTATTTCTTATTTTATCCATTGTGTTATGAATCTCGTTTTGAGACCGAAACTATATGATTCTTGTTGCCTATACTTTTATAGGTGAAGGTCAAATAGTGTATTCGTTTCCTCAGTTGATTTGCATGTGTAGTGGCATTGTATATCATTCACCACAAACGATTCCCAGTATTTCTTTGAAATATTATCTCTAGGCCAAGGGTAGGTGATCGGGCTATGACCTTAGCCACTTTGAATTAATTCAAAGATTTTTTACTATGGGTCATTCCTTGAATGACAAAAAGATAGTATGTTATTAGTGAATGAGGGTTTCAACTTGAGTTTTTTCTAAATGATTTATTTCTTGATTATAAACATTTTTTTTTAATTCTTGTTTGGTCAATGGATATCATGTCATATGGGTTCAATTAAATACTTTTTAAAGTAAAATCAGCTTCATTAGGTTATCTTTTACATGAAATTTTATGTTCAAATTAGTAAATTTTGGGTTGTCAAGGCAAGGAAAACCTGGAGCAGTAACTATAACCTATTGAAAACTAGATCATTTCTTAATATGTTGTAATTTTTTAGCTATAACAACATTAAAAAAATGTGAACCATGATTATTTTTTGTAAAAGATCTTATCATATTAAAAACTGTAATTGTATAGTTGTGGACAACAATGTTGTACTGATGTAAACAATGAATGTATTGTTGTAAATGACATCATTTCAATATGAACTATGAATGTTTACTTTTAAACAAAAATGTCAGTAATTGTTTAACTAAAAGCAATATTGTTCTGTGTTGAATATCCAAGATACTTAGAGGGGGATGAATCAGTATCTTCTTAAATTTTTTGAACAGATACCATCCAATTATTCCAATGCATACAACAACAAAGATAATTAAAAGCATTAACAAAACATGAAATCACAAAACACATGAACACTAGGATTTTTACGTGGAAAACCCAAAATGGGAAAAACCATGGTGAGTGTTAGCTCACAATATAGTATAATCGGCTATAAGATATTACAAAATGGGGCGGCTCACTGCCAAGAATCACTATCCAAATACAAAGGCTCACTACCTAGAGATTTATAATGACAAAATTGCTTACAGCTAGAAAATTAATGGATAAGGTACACCTAATGAGTGTTGATTTGGTTCCAATAAAGCCTAGTAAAATGACTTGGCATAGTTCATCATATTCACTCTTCTTCACATTCACATTCACAACTCTATCTTCTCTTGTCTAGACTTCAAAAAATTTCCACTATATATATACCTGATCAATTTGCAAGCATCAATTAGGTCGGCCTAATTAGATGCACTTCTTATTTATCAAAAATACCAATTGTCAGCTACAAGCTTTCACAACATTTTCCTAAAAGCAATTCAAACACTCAACACACTGCATCATGTTGGCATAGACCTAAGATAGGTCACACATATATCCATAAAAAAAAATTGATTCACCATTACATTATTGATCCATTAGATCATCCAAGGATAAACATAATGGGTATGTGCATGATCATCATGGAAAAAATAGGCCCTTAAGTGTCAACTTGACATAAAAAATTGAATAAGTTATCTATATTATTTCAAAAATATGTAAGAGAATAAAATTTGTTGAAAATTGAATGCAATTTCTAAAATACTAGGTTTATTTAAAAACAAAATAATCTATTTGGTGAAAATTTGAAATTTTAATGCAGTAGTACTTAAATTTCAGGGAAAAAATAAGAAGTACGTGTTTGTATGACCACCCTAACAACAATAAAATGATAAATTTTTTTATAATATTTTAGATATAAGTAGAGGATGCATGTCCCAATGTGATGCATATTTTTTTATAATCTTTTTCCAGGTAAATAATTAATTATGATTTTTTTATTGCAACTTTTGAATAATATAAAAACTTGTATGTCTGACCACCTTAACTTGGTCAAAACTTCATGAAATTCAATATTTTCTTTTAATCCTATATTATGTGAAGCATAGAATGTGACACATGTTTCATATTCAAAAAATGTGATACTTTTTGAAAGCTATAGATGTTTTTCAATCAACCTATCAATTAGGACTTTAGTAGTAATTAAAATAGAAATGAATAATAATAATTTATTAAATTCAAAGTAAAGCATAATTTATATTGGTGGAAAGCTGAGAATCTCCATTGAAAACCCTTTTCATTTCATCAATTTTGGGTAAAAAAAAAGTTGTTAGCCACATACCCTACACATACCCATCATATCGCCACTTTTTGGCCCATCATGATCCTGCACATACCCTAATAGTAAAAATTGCAGTCAACAAAATAATGCTAATACACCATATGAGCATCTGAATATGTGAGATCTTGAATGTACGTGCTCCCAAAATCCATAAACCATTTCCCAAAACCACACGCAAAAATAATCACCAACAAAGAATTGTAGACCAAAATACCAGAGGATGTATGGTTCATACCGGTTTAGATACTAGACCAGAATACCGAAACAAATTTAGAATTATTCTTGTAGTTGTAACTCATATATCATGGTGACATAAATACAACACAAAACAACAAAATGAAATGTTCTTCTTCATTTTTCCAACAATCTCCCCATTTGTCATTGATGGCAACATGCGCCAAAATTTCAAAACAAAGTTTGCAAAAACTTCCAAACTCTTATTTATAATAAGTTCTCCCCCTATTACCAGTATTCTCCTTCCACTATCACCTTTTATCTCCCCCTTTGACATCAAGGACAAAGGGTGTCCAAAAACTTGAAATATGAAAACAAAGAAAACAAAGAGACATGCATTAAAGGGTATGTACAAGATCTTCATGGAAAAAATAGGTCTTTAAGTGGTGAAAAATTTAGAAAAATTAGAGTTAGGCAATTTGACATAAAAATTTAAATAAGTTATCTATATTATTTCAAAAATATGTAAGAATGGAATCTTTAGAAAATTGAATGTAGCTTCTAAAATACTAGTTTTATTTTATTTTTTAAAAATCTATTTGGTGAAAATTTTAAATTTCCATGTAATAGTACTTAAATTTCAGGGAAAAAATAAGAAGTAGGTGTCTGTCTGACCACTCTAACCACAATAAAATGATAATATTTTTTTATAAGATTTTAGATATAAATAGAGGACTCATGTCTTGATGTGATGCATACTTTTTTGTATTTTTTCTCCAAGTAAATAATTAATTATGATTTTTAACTACAACTTTTAAAAAAATATAAAAACTTGTATGTCTGACCACCTTAACTTGATCAAAACTTCATGAAATTCATTGTTTTTTTTAATCCTATAGTATGTGAAGCATAGAATGTGACATGTTTTGGATTCAAAAAATGTGACACCGCTTGAAAGCTATAGATGTTTTCCAATCAGCCTATTAATCAGGACTTTAGTTGTAAATCAAATAGAAAATGAATAATAATTATTTATTAAATTCAAAGTAAAGCATAATTTATATTGGTGGAAAGCTAAGAATCTCCTTTAAAAACCCTTTTAGTTTGACCACCTTAACTTGATCAAAACTTCATGAAATTCATTTTTTTTTAATTTATAGTATGTGAAGCATAGAATGCACACATGTTTTGGATTCAAAAATGTGACACCGTTGAAAGCTATAGATGTTTTTCAATCATCCTATTAATTAGGACTTTAGTTGTAAATCAAATATAAAATGAATAATAATTATTTATTAAATTCAAAGTAAAGCATAATTTATATTGGTGGAAAGCTAAGAATCTCCTTTAAAAACCCTTTTCATTTCATCAATTTTGGGTAAAAAAAGTCATTAGCCACATACCCTACACATACCCATCATATTGCCACTTTTTGACCCATCATGATCCTGCACATACCCATTAATGGGAGTATGGTGAGCCTTGAAGCTTCTTAAGCATACCTTCCCATACTGATTTACCATTCTCCAAAATTTTCTTTGCAACAATCAACATCATGTTTGAGGATTCCAACTCTTCGAGTGTTTCTTCTACACCATGCAAAGAATCAGTAGTCAAATTTATTTTCTCAAGTTTTTTTGTGCCTACCAAGGCCTTGCCAACCAGAGTGTATTCCACTCTTATAATATCACTTAATTGATCAAATTTTCTGATAATCTCTTCCTTTTGCTTATGTAAAACAAATAATTTATCTTTATGCTTAGATATGGTGTTCTAGGTTGATCTGTCTTTGTCTTTGGATATATTGTAAGTACTAGAGACACCAGTCAATTGAGACTCAATGGAGTCCATAACAACCTTAATGTTCTGGGTGGCATCCGACGACTTCAAGCAATAAGCAAGAACAACATTTTCTTTTGACTCAAATATCTTCATAGCTTCCAGGTTCCTTTCAAAATTTGAGCGTGCTAGATCACACTTGTCATGAAATCCTAATAGCCTTTTATCTACCAGTTTCTCCTCAACCTCTTGTTTTGTCTTTTCACCAAGCCCAAAGGTATACTCCTTGAAGGAATCCAACAAAAATCTCAAATTTTCTATAGAAGTGAGGGATGCATAGATATATGCACTAGGTGTGATCTCCTACAATGCCTTAATAGAATCTTCTAAGAGTTATGTTCCTTTCTGACGAGTTTCAAGAATCTCCTTCCTTTCGGATGCCTATAATGCATCTCCTAACACCACTTTATGGACTAGAGACATCTTCTCCACATCTACATACCCTTCAATCATAGGAAGTTATAGAAGCTCCTGAGGAATTAGTGGTTCGAGTCTGATCTGCTTAGATAGCAAGCCTTTCAATACATCATTATCAGAGGATGATTCTTCGGGACGCTTAAGATATTTTACAATCTGCTTTTGAATTTCTTCATTTTTCTTGGTAGATTCCTCATTTTTCTTTTCTTTTTCTTCCTTTTCCTTTTCCTTTTCCTTTTCCTTTTCCTTTTCCTTTTCCTTTTCCTTTTCCTTTTCCACTTTCTCTTCTTCTTATTCTTCTTCTTTCTTTTCTTCCTTTTCATTTTCATCTTTATCTTTATCCCTTTTGTCTTCCTCTTCATTTCCATCTTTTCCATTTTTATTTTGTTCTTCTTCTGGATTATCTTTTTCTTCTTCTTCACTTCCTTTTCCTTCTTTAGTATTACCTTTTTCATCATTTCCTTTTTCACCTTCAATGTGCTCCAGAGGAGCATCATCATGTTTTTCAGGCTCAAATTCACCTTCATTTTGCTTCTCAATTTTCAGAGGATCATTTTCACCACCGACATCATTTTCAACATCAATGTCTTCAAAAATACGTGCATCACCTATATCAAGAAAAATATCTTCCTCAAAAATTTTAGCAGAGACATCTTTATCATTCTTAAGCATGCCATATTTCTCTATTGTATCCTAAATCACTTTTGTAGTTTCCTTCATTCTTCTTTATCTGCCTTTTATCCCTTCTGATCAAAATATTTACCCTTTTCTTCATCTAGAACATATATGCACAAATCTTTTTCAATGTTTCAAGATCGTCCGGGGTTAGAGAAGACCCAATCTTATCAAATGCATTATTCCCGATTTCCTCTTCAAATACAACAACCTCTGATCTCCTTTTCATTAGACTTGTCCACATATTCTCAAGTACATCATGCTTCACATCATCCCATTTAACTTATGAGATGATAACATATTGAATGAAAGATAAAAGTAATTTTTTCTTATCCTCTTTTCTAGCATTATCATAATATTTTTGTAGGCTTTAGCATGTTCTCAAAATGTAACAAATAATTGAGAGTTGCCTCTAATTTGAAACAGGGACCAGAACCTACCAGAATGTCTTGTTCTTCTTTGTTCATGGAGGCTTCATCAAACACTTTAGTCTTCTTCAACTTTGGTTTGGTGTGCACATGAACACCAAATTTCTACTCTTCCTCTTCATCAAAATTCAACACAACATGCACTCTCTTGGAACTAATAGCTTCCTTAGAAGCACCTTCACTAGAGGATAAACTTCTTCTTTTCCTCACCAATTTTGTAGCAGGATCCTCTTCCTCTTCATCCTGATCATCTATGATGCTAAGATTTTTCTCTCTTGAAGATTTCTCTTTCTTTCCTCTTTTTCTAGGGGCCACCAGAGGATTTTCTTTCCTCTTCCTAGATCTAGTAGTAGGTCTAGAGGAAACTGAGCCTTTACCTTTATTAGCAGTACTAGGTTTAATTTTTACTGTAGGAGTTGTGAAGGGTTTAGAAAGAGTAGTCTTGTCGAATCTCTTCAGGAAAAATGATTCTCCCTCCAACTCTTCTCCCTTAGCCCTTCCAAGTGCAATATTTTCATCAGTGAATCTAGCTTCTATAAGCTTCTTTTCCACTTTATTTCTTATTATTGGCTTCTAGTGCTCCATGTGGACCTCCATAAACTTTTCTGCATAAGTACCAATTTTGGGTTCATTGGGATCCTTCGGATTTTTCAACAACATTTGTACATAACCCTCAGCTTCATCTTTTGTAATTTCATATCCCAATGGATGAATCCATATGGTCTGGGGTTCTACTGCTTCAATCATGAATTCATCAGAGGAAACATGAAATATGATGTCATCTTTATATTTCTCAACAATTTTCCTCAGAATCCTATCTCTCGCATTCATGTTGCTCTTAAATACAATAAAAAATGTTGTTAGAGAATTTTCTTGAGCCTTCAAATTACCCAAACTATGCATATAATCAAACATTTGATGTGCCACTAGTTTGGATGAGTCCCAAAAAAATTCATCATTCTTTCCAGGAAGTCTCTTCATGAAATAGAACAACACACATACAATCAATGAGCCCATTTTAAAAGAATACTTCCTTTCTTTTGTCAACTTTAAATTCTCAAGAAACTATTGTTGGAGAAGCTCACACAAGTCATAGTCTACACCATTAGCTACCATATCAAAGCTAGTATAAATAGTTGTGGCTAAAAAAAATTTCTCTTTGTTGGTGAAGTATATTTTATGACCAATCATGATAGCGGCATACTTCATAGCCAGATTAGTGATGGACTTTGTCGTTTAAACCTCTCTTGTCATATGAGGCTCCTTTGAATTTCATTACCACTTCATTCTTCATGGATTTCAATAGAGGTACTGGTCCTTTATCCCAGAGGTTGGTAACAACCCTAATTGCTTCCTTGGTTATTAGGTTGGACCAATCAATCCACAAGAATTTATCATGTATTCTACTTAGGACTAGTTTCAAAAATCCATCACCAACCATGGAACTTAGGATGGGAAATTTCCATCTACCTAACCTCTATGCAACCAGGTTCAAGTATTCAGGTTTCACCAAGAAATCATCTCCAGTGAGCTCATTCTATCAAATTTCAATCAATTTGTTGTGATTGAGCTCCTTAGTCTTTACTCGAATATACATTCTCATTTCCTTAGTTAGCATGACCCCATGAAAGATTGATAAGAAGGTGACCATAGGGTTGTCTTCAAAAACCTTCGAGGAATATTTCCTATAATTTTTTCAAGGTCTCTCCAACACTTTAATTACTATAAGGGTTGCCATTCTTCCCAATTTCGAATTCAAAATACTCAAAGATGTAATACCCCCATGTTGCTGACATTCTTTGCTACTATTTGTTACTTTTATGTGTTGGTGTGATATTGGTTTGTGATGGTGACTAGATCACCGACTCTGTGTGTGTGGATGCATAGTCTAGTAGATTGCTACATTTGACATTATTATGATGATTTATGATATTTTGTGTGGTGTTTAGATTATTTGATTATGCAATGGTTTTTTCCTCAATATTATATATGTTGATATTGTAATTCTATGATGTTAATTGGATTCAGTATTATATTATGATGCAGTAGATAAGTAATCATGTTATCATATGATCAAATAGTTTAGAAATGTTATTTCATCACTGATATTGTAATTGTTAGAATAGATGTGGTAAGAGGACAGTGTAGCACCACTTGTTTACAAGTGCCCTGCTATGCTATAATTCCTCCTCACGATATCATGTTTTCGATTATATATATATGTGTGTTACTTGACATTTATTGATATGCAGGAATTGCAGGTATAAAGTCTCGATTCCACCTGCTTCGGCAGGATAGGGCGAGTATTAAATTAACCCAACGGGTAAAATGTTGAAAAAGGGAGTTGATTTGGAAGTGTCCCCATCCCAAGTCCATCGTCTTGTTGTGAGTTGTGTCATGATTGAAGTTTAGTCCTTGTTGTTGTGTAGTTTGATTATTGATTAATTATTTTGTTTATGGCTAGTGGTCATTTAATTAATCTTATCTTATAAGATTAATTAATGATGTCTTGTTGTTTTAATTAATTGTAAGTTAGTTACATGTTGAATTTTAAATATATTGCGAATTAAAAAGTTATTTAATTAATTAAAAGTGTAAGAAATTAATTTAAATGAATATTGATGATGATAATTAAATATTATCTTTTTATTAATATTAAATTAGAAAATCTTGTGTGGATAATATCTTGTGTAAATAATTTATAATTTATAATTAAAAATTGTAGATAAGCGTGTGCTTTTAAAAGTGGAAAAGGACCAATGAGAAAAGAGGATTTTTGAGGCAAAAAGGAGAGCTTTATTGATTTTTATTTATTTTTATCATGAGAGAGTTTTTCACACACGGAGGCTTTTTCTATTGTTTTGGTTTGTAAAAGAAGAGAAAAGAAAAATATTTTTGTTTTGGTGCTTATGGGTAAAAAAAATTAGTTTGAAGAAATGATTGGTTCAGAAGGGAGTTGAAGGAAGGAATCTGAGAAAAGCCACAGAGGGGATTATTCATCGAACGAAGGACTCTAGGTTTTCTTCTTTTAATTTATTATTATCTTATAAACAATATCTAGGTTGCTGCATTTTGAAAACCCATTCTTCTATTTCTTTTGAAAGTGGTTTTGTGATTGAAAGCTTGGTTGTATTAAAACTCTTGAATCTTCTATAGAAAACTTTAGTAAAACCCTTTTGGAAGTTCTTCAATATAATTTAAATAGTGAAATTTATTTTTTTGAAATAAAAATCAGTTTGCTTGTGGGTTGAATTTATATGCTAGAACTATATAAGATTTATTAGAAAATCTTCTATTATATTATTGTTCTGGATCTTTTGTTAAATATATATATATAAATGCTTATATGTATATATATAAACAAAAATAGATATACAATATATATATATATATATATATAATTATTCTGTTTGTGTTATTTAAATGTATATGTTTAACTCTGGTGTACCTGTTTGATTTCCAATTCATGTGAAATGAATAAACAATTATACTTTGTATTTGAGAGTATTGAGTTATATGTAATATTATACTGTTCTTTTTATTTTATAATATACAGAACAACATATAGGGTTCAGATTTCGAAGACATTATATCTAATAAAATATGTAATAAAAAGATAAAAATTATATTTATATATATATTTGTACCTTGGTTGCATCGGAATTCTTATGTCACTGTGTCTTTGGAGAATTAAAATATTTATATTCATTTTTATTGAAATCTGGAATCGTGCTGTTAAAAGTTTTTAATATATAAAAATAAATAAAAATAAAAATATTATAAAAGAAATTTTATTTAAATTAAAATATTAAAAAATTAATAGGGGGTGGGAGGTTGGCCGAAGCCGTACCCTCCCACGGCCTTGTTGTGGTGACAGTGCGTAGTCACCACGGCTACACATAGCAGTCGAGGCTGCTGGGTGAAGTCCATGGGGACTGCGGCCTCCCCACAGGGGGAGGTACGTAGTACCTCCTGCCTGTGTGGAGGTTCGACCCTTATAAAGTTTATTTTATTTGTTTTTTTTTATTGCTTTTATTTAATTCATTTTTTTATGTGTTATTTCGATTTTGACTTTATATATATATATATATGTATATATATATATATGTATATATATATATATGTATATATATATATATGTATATATATATATTTAAATTATAATTTTTTAAAATATGTTATTTATTAAAGATTTTATTAAATGATTATTTTATTTATATATACGTGTTTTATTTATATATATATATATAAATACGCATAAAAGTGTATATATAAGTATATGTATATAATTGCTTATATATGTGAAGTTGGTTGGATATGCTTCGAGCATGAGTTTAATAGGATAATTTTAAGACGATTGCAATGCTATAATATAATTGTGCAATTTAGAAGATAAACTATATTCTTTGAATTTAATTGAACTTTCTCGAGTTATTGATTTATGAAGTTGGTGAAATTTATTGTGCTTGTAGTTTGTTTGGCATCGATCTATGATTTATGCACTATTGAGATTATTCATTTTGTTTAATTTGATTTTCTTTAATTTGGGTTTGGGTCTTGTGGGAAACCCTAGAGTTGATGTATCCTGTTATAGGAACTTAAGTTGTGTTAGGACTTCCAGAGGTGGGGATATTGTTATTTGTTTTCGATCTTGTAATTTGATGTTGTTCTTATGTTTTGGCTTTGGGTAATGTACACTTGGATTGTATCGCTCTTTGAATGTTATGCATATGATTGTGCGCGAGATGGTTAAGCCTCACAGATGAACTATTTGATTGGTTTAGTATTTATTGTGTTACAATCCTGTTGAGTTGGATATTTTTGTGCTTGAGTGTCTAGAGAGAGTGGCTCTAGTGGGGGCCGACGCACAAAGGGGCTGTCAGGGTAACCCACCTAGAGTTAGAGTAATCAGTGATAACCTAAGTAATTAATCATGGGTGGGGTTTAAACATTAACAAGATAATTGTGATGCTTTGTCCACCTGTTAGTGCTATCACAGACCAAAGAGGACTAAGAAGGTCATGGTTGGCAAGATCGTTGCGTTGTCTTCACGAAAGGTTAATGATTTTGCATGAGTAACCCTATGGAGCGGCGCCTTGAGATAGGCTGTCAGGAGAACCATAGATGGAGGTGGCACCTCAAACTAGGTTGTTTGGGTAATCCATGTAGAGATGGAGACGGCACCTTGTGATAGGTTATTTGGAGAATCCATGTGAAACCATGCGATGACACTCTCCTCTAACATTCCAATTGTATTGTTTTATTAAAGTCATCTGGAAGTAGTTTTTGATATTATGACTTGAGATTTATTGATGATAGGTTTTTTGATTTATTGTTATGTTTCAAAGGTGGTCTATGGTTATGTCTTCTGGTGGTTTATCATTGTTTAGTTTTCTATGTGGTCTTTTGATATTATGTTATCTTGTTTGGAGTTAGTCTTGTGTTCCTGTTGATGTACTTGGTCAAGGATCCTTCCTTGTTAACTCCTAGCATGGGGGTGGTTGGGTGGAATGTGCTTCACACCTCGTTGGGTTCCCTTTGGATGCAGTTGTGTCTTTCATTGTAGGGTTTTGGCAGATGCTGTTGATCCAGTGTTCTTATGTACCAGATGTATGTTTATACTTCAGATGTAATTTATTTATTGATGTATTGACTCCCACGTGTGTTGGGAGGATTTTGATATAATTTGTTATATGTTCATTATGTTGTAATATCATATTGATGTAATGTATATGCAGGCCATGTAATCATTTGTGAAATATCATTGGTAACTACTAATTATGTTGTGTTGTATTTGTCGAAATGTATATATATTTATTGTATTTATGATTAGTTCATTTGTGTTTTTCATATATGGTTTAATTTGGATTACTTTTATTAATATGGTTATTGTTAATGGATGTTTTAAATGATGATGTGAGAATGAATGGTTTTATGTAATTGTTTAATTATACTTTAATCTTTTATCCTTGTTTTGGGTTAGTGTAGTCATGTCACCTCATGTACCCCAAGGGATTTAGTTGTGCAACTTAGATCATTGTTATGTTGGAATACTTAAGTATAATTATTATTTTTTGTTAATTTTTTTTTTTGTTGCATCTTTATTAGTTCCTTTGGGGTTTGCGCAGCGGGGCATTACAAAAGAACACAAACCCACAATTGCACAAAAATATAAAATACCTTTTTCTTCACGATGAACTAGAATAAGGGTTTGCATGACTCAAACTCCAAATCACTTCAAGAATGCTCCAAAAAGCTCTTCGATTTCTTCAAATGCGTGAGTGATCAAATTATTTACACATTTTCTTTATAAAATAACGATCTACCCTAATTCACATTAAATGCGACAAATTTCAAAAAGCTACTAAAAACCCTTCTTCTCTACTCAGAAAAACCCTAATTTTCTCTTAAAATGATCATGACTTCATATTTTCTTCCAATTCCACTTGCTTAACCTCTAACTAATCATTTCTTACAACATATCTTCATGCCAAGGATTGACACACCAAACATCAAGGGGTTCAAGTGATTTTCTATTAAAGCTCCCCCTAAGACCTTGCTAGGTCTAGTTCCCAGAGGAATTGTTGGTACTGGATGAGGGAACAGATGCATCAGTCATCTTAGTCTCTTCTTTCTTCCCCCAAATTTTATTCATTTCTTGTTTAATCTCATCTTTGTCTTCTTCACAGGTTCATTCTTTTCTACTAGATTGGTCTGGTTACTCATTTTACTTCTGCAAACTCTTGAGATATGTCTAGGTTTGTTGTAATTATAGCAGACAACATTTCTCTGATTAGTCTAACTTCTACTGACTCTTGTTCTGCATTGACTAGCTTTAAGTCCATACTTGTTACAAGTATAACAGTAGCCATTAAAGGATTGATTCACTCTTCCTCTAGTAAACTGATTCATCATCAAGGTTCTGCATTCGTTGGCCTTGTGTCAAATTATTTTGCATGTGAAAAATTGACTAGAGAAGGAACCAAGACTAATTCATCCAAGTCCTACATTTTGTTGCCCTGTGACCAAATTTGTTGCATTAAAAATAAGTACCATTGAAGAATGGATACCTTTGTGCATTAGGTTGTCTCACAGGTGGTCTCCTAGCAAAGTTCCTTGAATTTCCTTTCTTCTTTCCTTTATTCTGAGTCTTCTAGTTAGCCTTAGAGTTTTCACCTCCTTCCATTCCCAAGCCACCTTTTTCTTCATTTAGTTTTTGTCCTGAAATCAATTCATCAAGCTTTTTTGTTAGATTTGAAATTATTTTCATAGAGTTTCACTTTCTCTAGATCTACTTTCAGATTCACAACTTCTTGTTCAAGCTTAGTGCACTCATTAGACTTGCTTTGTACTAATTTTTTTAGGCATTCTTCAATTATTTTCTTCTCTTCTACTTGCACCTTCAAACAAATAATTTCTTCATTAGCCTGCTTCAACTAACCAGCTACTTCCCTATGCCTTTCTTTGAACTTTTTCAATTGCTCTTTTAATTTCTGGACACATTCATTTGTATCTCCAAAATTTTCTTTCAAATCTCTATTTTCAATTTCAACATTTTCAAGATCCTCAAGTGCAACTTCAGAGCTCTTCTTTATCATTCATTTCTTCCATTTTTAGGATCTCCCTCAAGCTGTTAGGATTTTTCGAAGTAACCAAGCTTTGATACCAATTATTGAATATCCAAGATACTAAGAGGGGGGTATGAATTAGTATCTTCTTAAATTTTATAAAAACATACCATCCAATTATTCCAATGCATACAACAACAAAGATAAGCAAAAGCATTAACAGAACATGAAATCACAAAAAACATGAGCATGAAGATTTTTATGTGGAAAACCCAAAATGGGAAAAACCATGGTGAGTGTTAGCTCACAATATAGTATAACTGGTTATAAGATATTACAAAATGGGGTGGCTCATTGCTGGGACTCACTACCTACAGAGTTCTAATGAAAAAATGGCTTACAACCATAAAATGAGCTGATAAGGTACACTTAATGAGTTCCAATTCAGTTCCAATGAAGCTCAGCAAATTGACTTGACACACTTCATCATATTCGATCTTCTTCAAATTCACATTCACAACTCTATCTTCTCTTGTCCAGACTTCAAAAGCTGTCCACTATATATATACTTGATCTATCCACAAGCATCAATTAGGTCAGCCTAATTAGAAGCACTTCTTATTTATCAAAAATACCAACTATCGGCTACAAGATTTCACAAAATCTTCCTAAAAGCAATTCAAATCCTCAACATGCTACATCATGTCAGAATATACCTAAGATAGGTCAAACATATATCCACAAAAAAAAATTGATTCACCATTACATTATTTATCCATTAGGTTGGCCAAGGATAAACCTAATAGCAAAAATTGCAATCAACATAATCATTTTGATACACCATACAAGCATATGAATACATGAGATCTTGAATGTACATGCTCCCAACATCCATAAACCATTTCCCAAAACTACACGCAACAATAATCACCATCAAATAATTGTGGACCAAAATATAGGAGGATGTATGCTTCATACCAGTTCAGATATCGAACTAGAATACCAGAACAAATTCAGACTTAGTCTTGCAATTGCAACTCATATATCAAGGTGACATCAATGACAACACAAAATAGAAAAAAATGAGATGTTCTTCATTTTTCTAACATTTTGTTATAAACATTGAATGCTTGACATGAAATAGTATCGTTTTGAAACTGTTTAGTTGGAAACAAATTATTTTTGTGACTGTTTAGATATAATAAATATTGTTTTGTCAAAATTGGTATGAGATCAATTGTGAAAAACTTTATTTTTTGTTATTAAATTTGATTATTTAGCTATAAAAAACACCAGTTAATGTGTGAATTACATTACAATAGTTTGTTATCATAGCATGGTTGAAACAAACGACATAATTGTTTGTAGGAAACTATTCAAATAGATTTATTCTCAAGATTCCTATTTCATGTAAACTAATAGACACCATGATATACGTATTAAATCTTACTTTGATGAAAATAAATATGACCTATTAGTTTAAAAAAATTCAAAATGTATGCAAAAATTCATAATTCAATTAGGCACACATATGTGTATGCACGGTTGGAATAGGATTGTTTAGCCGAATCAAATGGTAAGCTAGTTGGATTCTAGGTGCACACATCACAAATGACATGATGACTTGCATTTGAACTATTTTAGATATATAGAACACAATTACATGAATTACTTTGTTTCAGTGATTGAAAATGAATGGATTGTAGATTAAATTCTCTACCTAAACTCTATGTTTTGAAGAAAATGAAAGTACGTATTTAAAGTATGATTAAAAAGGATAAGAGTTTCATTATGTGAAAATTATATATAGATTCTCAAAGTGAAATAAAGTTCTTATTTTAATCAGTGATAACATATGAAACTCATAAACTCCTTCAAGTAAACAATTTACACACACACACATATATATATTGGAGAATATAGTAAATATGAATGAACGTTATATATATATTATATATATATATCAATATATATACATATATACATATGTATACTTACATTCTTTTAAAAATTTAATTCTATAACTGATAATATTCATATTAGTTTGTTTGAAAATCAAATGAAAATCATGAAGGCATCCCATGAAGTACGTGGTTTTCTAGAAACATTATGGAAATATTCAAACCAAGATAGTGGTTAGTGGCTATGGAAATAATGCCATAAAGGTAACTCCCATCCACATGCAAAAAAACATTGTTTCCATTTTGAATTCATAACCCTAGGAAAAAACACAGTGAATTGAATCATCTCGTCAAAGATAAAAAGTAGGGAAGAGCTCGTAGAAGTGGAAAATCGGGGGCAAGTTTCACAAAATATTGATTTATAAGGTAAACTGATTTCTTTTAGAAAGAGGCTCGATTTTTCTATCATCATTTTTCCTCAACATGTGAGTGGTATTCTTCCATTCTGTCGAATGATTCATTAGCATAGTAAAATGCAATTTTTTTGTTGAGTTGCCATGACCATGAGCTGAGTATTGTGGTTGTCTTGATCTTTATTTTTGGGTCACATGGACAGTGGTTTTCCTTGGATGAATAGTATCTAGGTTAGAACCTTATCGACTAGCTCATAGAGCTAGGATGAGGCGTAGGGCCATTAAGATGTAGATGTCCCTTAAACTCACACTACGGTGCTAGCTATTTGATTGCTTTCAGAGTTTCATTTTGATTCAATTGTGTATTTATGTATGCTTAATCTTGTAGAGGATCAATTATCAATCCTATAGAAAGGGTATAGTACCATGTGTCTTCTTTTTGAATGTATCACTTTCTATTTATTGGTTGGGACGATAATGATAAGTGGCTTAGAGAAATTCTTGAGAATGTATTATATGTATTATAATTCCACCATGGTTCAATAGGAATGGTGGTGAAATCTTAGTTAAGATTCAATAAACCCAAGTAGGGTTCAATTTGTATTATTGATGGGTTGTTTCCTTGTAACTATGATCGATATGAGTATGCATGTAAATTATGAGTGCTATAAAACCAACATACCTTTAAGGGTATACCTGTATATGACTCTTTTTGCTAACGAATAAATACATTAGACCTAGATAAGAATAGTCGATTCCAGAGTGACCAATCAATGTTTTTTTTGTAAATTTGAAAAAGCATGAGTTCTACTTAGAACCCAAAACTCTTGTGTTTTGTTTCATAACTAGAATACATGTTCAAGCCTTATATCAACAAGCATTTCAATCTTAGAATCATATCATTTATAAAATTTGCACATTGAATTTCAATAATGATAAGTGTTCAAAGATTTGAATAATGGGCATTCTTCTTTCATGTATGAAGCTGGGCTAGTTTGATTTTTTAGTGAAATCTTATTGGCTTGCTTTGATACTGACATATGAGTTAGCTATAGACAACAAATTGTTACTAGAAAAACAACATTGTTCATTATTTTTTCATTGCAAGATAACCCCGTTCTGCTTAAAACAGTGAAAATTAGATTGTAATGTTATCATTTAACATCTGAATAGCTTGAAACAATAATGAATAATTGCAAATAGTGAATGTTCTATTGGAAATGACATTGTTTGTCATAAAATGTAATTGTTTAGTCTGAAACAACATTATTTTGATGTAAACAATGAATATTATATTGCAAATGACATATCTTTGTAGTTGAAAACAGTTTTGTTCATTAAATTTTTTAGCTAGAACAATATTGAATAGTTGTAAACTATGAACGTTCTATATGAAAAAACTTATCTTATAACTATTAAGTAGAAAAAAGTACTGGTTTTATTAAAAATGATGAATGTTCATATGTAAAAAACAATGTTAGAGTATCACAGTTTTGGAAGAATGCAAAAGAAACAATAGTGTGTGTGAAATTGTTAATATAGACTTTGTTTAGGATTCTTCATTTTGACAAAAGAAACACCAAATGGAATATTATTTAATGATTGCAATATGATTTTTTGTTTTATTTTAGAATGTATGCAAAAATCAAAAACTTAAGTAGGCACATATATATGTGCATGCACATAGAATTTGTCTATTCACATACAAATACTTGTGACATACCTTCTTTTGTTCTTAATTCATTTTAAAATGGATGATTCTTATGGTGAAAAGTAACTATGAGACATGAGAATGATATGACTGATTCTTGAGTTACTCTATTTGAATCATGTATTTGATTTAGGTTTAGAGAGTAAATTAGTAAGTTGATTATTCATTATTAAAGACATATATGTGAGAAGAATATTCTAATATTTGAACAGAACACTGATACCTAAGTAGACTAGATCACCTCAGGGTAGATGCTGCTAGAGGGTAGATAGCTGTTATGAGATGTTGTAATATAGAAAGATACCTTCTAGGTTGGGTTCCGAAATGGAGCTCAAAGAGTATAGGTTTGCTATACCAGAACCTATTTTTTGTTGTTGTTGCAACAAATTTAATATACTTGGCCAAGCAATATAGTTTATTTTGTATGTATGAACTTTGTATTGATATCACTCTTTTCCATTCCTAGCATAGATCTTGCATTATCTTTTCTAACTTGTAGATAGAAATTGCATGTTGATGTATGTGCATGCCCCAGTTTCCACCTTGCTAATTGTTCTCTTACTAAAATTTTCATGTAGGGTTGGGTATTCTTCAAGTTGGAAGATTATGGGGAAGCATAAGCTTTGTGGTTGGGTGGTAAAGTGCTGCAACCATGATCTCATCCACTAGTGGAGGCGAGCGTCAAGAGGAACCTTAGTTGTTCACAAGATTATTTTAGTCTAAGATGCAACTTGATGTAACACATTCATGTATTTGATGTAAAGTGTACAATGTAATGACTTTGTGGCCTTAGGAGCCAAGTCAAACCTAATATTGTAATTTGGCTTTTGAAGTGAATATATAAATCATTGACTTAATTTAAATGGACATGAGTAGCTACGATTGAATTTAGCCACTATTTATGTCATTTTAATTTGGATTATATTCATGTGTCATTTATAATAATATTAATTAATTAATAATTTAGGATGGGTTACTACACTATGTAAATAGCAAAAGGTTTTCACTACATTCTTATTATTTTGTAAACTTCCAGGTTGGAAAACACTGTGTGTTATAAAGTTTGCAACCCATGTACTATTCTAAAACCCTCTACCTATAACAACCCAATTGGTTAGTCACCTCTCAGGTCAGTTTGATTAGTTTTATGTATCCCCCACCTACAATTCCTGTAGAGGTTCTTACAACAATATGTGGGTTGCAGGGTTCATAATACCCAGGGTTGAATACTATGAATGGAATGTAGATTTCTTTTTAAACCAACATAATTTATTAAGGAGCATGTGCACTAGGTGAAATGGGAAAATCAAAATGTAGAAGTGGATAAAGTAAAGAGGTTTTGGAGTGATGGATAATAAAATATAGCGAGTGGTAGGGTGGGAGGGATAGAAGGACCAATATACAAAACACAAATATTACATAGGGTTTTTTTGGTGGATGTAATCCTCTTGAAAAATATTTTTATATCCTTTGTTTGATGGATGCAATCCCCCTCTCCAAATATATAGAAATCACTTTGGTCTACTTGTTTTCATGTCTTTTTAAAGAAGATTCCTTTTTCATTTCATACATTCTAGTACCTGCTGTCTTGATTTCTATATTTACATTTTCCCATTGAACATAGTGCACATGCTCCTTCCTCAACTTCTCAAGAGTAGGAATAATATCTTAGGTCAATAAATTATCTATTATCATTATTCTAAACCATTTCTCACCACCCCCCTACATCATACCAACCAAAAAACATTATCCTTATCCCTCCTCCATCCTATAAATCTATTTTGGGTGCCTATTTCCCACAATCCACCATCACATATCCCACTCCTACTAAGTCCATTTTGGGTCCTTCTATCCCTCCCACCCTACCACTTCCTATCTCCCTCACACACACACACACAACCTCTCTCCACCTACCCCTCCTTCCCTCCCTAACTAACTCTCTCTATACCTATCTCTCCCACCCTACCACTCCCTATCTCCCTCCTTCCCTCTATACCTCCCACCCTACCACTCTCTATACATATCCCTAGATATCTCTCCTTCCATCTTTCTCTCCCTCCTTCTATCCCTCCCACCCTACCACTTCCTATCTCCCACCTTCCCTCTCTCTCTTTCTCCCTCTCCTTGTCCCTCAATTAATATATAGTGATTACTACTTTCAAATCTAGATCTTGGTAAAATATTTTATGTGACTCAAATATTTTATCAAATAATCCATTCCTAGAACATGTTTCTTTATGTTCTTCATCATATTGTAAGTATTCTCTTTATACAAATTATGCATGAATTTATTCTCATACTACCATGGCCAATATTCCCAAAAGTAAATGACATATATCCTTTAACATGATGCAATACTTCCTCATGATATGTACCTATCTTAAATTTTTACAAACACTTCTCACTTACTAGTACCTTATGTTATTTCTACAATTGTGAGTTTTTTATATTTATTTGGATACTCTAAAGATACTTATATTTATTCTTGTATATATTTCTAAAGATACTTCTCCTTTGTACTAGTCACTTATGGATACCATCACTCTTTAACAAAAATAATTTCATGATCAATTACTCACCTTTCTCTAATTTATTTATTGGGATTTCCCATCTACTTGACTCTTCATAAGCATTGTAACTCTTGTACAATCTTTCCATCCTTATAATTACATATCTCCCATCCCATTAACTAAATAATCTTAAATCCAAAAGATTTATTTTGGATGGAAATGATTCTTGTACCTGTTCAACCATATTATTTTAATCTACATACATTTTCACAAGGAACCAAAGGTATTTTATTTTCTTTTGGGGATCACTACCATAAAAATATATTCATTCATTTTTCTAGTCTAAAGACAATAAAATTAAATATGGAAATAAACATAAAGATAAAGAAAATAGACAATACATTTTACTTTAAATAACCTTCCTTCTTAGATAGAATTAAAATGGAGTGCACCCTTGCTCTATTTGATATGGTCTCTTAGATGCTTTATTGAATACTACTAATGGAATATGGATATCTCTTTAAACCAAATTAAGTCCACCTTCAAATTTTAGAACTTGTTGGTACATTAAAAATGGCATTGGACTTCCTTCATATGATTGGAACAAAAAAATGCTCACATTATCTGCACTATTGGAAAACACACTATCCCCTATTAGTTATTTCCCTCTCTCCACCTCCCCCTCCTTCCCTCCCTCCCTAACTCTCTTTATACCTACCCCTCCCACCCTACCACATCCTATTTCCCTCCTTCCATCTATCCCTCACCCTACCACTCTCTATACATGTTCCTATCTCTCTCCTACCCTCTTTCTATCCCTCCTATAACTCGCACCCTACCACTTCCTATCTCCCTCCTTCCCCCTCTCTCTCCCTCCCTCTCTACCTCCCTCTATTATGAACTAGTGATAACTACATTCAAATATAGATCTTAGTAAAATAGTTTATGCCACTCAAATATTTTATCAAATCATCAATCCCTAGAGTATTTATGAATTTGTTCAAGCAAATAAAGTGAGAGATGATGTTATTACTAGAGTTGAACAAATGAATTCAAAGATTCTTAAACTTAAGAATTTGCATCTAGAAATTGATCATCAACACATTTTTCCTCATCCCCGTTGCTCTTACCTATTAACACCCCCTCCTATTCCTTATCAGTAAATACACTATCTATCTCATTCACTTTGGTTTGCTTCTTCATATTCTTTTTTCATTTCATGCATTCTAGTACTTGTTGCTCTAGTTCCACATTACCATTTTCCCATTGCACATACTTCACATGTACCCTCAACTTCTCAAGAGCATGAAGAAACTCTTCAATAAATACATTATCTATCTCATTCACTTTGGTCTACTTCTTTTCAAGTGTTTTTGGGTCCCTATGTGGGTATGTGTAGAGTCATCATGGAAAAAATAGCCCCTTAAGTGGTGAAAAATTTAGAAAAATCAGAGTTAGGCAACTTGATGTAAAAATTTGAATAAGTTATCTATATTATTTAAAAAATATGTAAGAATAGAATTTGTATCAAATTGAATTTAATTTCTAAATGACTAGGTTTATTTAAAAAAAAAATCTATTTGGTGAAAATTTGAAATTTCAATGCAATAGTACTTAAATTTCAGGGAAAAAATAAGTAGGTGTTTGTCTGACCACCCTAACCACAACAAAATGATAATATTTTAGATATAATTAGAGGACTCATGTTGAAATGTGATGCATATTTTTTTGTAATTTTCTTTCCAAGTAAATAATTAATTATGATTTTTTTATTACAACTTTTAAAAAATATAAAAACTCGTATGTCTGACCACGTTAACTTGGTTAAAACTTCATGAATTTTTTATTTATTTTTAAATCCTATAGTAGGCAAATCATAGAATTTGATGCATGTTTCGGGTTCAAAAAATGTGATTCCATTTGAAAGCTATAGATGTTTTTCAATCAACCTATCAATCAGGACTTTAGTCCTAATTCAAATAGAAAATGAATAATAATCATTTATTAAATTCAAAGTTACAAAGAATAATTTATATTGGTGGAAAGTTGAGAATCTCCTTTAAAAACCCTTTTCATTTAATCAATTTTGGGTTTAAAAAAAGTCGTTAGCCACATACCCTACACATACCCATCATATCACCACTTTTTTGCCTATCATGATCCTACACATACCCATGTCCCACAATGTACAAGCACATCTCTCCCTTCTACTCAAAATGGTTGAAGTTACTCTTATTTGTGCCTTTCATTACACTCGTGTTGTGTAAATAACAAAATGTCTTAATTACATTAATATGTTTTTCTAAAATTAGAGGTTGGAAAACATTGGGTGTTATGGAACATGCAACCCACATACTATTTAAAAACCTCTAGAATCTACACACAACAATTTTGATTGGTTAGCCACCCCTCAGGTCAATTGTTATTAATTTTATGTATCCCTCACCTAGAACTCCTCCCCAATCTCTCCTCCCTTGAGCTTAGAATGAGCACAATGCAAAATAAGAAAAGGTTTTCATTACAATAATTGTAGGTTGGAAAACATTGGGCATTATGGAACCTGCAACCCACATACTATTGTAAAGCCCTATACATGTAACAACCCAATTAGTTAGTCATCCCTCAGGTAATTTTGATAATTTTTATGTATGGGCCCCACTTTTAACTCATCCCCAAGCTCTTGACCCTTGAGATTAGAACAAGACAAATGCAATCACTCACAAATCATTGTGTTTCCCAACCTGTGATTATTTTATGCATTTCTATTTCCATCATATGACAAAATTGAAACACAACTTCTACTCTAAGTCACAGTTGTGGTAAATTTTGAAATTTCCTTTCATTACATTCATACTCTCTATATAAGAAAAGTTTTTCATTACAATAATTTTAGGTTGGAAAACGCTTGGTGTTATGAAACCTACAACACTCATACTATTGTAAAACCCTATACACATAACAACCCAATTGGTTAGTCACCACTCAGGTTAGTTATATTAGTTTTATATATCCCTCACCTATAAATCCTTCCCAATCTTTTCTCCCTTGAGCTTGGATCAAGAAGAATGCAATCACTCACAACCCACTGTGTTTTCCAACATGTGATTATTTTGTGTATTTCTTTTTCCATCATATGAGGAAACTAAAATGCATTTTTTACTCTAAGTCATAGTTGTAGTAAATTTTGAAATTGTCTTTCATTACATTTGTACTCTCTATATAAGGAATTTTTTTCATAATAACAATTTTAGGTTTGAAAACACTTGGTGTTATAAAACTTGCAACCCACATACTATTGTAAGACCCTCTACACATAACAAACCAATTGGTTAGTCACCCATCAGCTCAGTTTGGTTAGTTTTATGTTTCCCCCAATTAGATATATAGATTATCCTTTGATACTTCCAACCAATTGGTATATGATAATTGGTACAAGAGTATCTAAAGATACATTGTAGGGATCACCCTCTTGGGTTTTGCAAAGCCCGAAGTGTAGAGGGAAAGCCTATCAAGCTTTCACCTATTCGTTGGCCAATCCTCAAAGTTATTGATAATTAGATTTGGAAAATTCATAGATAACTGATGAGATATAGATTGGTTAACTAAAAATAGTCAATAGTTCCATTTGGAGTCGATACATCTTGAGTAGGCTTAGAATTCTAGTACACTATTCATCAACCCACTCTTTTGACTCAAACTCATCCAAAGCACCATTTGTCATGGAGAATAAAAGCACAACATTTTCCTCATATGAATACACCATGAACCTACATTTGAGCTTCTAAAAGAGTGTAGCTCACTCGATCCTACCAATGTACAAAAATCCTCATATTTTGCAATATTAGTATCATCTACCAACCAAAAAATATACGAACTATAGAGTTTCGTTCATTACCTAAACGCATTTTAGACTTGCACCATTTGACGATAGATGATGTATTTATCAATGATTTTGCATTGTCGTTTTACTTTAAATCTTCTTGTGCTAAGGCTCTTTTAATACATGTTCTTGCACCATCATTCCCCCCCTTTTTATGCTCAAATTCTAAGAAACTTCACATATGTTGAGCACAATTGATGTTATCCATCCTAACCAGCCAATAGAACATTTGTGAGTTCTTGAATTATGATGCATAGTTATTTGACCATATGATATGTTGACCAAATGATATTTAAGTTCTATTAGATATCTCACAAAAGGACATCTAGAAGTAACCTTGCATGAACTCTATAGAATGTGTACAATCATCATTGATATAAAAGTGATACTCCCTCAATATTTTCTTGTCTTCCTTTATACTATCATGTGTATGAAGGAACACTATATGCACAAATATAGGAACCTATGTGGAGTTGTAATATTACAATTGCACCTCATATTATGGTTGTAGAATGTAGTTCTCTACAAATTCAACAACTAAAATGATGGTATCAAGTAGAAATGTGTCCTTGCATAAAGTTAATTGTAATTCCAACATCAGGCTTTATGGGTATGCCTTGCATACTCATACACTACAGTATTTCAAAAAATACATATAAACCGATACACTAAAATCCTTTCACCAACCAATTCACACCTTTTTTCTTATTTACCATATTTTATGTTGTAAGCCACTATCTTATATTTTTTCAAATCCTACTAGTTCATTTACAATTACATGTGTACTCTCCATACATTCATAAATTAGAAAATGCTACAAGCCACCACAATGATCACATGTGTCATCCAAGCATAAGTTCTTGTATAATAATTTACCATCCACTATTTCATATAAAATTCTCAATATAAAGGATACATATGTACTATTTCATAAAAAACTCAATATGTACTCTACAAAAAGTTATGCGTGTGTGATTTATTTTGACATAAAAAGGCCTTACCATTTCAAAATACCTTTGAATAGTTTTAATTTGAGGATACATATTTATAAATTTGGTAAAAAATTATGTTTGAGTCATATCAAAAAAAGGCTTTGGATGTGGCTCACAGTTTCAACTACGAATTCTCCTTCTTACAACATCCTTTTTTGGGAGCTACCCTTGTGTTATTCTTACAAAATTATTCAATTAGGGATTTGAAGGCTTCAATGATTGGTTTATATTTTTGTGGGATTCTATCAAAGAATTTCCATAATTTATTATTTTTTGGTCCTCCAATCTTTGATGCCTTTGGACCACTCTTATTACAATTTTTATAATTACTTTAAATTTTCTTGATTTTTATTTATAATGAGGCATGCTTTCTTATTTTGATTGCTTACAATTGTTGATGTAATGACATGTCATGTGACATTACTATCTTTGGTGCATGAGGTGGAATTTGTGCTCTCATATGCACTCATTAGATTCTTTACAATATATTTCTCACTTGAAGAATCTAATGTTCTTAGCACACGAATATTCATAGTGGGGGTAAATATTAGATTTCTCATCATTTCAACAAATAGTTGACATCTTCCAATTTCATTTAGGTTCTCAAAAAAAATATCCATATCTTATTATCATATCTTCAAGAAGTATTCTTTGGAATCTTATCAACCATAGACTTCAAAAAATTCTCATCAATATCAATAAAAAAATTAGGCTTTCTATGCAAAAATCTAGGAGGTGTTAGATCAAAGGTAAATTTTTCTCAACATTAGGAATTTCATCAATATTTAAATGAGATGGGATAGATGGTGTACCTTCAATCGGAGATGAAAAATATGATGTACCTTGGAGTTGAGATGTGAAAAATATGGTGTACCTTTAACTTGAGATGTGAAATATAGCAATGACTCCAACTTGAGATGTTAATGATGATATAATTTCAAGATGAGTTGTCATAGATGGTGTGCCTCCAACTTGACATGTGTTAGATGACATGTCTCCAACTTTGGGATTCAAATTTCTCATTGCATTAAGGTTTTACATTCATTACCTTTGTGTCATCAAGTCCATATCTCTCTTACATTGAGTGGAAATTTCATTTTCCTCTTGAATTATTGTCTTCTTTTATGGTGTTTAATTTCCTACTTTCAAGAAGTTACCTTATTCCTTCTCTAAGTTCTTTGGATTCTTAGATTCACACTCATCCAATGTTAGAGCCTTTGGTCATTTCCTTGACATGATAAATAATTCTATATGTATTATGTATATGACCTAGTGATTAGTTGCATCATGGTACTAAAGAGTAAAGCAATCTCATACACAAATCTGAAAATAATCATAAAATTAGGACTATCATAACTTCATTAGGATAGCCATAGTCTCATTAGGAATTTCATAACCTCATTAGGATGGTCATAGGTTCATTAGGACTATCATAAATTCATTAGGATGGCCATAGGTTCATTAATATTATCATAACTTTATTAGGATGGTCATAGATTCATTAAGACTATCATAACTTCATTAGGAGAGTCATAGCTTGATTATAATTGTTGTAACTTCATGTAATGAGAGTTGAAGTTCTTTGTAGTATCCTATTGCATCATGTAGTGAGGTAGGTATGGTTCCATAATTTCTATATTTTGTAGGCTCCTTCAACTTCTAAATTTTTTTTTTTACATAAATATATTGTATAAATGTATCCAAAGTGTGGAAGCATAGACAAGGTGTGTGAAAATTTAGGAAAAAATCTTCAAAGAAATTGGAGCTTTGAAAGACAGTATAGATATGAGCATCAAAGAATAATTGAAAATGGATTTTTAAATGTTTTAATTTAAAATACCAGTTCCAATCACCATAGACTTCACAAGAAACTTATTCGGGTATGTGCAAGATCATGATGGGCCAAAAAGTGGCAATATTATGGGTATTTGTAGGGCATGTGGCTCACGACTTTTTTTTTACCCAAAATTGATGAAACAAAAAGGTTTTTTAGAGGATATTCTCAACTTTCCACCAATATAAATTATGCTTTAATATGAATTTAATAAATAATTATTATTCAATTTCTATGAGAATTATGACTAAAGTCCTGATTGATAGGCTAATTGAAAAACATCTATAACTTTCAAACGGTATGACATTTTTTGAATCTGAAACATGCATCACATTCTATGCTTCACATACTATAGGATTAAAAGAATAAAAATTAAATTTCATGAGTTTTTTACCAAGTTAAGGTGGTCAGACATACAAGTTTTTTATATTTTTTAAAAGTAGTAATAAAAAATTCATAATTAATTATTTACTTGGAAAAAAATTACAAAAAAAAATGCATCACATTTGGACACGAGTCCTCTACTTATATATAAAATCTTATAAAATAATATTATCATTTTATTATGGTTAGGGTGGTCAGACAGACACCTACTTCTTATTTTTACCCTGAAATTTAAGTACTACTGCACTGAAATCTCAAATTTTCACCAAATAGATTTTATTTATCTTTAAATAAACCTATTAGTTTAGAAACTACATTCAATTTTCTACAAATTCTATTCTTACATATTTTTGAAATAATATAGATAACTTATTCAAATTTTTATGTCAAGTTTCCTAACATTGGTTTTTCTAATTTATTTGCCACTTAAGGGCCTATTTTTTCCATGATGATCCTACACATACCCATTCCCAAGATTCAATAATGAAGAATTTATGTTAAATTTCTCTCTTTAATGATTTAAAATTGTGATGAATTTATTTGTAGCTTATATTATGTGAATGAGATTTGAAGTTCCTTGAGAAACATGTTAAAAAATTATTTGTTGAAAAGGCATTAGAAAATTTTAAACAAATGCAAACCAACATCTTGCTTTCTACTTCTAAATAAATGTGTTGTACACATATATTGTAAAAATGTATCCAAAGTGTGAAAGCATAGACAAGGAATGTTATTTTTTTGGGGAAAATACGATAAAGAAATGTGTGTATAGAAAGAGAAAGATTAATAATCATATCTTAGTCTCTCCCAATATACAACATATGGTTATCATCTCTCTCTATATATACATACACATATGGTAGACATGTATGCAAAATGTGTAAGAACAAAAAAGGCATATGAGCTATGTGAGAAACATGTTCAAAAAGTGTTTTTTGAAAAGGATTTAGAAAATTTTAAACAAATGAAAATCAACATCTTTCCTACCTATGCTCAAATTGGAGGTTTGAAAGAGGGTATGGACATCCATCAAATAATAATTGAAAATAGATCTTTTTAGATGTGGTAATTGCAAGTTCCACTTCCAATCACCAAAGCATTCACAAAAACTTATGAGAAAAACATGTATTCACTTGTGTCAACATGGAATACTTAAGGTGTGCACATATCATTGATATATTAACTAGGAACATGCTAACATAATCATAAATCTGGGTAAACAAATACAGAAAGAACATAATCAAACGAAAAGGATTACAATTGAACTATGTTCACAAAGTGGCATGCAAGAAAGGTAGAAAAAAAAATAGGGCCTACCTTAAAATTTGAGTTTCGATTTGACAAATTATACAATTATGTCTAGTTTTTTTTGATTCAAACTCCTCAAAAATTTGAGCTTTCCACCAAGTTTCTTTGTTTTCAATGTTAAATTCTCTATAAATCTAATAGAATTTGTAAATACTATAAAAATATTGAATCTATATTATCAAATTAAAACAAAAAAAAATCATAATAAGCTTTCCAACACTAGAAACATAAAATATTACTACATGTAGTCAAATTTGGTCTAAAAACTCAAGTATTTCTGTCTACATTGTCAAACAAAAAAATGTGGTGGAAAGGTGGTGGAATATGTATAATATGCTTGTGATTTTTCAACACCATGAAAATTAATTTCTCTATTAGATAATGTACAAACGGTAGAGAATAAAATATTTTGTGGGCTTGAATGATGGGTCACATGCCTTTTTACCATTTTCTTCTATTTCCTAAAATGTACTTATGTTAAAACATGAGAGTGTTATAATCTATATGAACACATATAATCATAAACCTAATACCCTCAATCCCATATCTTATACCCTATACCCTAAACCCTATACCTTATAGCCTCAACCCTAAACCCTATATCCCATACCATAAACCCTATACCCCATACCCTCATCCCTAAACCCTAAAACTTATACCCTAAACCATATACATTATACCCTTAACTCTAAACCCTATACCTTATACCCTCAACCCTACATCCTCACCCTTATAACCTCCATTGTAAACCCTATAACATTGACCCTATATCTTATACCCTCAACCTCATACCTTCCACTGTAAATAATATGCCCTAAACTCCATACACTCAACTTTAAACCTTGTCTCCCTAATCCTATACCCAATATTCTCAACCCTAAACCCTATACCCTTAACCCTAAACCCTCAACCCTAAACCCTATACCTTCTACCCTTAACCGTAAACCTAATACCATCAAATAAAACCTCTAAATCATCAAACCTATACCTTATACCCTCAAGCCTATACCCTCAAGCCTATACCTTATACCCTCCACCACAAACCCTATACCCTTAACCATATACCCAATATCCTCAACCATTAACCCTATACCTTATACCCTGAACCGTAAACCCTATACCCTTGAACCTATACCCAGTGCCATCAACCCTAAACCCTAAACCCTATACCCTACACACTATACCCTTAACCATAATCCCTATACCCTCGACCCTATACCCAATATCCCCAACCCCTAAACCTTACACATTATAACCTCAACTATAAACCAAATACCCTCAACCCTAAATTCTACACCCTCAACCCTACAACTTCAACTTAATACCCTCCACTGTAAACCCTATATCATCAACCCTATACCCAATACTCTCAATCCTTAACCCTAAAATGTAATCCCTATGTACACTCAACATAAGCACTATCCCTCTACCCTAGGCCCTAAAGTGTATATGCTAAACCTCAACCCTAAAATCCATACCCTCAACCCTAAGCCCCATACCATCAAACCTATATCTTATACCCTCAACTGTAAACCCTGTAGCCTTGACCCTATACTCAATACCCTCAACCCTAAACCCTATATGTAGAAACCTATACTCTAAACCTATACCCTATAACCTCAACCCTAAACCTTACATTCTCAACCTTGTACCTTATACCATCAATCCTACAACCTCAAAAATATACCCTCCACTATAAACCTTATACCCTCAACCCTATACCTAATACCCTCAAACCTAAACACTATCCCTCAAACCTAGGCCCTAAATCCTATATGTTAAACCCTCAACCATAAAATATATACCCTCAACCTAAAAATTATACCCTAAACTATAAACCATGAAGAGTGGGGAGGGAGAGATAGGGTGGAGGTAAGATGTAACAACCTAGAGAAGGAAGAGAGATAAAAGAGGAAGGGAGAAGAATATATAGAGATGGTTAAGGAGGGAGGGAGGAAGAGGTAGAGAGGGAAAGAGATAGAGAGGGGAGAGAGAGACAGATAAGAGAGGAATGGAGAGAGGGAAGGATCAATAGAGAGTGGGAGAGCTAGAAAGTTGAGGGAGAGATGAATTTCCTTCATAAAAAAATGACAACATGACAATGTGCTCACACTATTTCCAATAAGAAAGGTTTTAAATTTGAACTCCCAAGCAACCAATAAAAATTATTTCATTAGGATATATATGGAATATGTAAGAGACATGAGTAGATACAGGGTAAAGTGGTTTCCAAATTATTGAACTAGGGGTCCATCTAGATTAAAGGTCATCCATACAAATGAAATTTAACCATTAGATGATGACACTTTTGAAGAGTATTTTACAATGACCTAGATTTCTTTGATTCAATTATAAGGGATGTATTATAATTTTTTAACACTAGTTCACATGATCATGATTGCAACATATATTCAAAACAATTGTGTTAATAAGTTATTTGAATTTTCTTATTTTGTGGTGGATAATATTCACCAAAAAATTAATGTATCTAAGGGTTGACAATCGTCTATTTCAAATGAAATTTTTAAATTTTTCCATATTCTAGATAATACTTAAGAAAAAAACATGGGATTATGCTCTAAAAGTCAAGTCACGTCACCATACAATATGCCTATGCCAATTTAGATGAGAAATTATACATGGGATGTAAATTGTAAATATTCTAACTAGAGTACTTTTAAGCTATGATTTTTTCAACGAATGTCAAACATTATTGGGAAAAAGAGGAGAAGGTTATCTAAGAATTTTAGAAATTTCTAAAGACAAACATTGTTTAGTTGAAAAAACAATTGAGCATAATTGGATAGATTGGTTCTACCACCAAGATAGAACAATAAACAATTTCTAGGAGTTTAATTGGAGCCACATGCTCTCCCATTGTGGGTCCCTAATAGAATGGATTTTATTTAATAATTATGGAAATTGAATGTGTTTGATAAGATTAAATTGAAACAATATAGGAAAGGATCCTTTTCCTATTTCATAGTTGAATTCTCTGATTTACTATCACTACCAAGTAAGGTCATAATCTCATAAAATCTAAATTGGTGGAATATAGAATGGTGAAAGAGAAAAGAAAAAAAATGACTTAGAAGGTTTTATTGAAAACTCTAGAAAAGAAGTAGGGTGATCACATATGAGAACCAATTTGATAATATGAAGGCTTGATAAGAAAATTTAAAACTAAAGAGGAAATTGATAAAAGAACAGGTGGACTAAAATATGCTAGGGAGAAAATAAGATATTTTTCTTGGATATCAATTAAAAGGGGTTTTGGTTGGGAAAACAACCTACCATATTCTAGTAATGGATCACCTAGTGATTCCAAAATAGAATAGTCTTATAGGGATGGTTTTACAACTAAATGTTCAACCACTAGTTGATTATGAGATTACTAAAGACAATGGGGAAAATATAGAAGAATATTAGAAGATAATAGAAATAATTGCATTACCCAAAAGGTTTAAATTTAGTGACATTATTTTTGAAAGGATATTATTGAGGTTGGAGGAAGAAGAATAGGCCATTGAAGACATCAAGGCCAAATCTTGTGATAAATTCCTTTTAGATGATGAATTTATCAATTCAGGTGAATTTAGAGTGATGTTGATCAAGGGTAAAACTAATGAAGACATATAACTGATAAAGGTGTTGGCAACACAAGGGAAGACAACTAAGAGGGGGGGAATTAGTTGTCAAAGAATTTCAAACTTATTCAACTTATTATTCTTATTTTCAAATTTGATTAATAACCATGAAAGAATAAATCAAAAACACATCAGAAACACACATAAAACAAATATTTTTTATGTGGAAACCCTATTAGGGTAAAAACCATAGTGGAGGTCATTCCACAAGATTATACCCTATTAAAAGTATAAAGAAATGTGAATGGGGAATGCACATGCATTCAAGGGCACTACTCAAATATAGAAGGGTAACTACCCAAAGGAAGACACACTATCTTACAAAAACATTTAGATTACATCCATAGGGATTTTAATTGACAAAATAGCATCTACTAATGCCTGATCATGTAGTTCTGGTTAAGCACATGAACACTTCTTCACACTCTAGTCACTCTTCTTCACACTCTGCTTCTACCTTTGAAAGATATGAACATTATTCATGCATAGGAATCACACACTTTTCATACTCATTCCTTCAAATGATAGAACAATTGCACTTATATATCCACAACAAGAAATTACATTGATACATGTCAGCCTCAAGAAAATAATAAAATGAATGCAAATTATCGGTGCAAAACAATAAAGATTATTAATACGAATCAACCAAGGTCGGCCACAACATATTTAAGACCCAAAATAAAAGTCTCAAACACAAACCACCTTCAAAAATTACTCCTTGAAGATCCACAACACACTTCAACACCCTGTCAGACAAGAACATGAAAAACATGAACACACAAGAGAAAATATTGAATCACGAGCACAACAATCAACATAGACGTGCAACAAAGATAGAGAACAATCTAGAACCATCTAAAAATGTCATGACTCACTAGAGAAGCATCCATAGCCATTGAACTTACTAAAATTGCATCATCTTCATTCAGGAACACCAACTGAAGCAACAAAAAAACTATTAGAATACAAATCTTCATAACTTGATCAAATATTTACATGGATCTTTGAAACTTAACATGGATAAACTAGATATAATTGATAGGAAACCCTTTAATCCACAACCTCTGATTATCAATTTACTGAACTCACTAATAGACTGAACTTCACAACTGACAACATGCAACTTATTTCATTACAATTTTCTCAATATCCTCAACATATATAGTTTCTAAGACATTAATGCTAATAGTGTTGACATCAATAAAAACCACATCAGCAACACAACCAAAAAATCCAACAATCTCCCCCTTTGGAATTGATGGCAACACATGATGTGAAAAACACCATCAACACAACTATCTTCAGCACTAACTTCCCCTTAGGTTTCAACTCTTTTCCCCTCAATTATTTTACACTACTCTTATTCCCACATGACTCTTCTCCTCGGATAATTCATATTTTTTCACATGACTCTTCTCCCCCTTTGAAATCAATGACAAAGATCTATGTTCTCCACACAAGCTCTAAACCACATATTTGAACATCTGACTACTCCCCCTGAGTAGTAGCCACCACAACATCAATTCGGATCAAAATATGACCATGAAATTCACAAATTGATGCAAGTTAATGCATATTAGTTCTGATTAGGAGGGGTAGTCACCCCTAGATTCCCTCTGAGATACTCAAAAGTATCCTTAGGAAACAACTTTGTAAATATTTTTGCAATCCGCTCCTTAGTAGGCACATACTACAATCTGACTTCCTTTTCTCTCAAAAAGTAAAACTTGATAGATATATAATTGGTCTTTGAATGTAGTACTAGATTCTTAGAAATGTTAATTGCACTTGAACTATCACAAAATATATCAATGGGTTCATCATACACAACTCTGATATCTTTCAACATCTGCTTCATCCAAAATACTTGAGTACAATTGTTAGAAGCAACAATGTATTCAAATTTTGTAGTAGATAAAGAAATGGCATTATGCTTTTTACTTAACCATGAAATTAGCTTCTTACCCAAGAAAAATACACCACCACTAGTACTCTTTTTGTCATTCACATCACGTGCCCAATCAACATCAATAAAAGCACTCAAAGTAAGATCATCATCTTTAGGATACCACTGGCCAAAATCAATTGTTCCCTTCAATTATCTAAAAATAATTTTCACAACAATTAAATGATATTCTTTAGGATCAACTTGAAATCTTGCAACAATACATACAACATTCATGATATTTGGTCTAGTTTGAGTCAAGTAAAGCAATCCACCAATCAGTAATCTATAGCTAGTTTGATTTTCTTTCAGAGAATCATCACTTTGTGTCAACTTGCATCTGATCACCATAGGTGTACTAACTGGCCTTGAATCTTCCATACCAAACTTCTTTAGCAACTCTTTCACATACTTGGATTGAGATATGAAGATCCCTTTATCTAACTGAGTAATTTGAAATCCCAGAAATAATTTCATCTCACCAATCATTGACATCTCAAATTTACTTTGCATCTCATCAACAAACTTCATGCACAAACTATCATCTCCTCCAAAAATGATATCATTAATAAAGACTTCAACAATTAGATCTTTATTATGATCAATATTGAAATATCAATTTCTATTAGTAGTACCTTTATTGAATCCAAGCTTCAAAAAATACTTGTCCAATCTAGCATACCATGGTCTTGGGCTTTCTTAAGTCCATACAATGCTTTCTTCAACCAACACACCATATCTCCCTGATTAGTCAATTGAAATCCATCAGGTTGCTCAACATACACCTCTTCTTCCAATTCGCAATTTAGAAATGCTGACTTGACATCCATCTAATAAACCTTGTAGTTTTTGTAAGCAGCATAAGCAAGAAATAATCTCACAGCTTCAATTCTAGCAACATGGGAAAAAGTTTCTTCAAAGTCAATTCCTTCCATCTGGGAATATCCTTTACACACCAATCTTGCTTTATTTCTAACAACTTCACCTTGATCATTCAACTTGTTTCTAAAGAAATAGTTAGTTCCAATTACATTTTTATCCTTAGGTCTAGGAACAAGAATCCATGTATCATTCTTCTCAATTTTCTATAGCTCTTCTTTCATTACTTCCACCCAATGTTCATCTTTGCATCCTTCATTCACACTATTAGGCTCATTCTTTGAAATCAAATAGTACTCTTCTACAATATTGCTCCTAGTCTATACACCTGTATTCTTATCGCCTATGATCTAATCTTTTGAATGATCCAATCTTACATACCTCAGAGTCTTAGGATGTTCTTGAACTTTAGGCTCTTCTGATCTCTCTTTTTCATTTTCACTTGTTCCTTCCTCTTGATCTTCTTGTCACCAGAATGATTTGAATTTGATTTGAAGTTTGAACTTGCTTTCCTTTGTTTGTATTGTCATTCTAATCATTAGAATCATATCCACAGGTTCTAGATGGTTTAGTTATGTCTTCATCAACCTTGAAATTTTTACTTTCAACCATTTTCCTCAATCTTGTAGCATAGGCCTTGCTTTTAGTAGAATAACTTAGAAAGATACCTTCATCACTCCTAGCATCAAACTTTCCTATATCTTCATCTCTTTTGGTATAACATTTTATCTTGAAATATTTAATAGTAGGTTTATGACTATACCATAGCTCATAAAGGGTCTTACCAATATCACCTTTGATTTTCACCCGATTGAGTGTGTACACAACAGTACTCACAGCTTCTCTCCAATAGATATGAGGAACATTTCATTCTAACATCATAGTCCTAGTAGCATCTTGAACTATCCTATTCTTCCTTTCCATAACTCCATTTTGCTAAGGGGTCCACGGGGCAGATAATTGTCTCTTTATTCCATGCACTTCAGAAAAAGAATTAAACTCATGAGAAGTGAATTCACCACCTCTATTTTATCTTAGAAATTTAATCTTTAGACCTGTCTCTGTCTCAACCATAGCCTTAAAAATCTTGAACTTTTCTAGAGATTAAAATTTCTCCCTTAAGAAAGTAACCCACATCATTCTAGAGTAATCATCAATAAGTAACATGAAGTACCTATCTCCTTGTAAGCTTCTAACTCTTTAAGGACCACATAAATCAGTATGAACAAGCTTCAACACTTCTTTTGAACAATGTTGTTTTCTCTAAAATGGAATTCTTGTTTTCTTCCCTAATTGAAATTCCTTGCATATAGCATTAGTAGGCTTTACCAACTTAGGAAGATCTCTCACTACCTAAGTAGAACTTATCTTGATAATATTGTCAAAGTTTACATAACACATTCTCCTATACCACAACCAACTTTCATCAACTTGAGCAATCAAATAACTTTTACTAGCAGCATTCAGGTTCAAGATGTTACCTTTTTTTTCTATACCTGAAGCAATCATATTTCTAGAACTTCTCAATATTCTACACTTTCCATTCTTGAATTGAAGATTGTATCCCTTGTCAACCATCTATCTGTCACTTAAGAGATTATGCTTCAAACCTTCCACATATAGAACATCATCAGTATTATTCTTACCATCAAGAGAAATGGATCCTCTACCATGGATTACACCAGCTTTGTCATCACCAAATCATACAACACCACCATCATACTTTTCTAGGCTCACAAACTTGCTTTTATCATATGTCATGTGATGATAGCATCCATTGTCAATCACCCATTCATCTTTCTCTTCAACTCTGGCCGCTAGAGCTTTCTCCACATTTGTACAACTAACATACTTAGTAGGGGCTAGATCATTTTACTTGATAGCAATAAATACCCATTCATCTTCACTTTCATTCCCTTTATCAGATTCATCATCTGTCACACCATCAATAGCATAAAGCACTTTCTTCAAAATCTAGGCTTGTTAGGTATTGGTTTAGGGACTCTTTTTGGACACCTTGATGTAAAATGGCCTATCTTATTGCAAGAAAAAAATTTAATAGGAAATTTTCCTTCATACTTACCTTTTCCTCGGGCTTCTCTCAGGCTTCTTTCTTGACAATAAGTGCTTTTATCTCTTATAGCCCTCTTTCTTCTTCCTCAATTTGTCTCATTTCTTCCTCATACTTGAATTCCTTTCAAGATGACCTTTCACCCGAATCATATCTCTATTTATCTCTCTTGGAAGTAGTAACTTTGAATGTAGATTATATCTTAGAAGAGCATCACCAAACTCACTTAAGTCAAAATTAGTAAGCTTACCAATCAACATGTCTCTAGTTACATTTGTTATAGTCCAGAGCTCTTCAATCATAGTAGCTTTGACTTTGTATGTAGCAAGCAAGGATCTAAGCACTTTATCAGTTCAATCTCTGATTCTTCCAATTGTCCACTAGCACATTTGATACCGCACAAGTTCATTCACTCATTATATGAAAGTAGTAATGTTCTCATCATCACCCATTCTTAATATTTCATATTTCGCTTTTAGACTTTGTAACTTAGCAATCTTCACATTAGCATCACCTTCATACAAAGTTTCCAACTTTTTCCAAATCTCATAAGTAGTCTTTAGATCCATAAAATTTGTCATCTCAAAATTAGTCAAAGAACTCAACAATGCTTCCTTAGCCCTAATATTGTACTTAGCATCTGTAATCTCAGCAGTAGTAGTAGGACCAATAGTAGTAGAAACACACATAACACCAAGATTTTTTATGTGGAAACCTTATTAGGGGAAAAACCATGATGGAGGTCAGTCCAAAAGATTATACCTTGTTAAAAGTATAAAGAAATATGAATGGGGAATGAACATGCATTCAAGTGCACAACCTAGAGCTCACTGCTAAAATACAGAAGGCTTACTGCCCAAAGGAAGACACACTATCTTACAGAAACATTTAGATTACATCTGCAGGGATTTGAACTGACAAAATAACATCTACTAATTCTTGATCAAAGTTTTGGTTAAGCACATGAACACTTCTTCACACTTTGCATATGCCTTCGAAAGATCTAAACATTATTCATGAACAAGACTCACACACTTGACATACTCATTCCTTAAAAAGATAAAACAATTTCTCTTATATATCCACAACAAGAAATTACATCGCTACATGTTGGCCTCAAGAAAATAAGAAAATGAATGCAAACTGTCAGCCCAAAACAATAAAGATTATTAATGCAAATCAACCAAGCTCGGCCACAACATAGTGAAGACCCAAAATAAAATTCTCAAGCATGAATCACCTTCAAAAATTACTCCTGGAAGATCCACAATGCGCTTCAACACCCTGCCGAACAAGAACATGAAAAACATGAACACGCTAGAGAAAATATTGAATCACGATCACAACGATCAACATGGACATGAAACACAGATAGAGCATGATATAGAAACATACACAAACATAATCAGTTAGTAGAGAAGCATCTTCAACCACTGAACTTACTAAAATCACATCATCTTCATTCAGGAACACCAACTAAAGCAACAGAAAAACTGTCAAAATACAAATCTTCATAACTCGATCAAATCTTCACGTGGATATCTAGAACTTAACATGGATAAAATAGATATATTGAAAGGAAACCCTTTAATCCAAAACCTCTTATCATCAATGTACTGAACTCACCAATAGATTGAACTTCACTTGACAACTAACAACCTCCAACTTCATTCATTACAATTTTCGCAATATCCTCGACATATACAACTTCTAAGACATTAATGCTAATAGTGTTCAAATCAATGACAACCACATATCAACAACACAACCACAACATCCAACAAAAGGAAATGGAGAAACAAGAAAAGAAATATGTTGAATAAGGTTTCACCTAAAGCATCTAGAAGCATTCCAACTTTGATCTATCAAAAATGACACTAAAGGAAGGAATGAGGCTAGCTAGAGAAATTTTTTGATAGTTACTACTTGAATGGGATATAGCATCAAGTATTATATTGGATACTATTAGGAGGTAGGACATTGATGAGGGTGTTCTAGGAGAAGAGAAAGTAAAATGTACATTTACTTCAGTTATGGTTTGAGCACCAAGTATTATACGCTAACCTTTTGGGCTATAGCTCTATAAAATATAAAACCTCAAGTGGTCAAATAAGTTAAAGGGAAATTTAGTTGCAAGAAGGATAAGTGACATAGGCTTACTTTGGTTGAGTTTGCAATACCTTCAACTTAAATATAAACACCATGTCTTAAAAAGATAAAGATACTCTTTTTCTTTGAATAAGAAGTTTGAAGGAGGAATTAAAGAATATTCAACATGTATAGGAAATAAGAAATGCACAAGGGGTAAATGAAGCATTAAATTTTATGTATAATGTTCTCAACCATATAATTATCTATATATTAAATAAAAACAATAAGATGTAGAGTTGTTATGATAAATTGAAAAGGCCAAGGAATGGAAAATTAAGTAGCTGAGTCACTTTTGAGGAATATAAAGTGAGTATGTGGATCCCTAGGTTAATTATAGTAAATTATGCAAGATACAATTCTAAAGATCCTAAAGAGATATCTATTACACACAAATTGGTTGGACTTAAAAAAAAGGTTTCTACATTCCAAAGTACATTTGACCTAGCATTGCAAGAAATAATAGATAACTTCAAGATGTTAAAAGAGTGCTAACTATCACCAATATTGGATGCAAATAATGGAATGGAATCATTAATAGAATAGAAAGAACAATTATAATTTACTCTAACTGTAATTATGCCAACAATTTAGAGTGGTAAATTTAATCCAATATTTTATAATACCAAATTAGTACCTTACTAAAATTTAAATAAAGACTAGAGAGATTCATCAATGAAGAAAAGTAATTGTTAGATGTTAGATACAAGCTCATCATAACAAGTTGGTGATAATTTTTTAGCATAATTGATCATTATATGAAGAACATTCCACCTAGATTAGGAAACACTCTTGAAGCATGAATTATGTGACATTTGGGCATTGCAAAGGAAAATTCCAAGGCCATTAAATGAATGTAAAATTTCTATCTCCTAGATCTTCATAGATTTTAGAAGACAAATCATCATGGGTGATAAGGAATTTTAATATGAACTAAAGCCTAATTAAAATACAATTGAGGAAATCGGCCCATGTGTCGTAAGGGTGCATAGTCTATGCCAGGATGGCTAGATCTGGCTCATGGGCCTAGATAGATGGTAAGTGCGAAAAAATGTGATTATCAATGCCACTATGGACTAGTTGAAGGCCATGTATTTGGAAGTGATGAGTTCACCTTCCAAGGTGGCCCGTTATCCCAAAGGAAGATTTTGGAGTAGAAGGGAGTTGGATAGTGAGAAATACAAGGAAATGTCAAGAGAAGGAAAGCCTTGCAGTATGCATTCAGAGGACATCATGAGTACCAACATTCTATTTCCGTTAGGAATTATGTAATAGTGGAGTCTAAAACTCGTGTGTATTGATTGAGCATGAAAATGAATCACTTAGCTCGTAGGCAAAAGGACAATGTGGAATTGAATTGGCGGCTGACGTTAAATGTAGATTCAGTTTAGCCTTCTATTTAATCTACACTTTGAAGAAGTGATGGGCATCAAAATGGATATGCCAGTAAAGATAAAAATCTCCTAGAAGGAGGCTACATTTTTGGACTTCATTTCAGACAAACGGTTGAAGCACATATGCCACAACAATGACATCTTATTTTTTGAGGTGGTAGGAATGGTTCTTGGGAAGGCATACTATTTCTCAAACAATCACATGAGGGCCAACTCCGACATCTCTTCCTAGTTTTTGGCATCTCTATTGGACATAAATTTTCTAAAGGAAACCTGTTTATTGCTGCTACGATCGGTCTTCAAGGGCTCGATCCTAGTTGGGGATATTGACACTGTTGCAGTGGCATTACCTGGAGTTGGAATACCATGGCCAAACGATGTGGTATGTATGTTTGATTGGGGTGTTGAAGTGGAGTGGCATCCTTTCATTCTGGACCTGCAAGGAGATGAGCTGCAACATCACAAGCGGTGGGCTTCTGTGGGTCACAAGTTCTTGAGCTAGAGGCTGGGTCTAGACGCGGTGATCGGCATGGAATGGTGTCACACCTTTGCAAATCTGGTGGGCTCGGGACTCTTCTATTAGGATGCTTAGAAGGCCAGGTGGTAGGAGAATGATCAGTGTTTTGTTTCTCGCATGCTTTCCCTGTAATTAGTAGATAGGCTAAGCCAAAATTTTCCAACTAGATGCCAAATTTTGAATGTAAATGACCCCACTGGGGATGAACTAGAAGGATGTATTTTTTTTATATAATCAATACAAGTTCGCAGCTTCAGTTGCTATTACGAATAAAAAAAATACAATTGAGGAAATTATAATCATCATAGTGTGGTTAAAAAAGGTATATCAGCTTCAAAAATATAGATATATTATATATATCATATATGTTCACTATTATAATGCTAGTTGCATAATGTAGTAAGATAGTCTTTTAACAAAAGATTACAAAATTGTTATTTTTTACTTATAAAGATTCAATACATAGTTGATTAAGAGTTCACAAAAAAATTATGGCAATAACCTCACTTTAAATCTATTTTCTAGTTTACCATAAAGACAGGGAATGGTTTTGGCTCCTTTATAGGAATATTATTGAAGTATTTTTTTGGGGGAATTTTAATATGAGGTGTGATTTGGCCTATGGTGACCAACCATTGTTTAATCTAAAAGCCTAAAAAATGGAATCACATGATAGGGGAGTGAAGGGGGTTGTGGCTAGTAGCTTGGAATTTGTTAAGGGTATCATAAGAAAGATTTAATATGTTGTACATATCCCATAGAATTTTATAATGTTTAAATAGAGGGGTTGATGAATTACTCAAATGCCTCAAAATACTTGAATAATGTGATGAATTATTGTCACTAACTTGTAAGTTAAAGGAAATATAAATGGGGATTAATATGTTTTATATATCCATTATAAGTTTATGTTTTTTAAGTAGAGGGATATAGAGTAGTGATACATTTGAAACTACTTGCATCATGTGCTCAATTCTTTTTTTAAGGGAAAAAAGATAATTCTATTAAATAAAGTAATATTGGAACATTTTATAAAAAACTAGTTCTAGATATCCAATGCCACCATTAATGCAAAAATATGGAAAATCCAAGGGGCCTTCCCCCAAAACCATCACCCAAGAAGCTACTGGGAGATCAAGAAGACCACACCCCTCCATGGCTCACTAGTTTTGAAAGAAACTAGATTTAGTCTGATCATTCTTAAGAATCTTGTGAAGATACTCTATGTTGTCATTGGGTAGCTCATCCCAACTCTTAAACTTCCAATCATTGTCCTCAAAAGAGGCCCATTTCACTAAACAATCAGTCGCCCCATTCCATTCCTAAGGAATATGAGAGAAGGAAATAGACTCAAAATTAATTGTGAGGAACAAATTTCCTCAACCAGAGAATCCAAAATGTAAGAAGAGTCACACACCTCACCTTTTTTCAAGAGGGACACTAGATTCCATCTCATAAATAATCTTTTTCCAACCTAAAGCACGAGCTTCATCAAGAGCCACCAAAAAATACCTAGCCTCCATTTAGTTATTGATATTGTCGAAGACCAAGACCTTGATTTGAGGCATTGATCTTCATAACCTCCACACCAATTCCTCTTCAATCCACTAAAAATTAATTCTCAAAGGGAAATATAGAAGACCCAAAAAATTTTAACATGCAAATCATCAAGCATACACATAAGTGCACATAAAACTATTGACATACCACTTTTCAAAATCCAATTTGAAAATGTAAGAATCTTCCATTTTCTCTAAAAACTTATCCATAAAGAGCTCTCACCTTAATCCATAGGAACACAAGTGGGTCCAAATTTATCTACCTATGAAAGCATGCTAAAATTCAAGCTAAAATCCCATAAAAATCATTTCTTAATGTTGGAACTATGTTGTAGACAACCTTGTGACAAACCACTTTAAAAAAAATAAATTGAACCTGCAAATGAAATTATTTTCTTCTAAAAAATTCTACAATGATATATCCCATATTCATCAATAAGAATACATGCACATGCTATATTTTTTCTACTAGAAATATCGTGCTAACTTTCAAGCCAAAATCTTAAAAAAACCTATTTTTGGGAAAAAGAACTATGTTGAAAACTTCACCAGAAACTCATAACCTTTTCTCTCTTTATCCATTATTCTTCATTTCCATACCTTTTCATCCTTATTTCTTCTTCATTACTGCTATAAATTAATTCCTAGAATCCATCCTCTTTTGCAACTTGTCACTCTAAAAATTGTAACTCCTGGCAACCATTGCTTATGTAGTTATTCCACTTCCTGCAACCAGCAAGAATAGGATATACCATGACCCAAAATAAAGCCATTGGAATTTTAAAATAGAGCATAATACAAAATTAAATGGCCCACTCACATTCCTAGGAATTGGAATTTTTCCTCTTCTAATTTGGTGAAGCAATATTCATTGTATGAGCCATAAAACACAAAAAAACAAAGCCTTTGATGTCACCTATCCAATAGGTATTATAATTTAGTTTTCAATATGCCGAAAATGTGTGAAATGTGCCCTAAAATAATGATTGAAAAAAATAACTATAAAGTTAAATGAAGAAAAATATCTTTTTTTGTGATGCAAGATTGCTTGTGCACCTAGATGCTCCTACATTAGTTATTGTTACAAACCCCTATGTGAATATAGAATATAAATATAGTAGAACCATTACTATACCAACCAATTCTTCCTACTCTCACAGGCCCAAGATTACAATGAGATGAGCCATTTGTGTTATTTTTCAAAAAACCTAGAGGGGGACAAAGCCACTTACCAATTCTATTCACTTTCTCATAAACAATTATTCTATGAGATAAAGTAATAGGAGACATAGATTTCCAATAGGGATCCAAATGATTAGCTAGAAGAATATAAGAAGAAGTAAGGGGTTCAGGAATAGTGCACTTAGATGAGACAGTCTCATTGATTGATCTTGAATTTTTTTCCACACTTGAACATCAAGCTTATATGGTAGTCCTTATAGAAAATCCACTAATTTCTCTCTAACAAAATTTTCTACAGATTGAAGATAGGACCAATCTCCCAAGCAACTGACAAGAAGGAAGTAGATGCATGTGGTCCACCCATGCCAGACTAGAATTCTCGAATAGATGTAGCATTCAAATTAAGGTTTGCTTCCACATTTTACACCATTAACTCCAAAGCACCAATGAGAAGAGACACTGGAAAAAGAGATGAGACATAGTTTCCTTATTATCCTAACATAACACACATCTGGATGGTCCTTGAAGATTGCACTTCCTAATATTATCCCAGGGGAGGCATTTATTTTGACTCATGAGCAAAATAAAAATATTGCATTTTGGATAGTAAAACTTATTCCATATTTTCTTCCACCAAGGATCAACCCTTCTATCACCCAATTTTTTTCTAAAACATGATAGCCAAGACTAACCAAATATGAACCTTTTGAAGAACTAGGTATAACATCCAAAATTTAAGAAGGAGTATTACAAGCTTCAAGAGTGCCCCCTTTGGGCCAACAATCAAGTAAGCTAGTTTCCTTCCCATTCTATCTTCTCTTGTCTTTAAAGAATGTTATTCTAGAATTTAGAAAGAATCCAAACAACCCTTTTTTACATGAAGGGTTGATGCTTTGAATTATGAATCATATTAGGGCTAGATATGTCATTGAAACCCCTTTTCCTTGTAGAGATAATAAGTCCAAGGATTCAAACTATGATACTGGTGAGGATTCTATTGATGTGGAGGAAGTTGAAAGTGAGACGGAGTCCAAGAATAATGAGGACTCTCCTACCTGGTCTGATGGCTATCACACAGATTTGGAGTTAGACAATCCAACCTCAGTTGTGGCTAAGAGTATAATTTTGGCTAAGTCTAGGAAAGGTGGTTGGGTTTCTAAGAATGGATCTCTGCCCTCCCCCTCATGAGTGAAATGTAATTTTTTTGGTGATTCTGAGGAGGGTATTAAGGATGGTAATTTTGGTGGTAGGAAGAGTGTGAGATTGGGGTATGCTAGTGGGAAATTTTTTATTGTCCAGGGTGTGGAGGAGCCTCTTCAAGAGGATGGAGAAAGGTTATTGATGAGTGGTGAGGCTAAGAAGGCCCCTGCAATAGGGGAGGTTAAGGCTTTTGATAATATTGTTGATTGGGATTAATTCCTTGCTTCTTTTTTTTTTTGAGGGTAAAGGTAAAGAGCAGTTTGTTCCTCCTACTGGGAATTTGGGTGATAAGCTTCCTGCAGGATCACAATAGGGGATGAATTTGAATTGAAAAACGATGGATATTAACTGAGCCTCTAGTTTTGCAAAGGAAGGTTCAAATTTATTTTTTAACTTGTTCATGTGGATCCTTCAATAAGTGTAGAATTTGCATGGTAGTTACGACACAATTTCTCGATGTAATGTCTCTACCTTGAGAATCACTATGGAGCTAAAATCAGTCTTTAACATCGTTAAGACCATGAATTTCGCTCTTAACCAAATGGAGGAATTTTCTATGCCTAAAATGGATCACGACCCTAGAATTGCAGCCCTCAAGAAGAACTTCTGGAAAGTTTGTAAGGATATCAATACTTTGGTCAATCTCAACAAGGATTCTCTTAAGACCACAATGGAGGGATTGTTTCTCTTAAACGAGAAAGCTAAGGACTGGAATAGCAATCCCCTTCTTCTTGAACATGGGGAGCATGCTATGGGTGAGGATATTGGAAAGGAGAAATAGGTTATTGATCTTGGGGCTAGGCTAAGTGTGTGTACTCACAGCAAAACTAACAAAGGTAATGTGGTCTCGATGTAGGATGTTAAAGAGGTCATGGAGATGCACGACAAGGTCATCACCAAAGATTTGGAGGATGTGAGGATTTTAAAGGATCTTCTTTAGTTGTTGCTTTGTTCCTTTTTTGTTTGCTTCTTCTTGTTAATGGTTGGTTGATTGTGGCTTAATTAACATTTTATTTTATGGGGCAACCTTATTGTCTTATCTTTCGTGTTGACTTTTTTTTTGTTCAGGGTTTTAGTAACCCTTCAAAACCTACTTTTCAATAATCAGAAACTTATAGCTTGGAGGGGTATTTAATTATTGTGACTAATTATAGGGATAAATGATGCTTTATCCTATTCTACTATTATTATTCTATTTCAAATATTGTGGGTAAACTTTATGTAAGGTTGATTTATCTCTAAATTGACTTGTAGAGTGATCTAAGTAGGGATCTATTATAATAAACCCTTATTATAAAGAGTATTGATAATTATGGGTGTGATTTTTAATCCCTGCCATCAAATATTATGTAAGTCAACAATTGACTTCCTCATATTCTACATGAATAGCTATAGTTATTTTTAGTAGTGATTATTGCATTTGGGCCATATTCAATAAGAGTTACCCTATATCCTCATAACGTTTGAGGGTGAAATTTTTAATTTATGTCATAGTTCAATCTAACTTATTAGCCCAAGTGAATTTAATAATTTTTAACTAAAATTAAATTTGGTTCAAACATATGGTCTAGCTAGGTTCACTCTAGCTAAGTTAGATATGTGCCACAAATTTTCAAACTAGAAATGTCCACTAAATACATATATAACACAACCTTGAAGTCAATTATTTATCAAAAAGTACATTTTTTAAAAAATATGCTTCAATAATTCATAATCATGTAAATAATATTCATTTAAAATCTAAAAAATACCCTTTCATAGATCTATAAGTGTAGTTTTAAAAAATGTAATTTATTTAATAGTTTAATTATAGTTTATATTTTCTTTCTTTCTTTTACTAAAAGTGAGTCATTAGCACCAAAATATAAGGTTGATTGTCCTATTAAGAAAAATAATAAAATTTGTTAAAAATAAAATACACTAGAGAAGAGATTTGATGCCAAGATGATATATATATATATATATATATATATATATATATATTTTTTCTATTTCTGATAAATAGTTAATTTAAAAAGGTGATGCGACATTGAAATAGTTCAGTTTTCTCTATTAGGTAAGTTGTGGAAAAGGGGCCCACTCCCATATAAATATAATCAAAATAAAATAGTGATTCACATCAACTCTTTAACTGAGGTGCATCAGAATCATACAATTTTTCACAACAATTTTCTTTCTTTGATGATCTAAGCATCATATGATGCTTTGATTTTGAAGGGGCGGCCTTCTTCCTCTTAACTTACGTCCATTATTTTTATGTCTGATTCACTATATTTTGAATGTTTATTTCCCCTTTTCCCCTAGGACCAATGACATATGTAGTCATAAGAAATACTAAGGAATCCTCAAAAGGACACACAACCTTAGGTGTAGCATTCTCTATAATGGTTGATGAGGCCTCTGAGATATCACCTTTTGGATTATCCTCTCGCAAAGCCCATATAGATGGGACTCACAAGTCTAGTGAATGGGGGAGGTTTGGTTTTGTAAAAACCTCCACCTAAGAATTGGAGATAGCCACAACATTTTGGGCCTTTGTTGCAATGAAATAATGGTGTGGCTCCACCCCAACCCATCAATTAGGTCTAGAACTTGAGGCCTAAACACCCCAAATGGAAACCAAATTCTTACATTGAGAAGTAATTGTTGAACATCCAGAATACTAAGAGGGGGGTGAATCAGTATTCCATAAAACCACTCATATAAAATCCATTTAACCATTATCACAATTCTAACTGAATCAATAAGAGAGAACATAAAAGTAGATCAATGCAGCCATACACATGAACATCAATATTTTTATGTGGAAAACCCAAGAAGGGAAAAACCATGGTGAGAGTTAACTCACAATATATTATATCCATATAAAATATATTATAGGGCTCACTTCCAGGACTCAGTGTCCATGAAAAAGGCTCACTTCCTGTATACAAAAGATGGCTATTCGCCAAGATACAAAGATTGTGGCTCGCTACCAAAAGTATGAACTGATAAAATACAACTTCAATATGCAGGATTCAGTTCCAATGAAGCTCAGAATATGAAGTACTACCCCACACAATATTTTCTTAACAAATCTTCTCTGATCCACAACTGATAAGGCATTTAGGATTGAATCCTCTTTCACCTTTCTTCCACACTCACACTTTCACTCTTCTTCACACACACACCTTCAATCTTCAAGGAAACTTATATATATAAAAGTACATCTTAATCATAAATTAGGTCAACCTAATTATATGGAGAAAAAATAATCAAAACACCCTTATTAGTACCATATATTATTTAAACACTTTACCTATGTAGTGCATTATACCAAGTTGGCCAAGACTAGAACATAATTCGCATAATCTCCAAACCAACATACAATCCTAAGAGGAAACACCTTTCAAATATGAGAACACATTAAAATCTCATCATGCTATCACCAAAGAGAATACCATTAAAAACGCAACATTAAGATGTTCTCCTTAAGAAAATGCGCAATCTCCCACACAAATATACTAAACAAGGAATAATAGTAAAACATAGAGTTGAACTCTGTCAGAGATAATTTTTTTCTCACAACCCAAAACTTCTCAAGATCTAGGATATAGATGTTTGAATGAGACAAGATAATATGGTTAAGAGATTAGAGTCATATTTATTTATACCGTGAATTCCTGACTCAAATACCAACGCACTGGCTCATCACAAAAGAACATTACCATTAGAGAAGAACTTTTGGTAAATCAAGTAATCTTCCCATATAGTTGTCACCATGTTGACATCAATGACAACATAGAAAAAACAAACACAAACTATCCACACTTCATGCTCATGTTGCAAGGCTCCATATTTCCAACAATCTCCCCCTTTGGCATTGATGACAACATGCATGCAAAAAACATTTTTCAATATATTGAAACTAAAACTCCCCCTATCAAAATTTTTCTCAAACATGTTTTTCTCTACCAACCTCTATCTCTCCCCCTTTGACGTTTATGGCAAAGGATGGGGTCCAATATATATATATGCATCAAAATACAACCAAAAATATATGAACACAAAAATTGAATCAACCTAAAGAAGAAGAGCCTTTGAGACTCTCTGGGATGACCTTCCATGATAATTCTCCTTCTTCCCATGATCCTTTTGCATTTGCAAGAGTTTTATAAAATAATTCAAGCTTAGTTAGGGACTCTATACCATTTGATAAAGTATTGGGATTAAGATTTATCTTTGATAATTCACCAATACAGCCAAGAGCACTAGAAATAGGAACATGGATGAGTTTAATCATGTCTCTAAGTGCCAAAAACTTCTTGATAACTTTTGTTCTTTGGTCTTGTAGGGAAAATAATTTATCCTAAAGTTGCACAATGTAGGGACACCTTTGATTGTCTCTATCTTCTGCTAATTTGTATGTATCTTCCTAAGTGTCTCTCCAATTTTCATTGCTCATTACCTTATTTCTTATGTTTAGTGTACTTCTAGACCAATTTAGGAAAAAATAAAGTAGTTCTTGTGCCTCTTCTTCACAAATTTGTACACTCTCCAACTCTTTCATCACTAGACTATGTGCATTTGCACATTTTTCCTTGATATCTTCCATATTTTCTTCAATAGACCTCATTCTAGTATTCACTTCCAGTCTGGAGATGTAGACCTTCAAAGAATTAATCAAATTTCTTAGAATCTTCATAACAAAAATAGATGAATCAAAATTAGTACCGAGAATAACTTTCTATAATTCTTCTAGTGCTCGAATATTTATTCTTTCATGCTCATGTTGAGCTCTCTCAGTCTCATTTCCTTCTCTAACTTCCTTTTTGACAACACTCTTCCTTTTCTTCCCTATTCCTATTGCACTACCAGAGGTACCTTCCAAATTAGGATTCTTAGGGTTTCCCAAATTTTTTTTTGCATAATAATCAATTTTGGCCTCTAACACTTCATAGTCTATTTTTATATCCAAACCAACCTTGATTCAACTACTTCCATGTGACAAAAATTTGTAGACACTAGAAAATTGATACTTATGGAGTACCTTTCAGTAACATTTGCTAGAATCCTTGACCTTCTATTCATTCTCATTTGAAAAGTTCCAAAGAATGCAATAAGAGTCATGTCTTGTGTATCTAAACTTCCAACATTTATCATGAATTTTATGATTTGATGGGAAATAGGCTCTATGTTTGACCATTTTATTCTTCCTATTACCAGTAATTCTTTCAAAAATTAAAAGAGTAAATAGGCAACTAAATTTCCATATCAGCAAGTATTCTTCTTACTTTTCTTTATTTTCCTTAAATTCTTCAAAATATGTATCTAAAGTAATTCATATAAGTCATAATCCATACCTATTTTAACCATATCAACAACAATATGTATAGCAGTAGAAGACAACATGATTTCATTGCTAGGGATAAAAACTTTATTACCAATGACCATTGCCACATACCTAATAGCCAGATCCACAATTGATCTCAAATTAATATCTTTCCCTTCAAGAGTTGAACTAGTTACCTCAATTATATCTTGCTCATTTACATTCTTCCATTTGGGAACTGGTCCGAAGGAACACAAGCTAGTTACATCTCTAATTTCATCTCTGGTAATCAAATGTGCATCATCAATCCATTAAGATTCATTATGAATTCATCTCAAAACTATTTGAATATGCTTCTTGTTGAACTCGAACAAAGGGGATTTTTGCCACACATCTAACTTTTTCTCAACCAACACCTTGTAAGCATCATAGTTCTCTTCCAATTCATTATTCCATAAAATGCTCAATTGAACTGATCACAATTCTTCTATCTTACTGTAAACATATGCATGAATATCTTCCATTGGAAACACTCTCAGAGGGATGCAAGAGAATGCACCAATAGACTCTTCCAAAAAAATCTTCAAATATTTCTTCAAATTAACTTGCACTCTATCCTCACTATTAACAACCTTTGAATTATCCATAGCCATAAAAATAAAAGATTGTGCAAACAAGAATACCTTTTTAAATGTCAATGAGAAATGGATACATATCCAGCTTCCATAGCACACTTCGAATCCACTTGATTTCTCCTTCAAACCCTAAAAAATCTAAATTGCTCTAAAAGCTTCCTTTGCAAACTACTCTGAAAATACATATGCTTCTTGAAATGATTGAATTCATTTCTTTCATTTTGAATGCTTTTGTAATAAATTCTTTAACTTGCAAGTAGATTGCCTCAAAAAATGTGTGTGCCTCCATTCTTTCAAATTTTGCAAACTCCTTTCTTCATAAATGAAACTAAGAAATTCCTTAAATCTGTTACCATATTAAATGTACTTCTTCCATGATGTGACATAAGTACCGATGAGGGGGTTTATTAAATTTTCTGATAATTGCTCCCCCTAAGTCATATCTAGACTTATCTACACTAGAGGTTGGCACAAATAAGGTTGAGGATTTTGATTTAACTTTCTTAAATTCTCCTTCCTTTCTCTAGATCATTTTAATCTCTTTTCTTGCTTCTTCTAGATCAATTGATTTGTTCATGCTTCTTCATCATGTAATTATTTTTTCTTCTTCTACAATTATTCACAAGTTATTTTAGATTGCTACACTTACAAAAATAGCATTCTTCCTTCCATTATTTCTTTTACTCAATGTATTCTCACACAAACTAGATTTACGTCCAACCTTCTTGCACTTAAAACATTTGTTAGAGACTGATAAAGTATCATTCATTTTACTTTTGCAATCCTTAGCTTTGTGACCAAATTTCTTATAGAAATGACATTTACACCAGTGAAAGATAAATACCTTTTAGTAATAAGTTGTTTGATAGGATTTCTTTCTAGATTCTTGATTTGACCATTTTTTTACTGAGTCTTCTTGTCTGTAGATTGCTTCGCTTTAAAGTTCTAACTTTCTTCAAAACCTAAACCACTTTTATCCCTTACTTGTCTTTGAGAGATAATAAACTCATCAAGCATTCTAGAGCTCACCTCAAATTCTTTTCAAAAATTCTTGCATTTTCTAGATCAGATCTCAAGATTTTTGCTTCTTGCTCAAGTTACTGCATTCATCCTTCTTCTTTTGAATTTCAATTTCCCGACTTTATTTAGTTATTTTATTTTCATCAAATTCCTACAACAGGGTGGAAACAATTTCATCTACTTTAACCAATAGATCTGTAAGACCTCACCTTGTATGCACTTAATATAACCATAATTTGTTCTATGCTTTTCTTAAATTGATGATTTATTATATTTTGGATAATAAATAACATGATCTCTTGGCAATATTCTTGCATATCATTTTGATAATTTTTTCTATTGTTACTACCATGAAGGTGGATTGCACTCATATACCATGGAATGCAAATTGGGATTCTAAATGTATTATTATATAGTTAAAGTTTAGGATGTTCAACTAACAGATTAATG
>VDFB02058242.1:166337111-166351004 GCA_007258455.2 Sequoia sempervirens | reverse complement strand
TCTCTCTCTCTCTCTCTCTCTCCTTTTCTCTCTACTTCTCTATATCTCATGTCTCTCTCCCTCTATACTTATCCCTCCCTCCTTCTCCTCCCTCATTCTCCTTCCCTCTCTACTTCTATCTATCTCACCTCTCTCTCCCTCACTACTTCTCCCTCCCTCCTTCACCTCTCTTTCCTTCCCTATATGCTTCTCTTTCTCTCTCTAACTCTCTCCATCTCTAAGTCTCCCTCTCTCATTCCCTCTTTGTTGGAAGTTTGGAAGTCTATCATTATTGATGCAACTTGGAAATATGAGCATGAAGTGTACATAAATCAGTTGATTTGACCGACCCAATGTTTTCATTGATGTCAACATTGTGTGGAAGCATTTTGGTGTCATTTGTACGGTACTAACTATACTAAAAAGTTGATAGATTGAGAATTTGGCTAAGTGTTCTCCATTGATGATGTTGTGGTTTAGTGCATTAGTTTTTGGGTCCACACTTCACCACAAGAAGAGGTATAATAATACGCTTTTAACCATATAATTATGATTGGATTATATAGCTAAATTTGAGATCTCATGAAGTTTTGTAAAGCGTACTAAAAGATATAAAAGACAGAGTTCAACTCTATATATAATTTTTATCTCTTTGTTCAGTATATCAATGTGGGAGATTTTGCATTTCCTTGAAAAAAATGTTTTTATGTTTTGTTTCTAAAGTTAGTCGCATTGATGTCAACAAAATGTGAATTTGAAGAAAAATCAAATTTGGAAATTGCATGTATTGGGAAGCATATTTATGATTGGAATTTTTTTTGATTAGGCCCAATTTCTTGCTGACCTAATATATGATGTGTTGAGAAGATTAAATATACATTATGGATGTTATTTTAATCTATTTTAGATATATGCCAACCTAAACTATGTATTGCATGTTTTATTGGGAATGAGACAATTTTGAACCATGTGTGATATAAAAAAAAAGCTATTTTGGATTGCTTTTTATTTATATCTAATTAGGCTAACCTAATTGATGTGCGCAAATGGAATTGGGTATATATATGAGATATTTTGGAGTTGAAGATATAGAGATGAGAGAGAATAATGATATATCAGGTGCAAATGGTTGACCATATTATGTAAACATGTGAATTTAGTGGTAAGAGTTCAAAATCGGAGCAGAGGTGTTGAGTGAATGCTAAGTAGAGTAGTACTTTATATTCAAAGCTTCAAAGGAACTAAAATACAACACAAGGAAGGTGCAATTTGTATTAGTTCATACTTTGGTAGTTGTAGTGTAGGAAAATGTATCCCTTTACATTTTCACACTTGTTTGGACCCTCCCTACTAAATTTGGGATTCTTTATGTATTATTTGGTCCTATTTTACATCCACATGGCTTATTAAATGCATTTTTTTGAGGATAATCCTGAAATTTATTAAATGACAATCACAATCCAATGTTTGAGGTTGTTATTCTAGATTTGGTGATTTGGGACTCATACACCACTATAGGTGTATGGGTCCCACCTAGGTCTTGGGGTCAGATTCCAAATATTTCCTTGAACTTAACACTTTTTGGAGTTTGTGCCCCATGTTTAAGACACTAGGACTCATACACCTCAACTCATTTATAAGTATTGCTTTAGATGGGAATTATTTTAAATTAAATTCTTGGTGCAATTTTATTCTCCTAGATTTGATGACTACTTGTAGTGTTGTAATTTTAGGAAATTTGGCATAAACAAGTATAAATACCAGGTTATTTTAGATAGTTTCACCTAGAAGTTTTCATGCAAGCATCCCTATAATAATTTTATGAGATCAATAGTATTCAAGAGCATTCAAGAGATTATTATCAAGCATTTTGGAGCTACATTCAAGATTCAAGCATCATATCAAAGCCTTCATGCATCATGTGTGTTTTTAATCTAACATTTGTGATGTAGATTTTTCATGATTCAAGCAAGCATTCAAATACATTATCTCATATCAAGATCAAGAATCAAGATCCACATCTATTTGAGCCTTTTCACATAAGATTGCATCCTTTATTTGAAGGGTTTGGTGAGTTGCAACGTTGCATTTTTTCATTCATCATTCCTTCATTCTATTTCATTTCATTTCAAGGTTTGATTACCAAAATGAGGTTTGACCAAGGAAAACCCCTATCCACTAAAAAATCAACAATTTTCTCCCTTCATGTGTGATTGCAGATCTAGGTGTTTTAGAGTTTGAAGATCCTTTGAATAAAAAGTTCCAAGATTGAAGAAAGTTGTCAAAGTTGTCAAGAAGTTGTCATCTTCACAGAAACTCGGCTATAGATTGGAATTCCAACTTTTTAGACATGAAGATTGGACAAGAGTAAAGCTAGAGATCGCAAGAGGATTACAAAAGTTTCATTCAAACCCTAATATTGGGACTAAATCTCCACCTTGGGCTATGAGTCCCAGTAGACCCCGTTTTAGTAGTTTTCTTTAGATCCTAGTTTTTCATCTAAAGATTCCATACCCCACCTTGATTTCAGTAGTAGGACTAAATCACCCAATCTGGTGTATGATTCCTAGTACACATTAGAAACAACAAATTTTAGGCTTTTAAATCTTGTTTAGTCATCTTAAATCCTCCAAGTACTTTTCTCTATCTTTTTTTTTAGTGATTTAATTTCATATTCTAATTTTTTAGGGTTTAGTGTATTCATGTTTTAATTTCTCCTTATAATATCCATTTAATGGTGGAACCTATCTTTAATCACACCTAAGGAGACCTTCCTAATAGTAATCCTTCCCTCAATTGAGTCACTTGGTTGGGTATCTTTTCTTCCTAATGAATTGAGGTGTGAAATAGGTCCCCTAATTGTTCCATCTCCTAAAAGTTGGAACATCCTATTTCCTATCTTTTTAGTAGTGATCCATTTTTGTATTGTATTTAACTTTGGTTGTGAGCCTTATAAGGAAAGTGTGTCCTAGTAGTGAGCCCCTGTAATATATTATATCTAGATATAATATATTGTGAGCTAATCATCAACATGGTTTTTCCCATTTTGGGTTTTCCATGTAAAAAATCTTGGCATTCATGTGTTATATGACATTGTCGATGTTTCATGCTTTCATTATTTATTTCAGTTAATGTATGTTGGTGATTGGATAAGTTATGTTCAAAAGTTTAATATAATACTAATACACCCCCCCTCTTAGTATTTTGAATGTTTAACACTCTATACTCTCTATCTCACCATTCTCTCTCTCTTTTTCTATCACCTCCCTTGATCCCTAAATCTCCCTATATTCCTCCTTCCCCCCTCTCTCTCTCTCACTCTCACGTATATTTCTCTCCTGCTATCTCCTTCCCTCTATACTCCTTATCTCACCACTCTCTCTCTCTCCTCTCTATAATTATATATATCTCACCTCTCACTCTCTCTCTCCTCCCTCCCACCCTCTTCTCTCTCCTTCCCTTTATAATTCTCTCTATATCACCTCTCTCTCTCCATCCCTACTTCTCCCCCTCTCTATCACTCTCTCTCCTTTCCCTATATAATAGAGAGCGAAAGAGAGGAAGGTACATGGAGGAATATGAAAGATAGAAAGTAGAGAGGGAAGGAGGGAGGGAGGGTATGAGAGGAAGAGAAAGAGAGAGAGAGGGGGGGAAGGAAGGGGGGAGGGTGGGAGAGAGAGAGGGAAGAGGTGGAGAGTGCAAAGATGGATAAGTTAGGAGAGGAATTAGAGAGAGAGATAGGAAGGAGAGGAGAGAGAGGAGCAGAGAAATGTAGAGAGGAAGGAGGGAGAGAGGGATAAGAAAGATAAGTAGAGAGGGAAAGAGGGAGGAGGGCAGATGGAGAGGAGAAGTGAGATAGAGAGAACTAGAGAGAGAGAGAGATGAGAGACCCCTGAGCCTCTGGAAGGGGTGTGAGAGAGCCATGGCTGGGATGAAGATAGTGTGGAGAGAGAGAGTTCTAGAGTGATGAGTGAGATAGAGAGAGAAAGATGATACAACTTATTGATTACTAAAATTTGACCTCCTGATCACTAAACTTTGACATGCTAATTACTGAAATTTGTCTAAGTCTAAAAAATTATAAGATCTTCGAAAAAATATAATTTTTATTATAACTCCTAGAGATCCAAAACCACTCTCAAAATTTTGGATCAAGTATGTACATGAACTATAACTTAAAGTATAAGAAAGTAAATTTCCATTTGTAAATTTCAATGTTTATTTCATGTATATACTTTCACTGGATGACAAGGAGAAAGAGAAAGAGAAAGAAAATAAGAAAGCAAAAAAAATCAATGAAAAAAATAATGTGAGCACATTATAATGCACTCATGGTATGGATTGGTAATGATTGAGCCTAGGCTCAGTCACTAACAACCCATAATGTGAGTGTGTTTCATTATAACATGCTCCTATTTTCTCTATTTTGGGACTAAAAAGTGGAGTGGCCACTTTTTGGTCTCCCATCTTTGTGCACTTACCCACTTATCCTTAGAAGTTGTTATAGTATATTGGGGTAAGTGCAAGAGGTTAGTTCCACTTTTAGGGGAAGTTTTGAGCTTGAATAAATCTTGACAAGAATAGCTACCCATTTAGGCTTGATTTCCCAAACCTAAAATTTTAAAATGAGTACCAATTTCTAATTACATTATATTCCCACTCCTTTATAGAATGGGTGTGTGTTTTGAAGTGGGTACAAATTTCATAAAATTTGAAATTGAAACCCATGGATTTTATTTTTTTAAGCTTGAAAACTCACCCCTTAGCCTTGGACCTACAAGTACAATGCCATGAAAATACCAAGAGAAAAATAACTTTGATAATATGGCTGACAACATTTTTTTAAAGAATTTTTTAATGATGAAATTAAAACCCATTATAGACGACAATGACTAGTTTTAAAATATGTAAGTTTTTATGATTGGATTTTTTCTATTTTTTAATTTATTAATGAGAGAACTTGTCCATAAGCTTGAAATGTCAGGTGTTCATTTTTTTAAATAACTTTTAATTTTTAAGTTTCTTTAAAAAAATATTATATGTAATAAAAATACACACAATTCTTTACAAAGTAAAAAAATGATTAGTTTAGCTCAAATCATGCTTGTTGGACATGAGAGGCTTTCAAAACAAGAAATTAAGGACAATAAACATTAATAAAAATTAGGGAAGAACTATAAAGAAATATCATCATCAATCTTTAGTATAATACAAATATATTCACAAAAGGAATTATAAAAATACCTTTTTTTAGGTAAAATTATTCTTTTCAAACATGTGCATTGTATGGTCCCAAAAACTAACTTTTAAAAAGTGGTTTTTGTACAAGCCTATTGCACTATTGTAAATTGTTATCCTTTACAATTTAACACTAGATTTATCCCTTATATACTTGGACCTAATAGTGTCTATAATTTTCTTATTTTACGGTTGCTTTGAAAAAATTAGGATAAAAATTTGAATTAATATTAATTATTCATTTAACAACATCAAAATCTCCAAAATAGGTCTAGTCTAGGGCACCCATTTTCTTGACCAATCTATTTTGGCACAAGGTTAAATATGTAATTGTTGACATTCTTATATTTACAAATTTAAATTTATTTATTGACTTTTCATAATTAATTTTATGGAAAATGAATAATGCATATAAATATAAGTATTTTTCACCATTTGAAACTAGATTACAATTTGAATCCTAATTGAGCATCTTAAAAAGAAGTCAAGAGTAGAATTGGAAGTATTTTTGTAGCCTTTTATCAATCAATATCATGTTTGCAGGGAATTAGAAAGAGAAAGAAGGAAGAAGGAAATTATGAAAAATAAGTTATTATGATCAAATTATGGAGATGTATTGAGCTTTTTTCTACATGCTAGCTACAACTATGGAGAAATTTTTCTCTAAGTGTTTTACTTTTGTTTTTGGCCCCTACAACCTTCCTCTTTTGAATCTTCCTTCCCTTTTTCTATGTTTTGATGGACCATGCCTCAAAGGCTAAGGTTACTCTCACAAAAAGGTGTACAATTCACCATGTAGTGGTTGTGTAAATTTTTCCTATATCACTTCCCTTTTAGGTCTGAAGCAAGACACGTGCTTGTATGGAAGAGATTTTCCTTAAGCTGCTCTCACGGACTCAAAAATCACCCACTAGTGTGCCATGTAACTTACTTTTTTCGAGTGGGTTGTTTCACCCATGAGTGTATCTTTTCTTTGGAAAATTTTTTCAGGAGGCATAATGGGTCTTGTATCTTGAAAATTAGTCTTTTGGGGCAACGCCATTATTCCTTGTAGTTGATCAAATCAGCTTTTTTCCAGGCTGTAATGATATCTGATTCTTCTCTGATAACATATATTTGTAAAGCTTTTGCAACATTCAAAGCCATTAATGAATCATCTTAACTTTTATTGGAAAATATTTTTGTGATCTAATCAGATCTTTGATCAGATTGCAGAGTATCAGATGAGGACACCTATTGGGAATTCATCTCTATCGGTTGTAGTATACACTCATCTGTCTGGCTCTATAAAAGGGGTTTGTAGTGACTAATGAGATATATCTTTTCATCATCAAGATAAAAAAAATTATTCTGTTAGAATAGGGGAGTAGTAGGAAAGATTTTTGTAGTCCTTTTTTCACTCTATGGCATGTTAAATTTGTTAAGACTATTATTCCAATCGGAATCTAACCTTTGTATTTATGTGATTTATTGTAAGAACAAGTAATAGTAGGCTGAAATATATGAGATTGTGCATCTATATGGCCTATGTAACATGTTTCCTTTCTCTATTCTATATATGTTGAATGCTTTGTGTCAACTTATGTGAATATAGTCTTTCCAATTGCTTTATATGCCATTAGCTTTTATGTTTTCTTAATGCTACCTTTCGGAAATTGAATCATGTCCATTGTACTATTTCATTTTTTTGTGGAGACTGTGTTGACTTTCATATTATGCTATAAGAGCTAAAGTTTTCTGTAAAGATCTAAAATATTCCTTTAGTATTAGATTTTTTTGCTTCTATTGGACTTTAATGGGTGCTTCCTATGGGGAGTTTTTAATGACTACTCTATGATCTCAGACCTTAGTTTTTTATTCTCTTCCCAATAATGAAGGGTCTATGATATTTTGTGTCCATTTGATCAAAATTAAGAAATTGTTCGGCTTTGAAATGTTGCAAAACTTTTGGCACATCACCTTATTTTATTTTCTCTACATTTCTCTTTCCTATTTTCCCCACAACACAAAGAGGATAAGCCTTCTATAATAATCTTAGAGGTCATTCAATAAGGTACAACCTAGTCCCCCCACTCACTGAATTTTCCATGTGAGATAGAACCACCAATTTCCTTCAATTTTCATTCAAGGAAACCTTAGAGATCTCAATCGAGGGATTGAAATGAGGGAAAGAGATCTATAATAAGGAATCCTAGGGTGTAATTGAAGAATAAAAGGGGATTCACCACCAAGAAAGGGCTTGGATAGAAATAAATGCAATGATATGTACACCTAATTATGCAACTCAAGATGTGAAATTGAAAATCAAAAGAATGAATTGTAAAAGGATAGAGTTGCATCTAGAAATTGAAGAAGCTTGAATTGAGGTTTGAAATTCTAGAAATAATAAATTTTAATGCGCATTGGGACTCATATGCTAGTAGGGGTGATTTATTCCTAGTTTATGGTTTTGGTCGGAAACTAGAATCTGGAACTGCTAACCAAGATCTATAGAAAATGCCTGAAAAATAGGTATAATTGGACTCATACACCATAAGTGGAGATTTAGTCCCATTATTAGGTTTGATCTAAAACTATGATGTCTTTTAGTGATTCCCTATATCTTCTCTCTTGTCAAATCTCTAAGTCTAAATCACTGAATTACAACCTGTAGGTGACTTTTCATGATCTTGCAATGTAGATGACAACTTTGACAACTTAACTCTTCTCCAATCTTTCTCTTCCATGGATATTCAACCTAAATCTATAAATCACACATCAAAGAGAAGGAAAAATATTCTTTTTTTTAGTGGATATGGATTTTCCTTGGTCAAACCCCATTTTGGTAATCAAACCTTGAAATGAAATGAAATAGAATGAAGGAATGATGAATGAAAAATATGCAATGTTGTAACTCACCAAATCCTGAAACAAAAGGTTGCAATATTATATGCAATGGATAGCATGAATGTAGATCTTGACACTTGATTGAATTCTATGGATCTTGACTTGAATGCTTGCTTTAATCATAAGAACCTACATCACAAATGTTAGCTCAAAAATAAACATGATGCATGATGACTTTGACATGGTACTTGAATCTTGAATAATTCTCCAAAATGCTTGATAATCAACTCTTGAATGCTCTTGAATGCTCTTGAATTCCCTCACTTGAATTCTCATAAGATCATTTAAATTTTTACGAGAAAATATATGAAATAACCTTGCATTTATACTTGTTTAAGCTAAATTTCCTAAAATTACAACACTACAAGCTGACATTAGATCGAGAAGAATAAAATCCCACAAAGAATTGAATTCAGAATTAGGGACCATATGCCAATTGGGGTGTATGAGTCCCAGTAGGCTAATCTTAGGACACAAATTTCAAGAAATGTTAATTTTTATCCTAAATTCAAGACCAAGCCCTAAAAATTAGGTGTGACCCATATGCCCAAGGTGGTGTATGAGCCCCAGATCACTAAATATAGGCCATAAATTCCAAAATCACTAAATTATGATTGGTCATTATATACATGTTAGGATCATCCTTGGAAAGATGCATTAATTAAGGCTTGTGGATGCAAAATAGGACCAAGTAATGCATAAAGAAGCCTAATTTTAGCAAGGACGACCTAAACAAATGTGAAAATGTAAAGGGCTAAATTTTTCTAAACTATAGAATAAATAGAGTTAGAAGTGTTAGCCAAGAGTCTAGAGCCTTATCTACTCCTCCAGGTGGTTGAAATTTTCAAATAAAAATACCTACATAACCCGTCCATAGGAATTTATTTTTAATGGATCACCTAGGTGCTCCTACTTCTAGAAATTTTGTAACCTTAGATAGTGGTAGTTCACTAAATCTACTTATGCCTCTAGCTATGTGGCCAACGATACTCGCCAATTCCCTTAAAGAAATCTTGAGATTCACTGGAGATGATCTAAAAACACCTTTTGAGCACCTTTAGGACATAGCAGAAGTCTGTAGAGTCCATAACATTGTAGAAAAAAATGTCACCCTCAGGTTGTTAGTTGCATCTTTCAAAGGAAAGTATCAAGACTAGTATAGATCCCTAGCCTCCAATTCCATCCACTCTTAGGATGAACTTGGAGAAAAACTCTTCCATCGCTTCTAAAAGAAAGGAGACCACTTGTTGTTGTTACAACAATTGATTAAAATCAAGATAGCCCCATAGGAGGCTATGATCAACTTCAACACCAAGTTCTATAAAACCTAGCAGAGGATTCTTGTGACAACCAAGCCTCTGGTGGATATGGCCTTCATGTTCTATTTGAAGGATTTCAATTTACATCATGGTCATGGTACAATTATTGGGAGGCGATAAGTTTCCCAACACATATTATTTAGCTTTGCAAGAAGAGAATAGTCTAATAGACATAGAGAATCTTCCACCATGATTGTTGATGCCCATGTTTGTAGAGATCTCTAGCAGACGGCAAGGGGAGGAAACTCCCAATACTTCCACCTTGCTCCCTAGCACATCAACCATGTAGTCACCATCAATGAATGTGTACCCAAATGCACATCCAAGCACGTCGATCTCCTCTTCATTGGAAATAGATGTCAATGATATGAAGAGTCTCATGCAAACATTTACAAATGAGATAGTTATTATTCAACATCAATAATTATCAAGGAGGAAGGCCACCTTATTAGTAGAACACATATCAAGGAGCTTTGAGATGAGGTAATCAACAATAGGAATCTATAGGCTAGATAGTCTCGGTCACCGTCCCTCTTCTAACCATCAAGAATAGCCCAAATGAAGGTTTGATCCCAGGTTAGAACAATTTGGTACAAAACATGAGAATGCATGATGCTTCCCATGCAATGATAATCATATGCATTGAAACTATCTGAGGGGAAATCTTCAACAAAGAGTAGTAGAACAAAGAAGCTAGGGCATATTTTTGAATGCAAAAGATTATTACTCTCTCGAGATGGAGAGTACCTAATTCAATTTGTAGACATAAGGCATGTCTATAGAAGAGGAGTTGGACATCTCCCTCAACCAAGCACTTTTCTCCTAGATGGAGGAAGAAGATTTAATATTCATAAATTATGTTCTAACAACTAGTACTTGGCAAGCACAGTTGGATTACAATACATGATCGAAAAGAAGACTTATTGGGGAATATGTTCATAGAATCCCTAGTGCACACAACCAAAATGACCTACCCAATAGTCACAAGCTCAATCATCCCCATCAGAAGACATGGATAAGGTCCCCATCCTAGTAATGATAGATAGGCCTTTCCATAAAGCTAGAGAATTTCTCCCACTTAAACTAAAGGCCCCTCCAATCAGAATGCTCAATGTGGTAGAGAAACTAAAGGAAGAACCTACCAACGCATCACTAAGGGATGTCCTATCCATATTAGAGTAGAAGAATTTTCTCCAAGAGGAATTAGAAATTGAATAGTAGATTTCATAGGTCGATACAATCCCACAAAACAATCAAGATAAAGTAAAAAGGCTCACATCAGACCCTTAATCCTTGGGAGTTGTGGCATATGTGAACATAGTATACAATGAATAATGTGAAAGAGGTATGTAAATCGGACCCCATCCCTTTCTTCTTGATTCTTATCATAGGAGATAAGCTATTACACAATAATACGATCGAATCAAGCTACAAAACTACAATCATGCCCAAGTTAGTGGCTGACACTTTAGAACTAAAGTACGAGCATCTTGACAAGGGGATTATGTAGTTAGACAAGAAAACTATCTCAACCTTTAGCTACATTAAGGATATCCCTCTGACCCTATTTTCCTACCCAAGCCAAACTATGATGCAAGAAGTTTTCATAATTGATATTCCTCCCGTCTTTGGAATATGTTTGTCAAGGAATTTTACAACAAAGCTTGGTGGATATTTGAAACTTGACTAGTCTCACCTAACACTATGGACAAATCATGAGGAAAAGATGAAGAGTTTTTATGAGCCTTTGCATCTTGAAAAAAATGCAAAAGAGGAAGTTCTAAGTTTTGAAGTAGCACATACCTCTTTTTCCAAAAGAAAATATGTATTGCATATGTAGAAATTGTAGAATAAAAAGAGGCCTCAGTGATCAGACCTCTAAAGAAGAGGTCTTTCTCAGTCAATTTTTTTATTTAGACCCTTTCAAGAATTTCCTTGCTACTAGGTTAGGCACTTATGTGATCTTCAATGAGGACCAAGCACTCCAAAAATTGGTAAAAGAGCGAGAGGAACCTAGTGGGCCGGGTGACAATAGTTTATGGACACTACATTTTGATGGTGCCAAATGCAAAGGCTAGTTCTAGAGCTGACATTCAACATGTGTCTCCAACTAGGTTGGAGACCATCAAAGTTTTATGCTTCCAATTCTCATACTCAAATAATGATGTGGGATATGAGGCATTGGTTCATGGTCTAACTCTTGTGGAGTGAAAGCACGTAAAAAGAATACAGGTACTTAGAGATTCAGAGTTGGTTTTAAGTTAGATGCTAGGATAGGCGGCCACAAAAAATGTAAGGATGGAGTCCTACCAGCACAAGATATGGGACCTAATTGAGATGTTTGAAGCTTTTAAAATTAAGGTTATCTCACAAGCTCAAAACTTTGTTGTAGATATAATGGCTTCGATTGGCTTGTAGTTTGAACTGACTCATGGAATAGTCGAAAGCCAACATGTGGTGTGTACCATTGTTTGACCATTTATCATCTATAATGACCAGAATTGGTAGGTCTTTGAGGATGATGCTTAGATTGCTACCTTCTTGTGATAGTCAAAAAATAATTTTGATCTCCAAGGCCCATATCTAGAGAGGTTGTTGAAGAACAAGTGATCCAACTAAAAGGTAATAATCTCTCGTGAGGCTTGATCTCTCTTGAGAATCTCTTTGACTGTGAAGATGTAAGAAATAGTATGTGGAGATTCATGACCAATGAAGAGGACTATGAAGACCTCAATGTCAAAGGTGGAAAGAAGATAAAATTTGGGAGGAACATGCCCCAGATAGACAAGGAATGGTTGATACATTTATGCACCAAGTATGATGGAATTGTGGCCTAGACCTACAATGACGTTAAAGGATATGATCCTAGCATTATTCAACATACTATTGACTTGGCCAAGGGCTCTAAACCTATTTGACAAAAGAAAAGATTGGTTAACTTGAAGGTGGAGGAATTAGTGGCCCATGAGCTTACTAAGTTGATTGAGTTAAAGATCATATATTTGATTAAGCATTCCACTTGGGTATATAATCTGGTCCTGGTTCAAAAAAAGAATAGTGACATATGGCCATATGTGGAATTTCAGGACTTGAATAAAGCCTCATTAAAAGACTACTATCCTTTTCCCTCAATGGAGAAAATATTATAGACCATGGTTGGATTGGAGATGTTCTTGCTACTCGATGGATTTTAGGGCTATAACTAGGTCTATTTGAAGGAGAAGGATCAACACAAAATTTTGTCCACCACTAAGTGGGGGACGTTCGTGTATGCAAAGATGCCCTTTAGTTTCTCCAATGAGAGTGCCACTTTATAGCATGTGATGGATATCACGTTTAAAGGACTAATCAATAAGATCATCCTGATCTATCTAGAGGACTTGAAAATATTCTCAAAATTAAATTATGATCATTTCAATCATCTAGAAGTGGTCTTCTAGAACTACCAATAGATCGAGGTTTCTATAAATCCCAAAAAATGTGTATTCGGTGTCTTGCAAGGAAAGTTGCTAGGCTTCATGGTATCAAAAGAAGGAATATCCATAGACCACAAAATGGTGAAGGCTATAATTGAACTATTGCTACCTATTAAATAGAAAGGGTTACAACCTTTCCTAGGGAAGATCAACTTCATCAACTAATTCATTTGAGATTTGGTAGGTATTTTGAGACCTATCATGCAGATGCTGAAGAAGGACTTAGCTTTCAAATGGAACATGGAAGGCAAGCTATCCTTTGATAAAATTAAGGAAAACATCTCTATAGCTCTTGTGTTAGCTAACCTAAACTTCTTCAACTACTTCCCATTGTATGTATATAGCAACTAGCACAACATAGCCTCCATGCTCATGCAAAAGGATGACAAAGGTAAAGATAAATCCATCATCTTCTACTCCAAGATTCTCAAAAGGTACAAAAAAGAAAAAAATCATTAAAAAGTAGGACTTTTCCATCACTAAAAGCCTCAAAAAATATTGACATCTGGTTTTAGCCAACAAAATTATATTTCTCATCATGCACCCCAACGTTAAAGAATGCATCACATAAGGTAAGATAACTAAAAAGAGGGACAACTGGATCACAAAGATCGTAGAGCATGATGTGGACATCTGAAAAATGAAGCTAGTCTATGGAAGATGCCTTTGTGAGTATCTCGCATAGGAACTATATCCTCAAGAATAAGAAAATACCAACCAAGTCTACACAAACTAGTTTGAGTGCAATGAGTGATGGATGGTTGATCGAATGAGATTCATATAGACTGTGATGAGTCTAGTTTATGGTTTAATTTTGGTAGAATTTATGACCTATTTGCTGAAGTTTTCATGGACCTTGATGTTTGAATGTTGATATTTCCTCAAAACCATAGACATTGGGCATAATTTAATCTCTGAAAATCTTTAATGACATTGAAATGTTATATGGACTATCTGTGTTAATTCTACATGTGGGTTAGTGAATGATCTTTAAG
>VDFB02058242.1:166308982-166337011 GCA_007258455.2 Sequoia sempervirens | reverse complement strand
CTCTCTCTCTCTACTTCTCTATATCTCACCTCTCTCTCCCTCTATACTTATCCTTCCCTCCTCCTCCCTCATTCTTCTTCCCTCTCTACTTCTATCTATCTCACCTCTCTCTCCCTCCCTACTTCTCCCTCCCTCCTTTGCCTATCTCTCCTTCCCTATATACTTCTCTCTCTAAATCTCTCTTCATCTCTAAATATCCCTATCTCCTTCCCTATTTGTTGGAAGTTTGGAAGTCTATCATTGTTGATGCAGCTTGGAAACATGAGCATGAAGTGTACATACATCAATTGATTTGACTGACCTAATGTTTTCATTGATGTCAACATTGTGTGGATGGTACTAACTATACTAAAAATTTGATAGATTAAGAATTTGGACAAGTGTTCTCCATTGATGATGTTGTGGTTTAGTGCATTAGTTTTTGGGTCCACACTTCACCACAAGAAGAGGTATAATGATGTGTTTTTAACCATATAACTATGATTGGATTATATAGCTAAATTCAAGATCTTATGAAGTTTTGTAAAGCGTACTAAAAGATATCAAAGACAAAGTTGAACTTTGTATATCATTTTTATCTCTCTATTCAGTATATCAGTGTGAAAGATTTTGCATTTCCTTGAAAAAAATGCTTTTGTGTTTTGTTTCTAAAGTTAGTCGCATTGATGTCAACAAAACGTGAATTTGAAGAAAGATCAAATTTGGAAGTTGCATGTATTGGGAACCATATTTATGATTGGAATTTTTTTTGATTAGGCACAATTCCTTGCTGACCTAATAAATGATATGTGTTGAGAAGATTAAATATACATTATGGATTTTATTTGAATCTATTTTAAATCTATGCTAACCTAAACTATGTATTGCATGTTTTATTGGGAATGAAGATTTTGAATCATGTGTGATATCAAAAAAAGCTATTTTGGATTGTTTTTTATTTACATCTAATTAGGCTAACCTAATTGATGTGTGCAAATGGAATTGGGTATATATATGAAATATTTTGGAGTTGAAGATATAGAGGTGAGAGAGCATAATGACATATCAGGTGCAAATGGTTGAGCATATGATGCAAACATGTGAATTTAGTGGTAAGAGTTAAAAATTAGAGCATAGGTGTTGATCGAATGCTAAGTAGAGTAGTACTTTATATTCAGAGCTTCAAAGAAACTAAAATACAGGGAAGGTGCACTTTGTATCAATTCATAATTTGGTAGTTGTAGTGTAGGAAAATCTATCCTTTTACATTTTCACACTTGTTTTGACCCTCCCTACTAAATTTGGGAATTTTTATGTATTATTTGGTCCTATTTTACATCCACAAGGCTTATTAAATGCATTTTTTTGAGGATAATCCTGAAATTTATTAATTGACAAATCACAATCCAATGTTTGAGGTTGTTGTTCTAGATCTGGTGATCTGGGACTCATACACCACTGTAGGTGTATGGGTCCCACCTAGGTCTTGGGGCCTGATTTCAAATATTACCTTGAACTTAACACTTTTTTGGAGTTTGTGTCCCGTTTTTAAGACACTAAGACTCATACACCCCAACTGGTGTATACGTATTGCTTTAGATGGGAATTATTTTAAATTAAATTATTGGTGCAATTTTATTCTCCTATATTTAATGTCAGCTTGTAGTGTTGTAATTTTAGGAAATTTAGCATAAACAAGTATAAATACCAAGTTATTTTAGATAGTTTCACCTAGAAGTTTTCATGCAAGCATTCCTATAATAATTTTATGATATCAATAGTATTCAAGAGCATTCAAGAGATGATTATCAAGCATTTTGGAGCTACATTCAAGATTCAAGCATCATATCAAAGTCTTCATGCATCATATGTGTTTTTCATCTAACATTTGTGATGTATATTTTTCATGATTCAAGCAAGCATTCAAAGACATTATCTCATATCAAGATCAAGAATCAAAATCCACATCTATTTGAGCCTTTTCACATAAGATTGCATCCTTTATTTCAAGGTTTTGGTGAGTTGCAACCTTGCATTTGTTCATTCATCATTCCTTCATTCTATTTCATTTCATTTCAAGGTTTGATTACCAAAACGAGGTTTGACCAAGGAAAACCCCTATCTGCTAAAAAATCAACATTTTTCTCCCTTGATGTGTGATTACATATCTAGGTGTTTTAGAGCTTGAAGATCCTTTGAATAAAAAGTTCCAAGATTGAAGAAAGTTGTCAAAGTTGTCAAGAAGTTGTCATCTTCACAAAAAATTAGCTATAGATTGGAATTCAAACTTTTTGTCCGATGCTGATCCCATAATAGTGGTTTATAATTTTTGGCCAAACTAGACACTGAAATTATTATTTTTAACTAAATCTTCACATTCGGGCACCTATAGCGGCTAAACTATGAGGAATTTGAAGATGGTGCAAACTAGAGTCATCAAATTTTGTCTGTAGATTCTAAAAATATTTTTTTCAAATTTTTTGGAATCAAACTGCACTTCTTTTTCCATCTCCCATGAAAATAGATTTTTTTCAGAAAACATCATTTTTAAAAAGTGACACACACCATATAACGCATAACTTTTTTTCCATGAAGGATAAAATTCTAATTCTTTCAAATTTAGATTTGTAACTCTGATAACTAGTGCTTCCACTTGGTTAGATAGTTTTTTATTGAATATTTTTTCCTTAATCAAGTTTCAAAGTCAAACTAATTACAATTCGATTAATGTGTACACCAGATAATGTGTAACCTCTTTTTGTATATGTCAAAATTTAATTTTAATTTTTTTGTTGGATCAAGGACTTCAATATCTCTGCACTCATATATTTTTCAATTTTTTTGATAATCTTCTATTTTTCCACATGTGAAGAACAAAGAAATTCATTTTCATGAAAAACCTATGTTTAATAAAACTTAAAACAAATACATAACAAAACCAAAACATATTAAAATTATATTCATTGATAGCTTGTTTTGAGGAATACCATAATCATTTGAAATAAATTTTAAATGAATTCATTTGATCCCCCAAAATCTAAATCAAAAGTGATTTTTTATCAACATTTTGATAGGTGTAAAGGAGATGCATTTATAGGTATGGTTTAAAACTAGCGAGGTTCTATCCAAGGGGGTTTGACCTAAGGTGATTTGATCAAACCCTCTTCAATTGGAATCCTTAAAATGGAAATTTTTAAGGCTTAAATCATTATATTTTCTAAAAATATTTCATTTAAGCTAAAATTCCTCTCAGGAATTGTAAACCACTATTATGACAGCACTTTGCCAGACATGAAGATTTGACGAGAGAAAAGCTAGAGAAGATCACTAGAGGATTATAGAATTTTCATTAAAACCCTAATATTGGGACTAAATCTCAACCTTGGGCCATGAGTCCTAGTATACCTCTTTTCAGTAGTTTTCTTTAGATCCCAACTTTTCATCTAAAGATTACATATTCCACCTTCATTTTAGTAGTAGGACTAAATCACCTAGTTTGGTGTATGATTCCTAGTACACATCAGAAACAACAAATTTTGGGACTTTTAAATCTTGTTTATTCATCTTTAATCCTCTAAGAACTTTTATCTATCTTTTTGTTTAGTGATTTGATTTCATATTCTAATTTTTTAGGGTTTAATGTATTCAAGTTTGTATTTCTCCTTAGAATATCGATTTAATGGTGGACCCCCTCTTTAGTCACACCTAAGGAAACCTTCCTAATAGTAATCCTTCCCTCAATTGATTCACTTGGTTGGCGGATATTTATTTCCTAATGAATTGAGGTGTAAAATAGGTCCCCTAATTTTTCCATCTCCTAAAAGTTGGAACATCCTATTTCCTATCTTTTTAGTAGTGATCCATTTTTGTATTGTATTTAACTTTGGTTGTGAGCCTTATAAGGAAAGTGTATCCTAGTAGTGAGCCCCTATAATATAATATATCTAGATATAATATACTGCTAGTTAATCATCAACATGGTTTTTCCCATTTTGGGATTTCCACGTAAAAAATCTTGGTGTTCATGTGTTATGTGACATTGTGGATGTTTCATGCTTTCATTATTTATTCCAAATAATGTATGTTGGTGATTCGATAAGCTATGTTCAAAAGCTTAATATAATAATAATACACCCCCCCTCTTAGTATTTTTAATGTTTAACACTTTGTACTCTCTATCTCACCATTCTCTCTCTCTTTTTCTATCTCACCTCCCTTGATCCCTAAATCTCCCTCTATTCCTCCTTTTCCCCTCTCTCTCACTCTCCCCTAAATTTCTCTCCTAGTCTCTCCTTCCCTCTATACTCCTTATCTCACCACTCTCTCTCTCCTCTCTATAATTATATATATCTCACCTCTCACTCCCTTTCTCCTCCCTCCCACCCTCTTCTCCCTCATTTCCTTTATCATTCTCTCTATCTCACCTCTCTCTCTCTCCATCCCTACTTCTCCCCCTCTCTATCTCTCTCTTCTTTCCCTATCTAATAGAGAGGGAAAGAGAGGTAGGTACATGGAGGAATATGAGAGATAGATAGAGAGGAAAGGAGGGAGGGAGGGTATGAGAGGGAGAGAAAGAGAGAGGGGGGAATGAAGGGGTGAGGGTCGGAGAGAGAGAGGGAAGAGATGGAGAGGTAAAGATGGATAAGTTAGAGATAATTAGAGAGAGATAGAAGGAGAGTGAGAGAGGAGATAGAGATATGTAGAGAGGGAAGGAGGGAGAGAGGGAGATAAAGATAATTAGAGAGGGAAGGAGGGAGGGAGCGAGAGATGGAGAGAGAAGTGAGATAGAGATAACTAGAGAGAGACAAAGACAAAGAGAGATGTAGAGAGGTGGTTCTTGAGCTCAAGGGTTTGAGAGTAAGATAAAGGGATGGAGATAGTGAGAGAGAGAGTTCTAGAGTGTAAGGGATAAATAATGAGTGAGAGAGAGAGAGAGAGAGAGATAAAAACAACTTACTAATTACTAAAATTTGATCTTATTACTGAAATTTTACATTTTGATTACTAAAATTTGACTATCTACAAAATTATAAGATCTTCTGAAAGGTATAATTTTTATTATAACTCCTAGAGATTTGAAACCAATCTTAAAATTCTTGGAACTATATACATGAACTATAACTTAAAGTATAAGAAAGTAAATTTCCATTTGTAAATTTCAATGTTTATTTCATGTATATAGTTTCACTAAACGACAAGGAGAAAGAGAAAAAGAAAGAAAATAAGAAAGAAAAAAATTCAATGCAAAACATAATGTGAGCACATTATAATGCACTCATGTTATGGATTGGTAATGACTAAGCCTAGGCTCAGTCACTAATAACCCATAATGTGAGTGTGTTTCATTATAACATTCTCCTATTTTCTCTATTTCTGGACTAAAAAGTGGAGTGGCCACTTTTTTGTGTCCCATATTTGTGCACTTACCCCCTTATCCTTAAAAGTTGTTATAGGATATTGGGGTAAGTGTAAGAGGTTAGTTCCACTTTTAGGGGAAGTTTTGAGCTTGAATAAATCTTGACAAGAATAGGTACCCATTTAGGCTCGATTTCCCAAACCTAAAATTTTAAAATGAGTACCAATTTCTAATTACATTATATTCCAACTCCTTTATAGTATGGGTATGTGTTTTGAAGTGGGTAAAAATTTCATAAAATTTGAAATTTGAAACCCATGGATTTTATTTTTTTAAGCTTGAAAACTCACCCCTTAGCCTTGGACCTACAAGTGCAATGTCATGAAAATAGCAAGAGAAAACTGAATTTGATAATATGGATGACAACATTTTTTTAAAGAATTTTTCAATGATGAAATTAAAACCCATTATAGATGACGATGACTAGTTTTAAAATATGTAAGTTTTTATGATTGGATTTTTTCTATTTTTTAATTTTTTAATGGAGAACTTGTCCATAAGCTTGAAATCTCAAGTGTTCATATTTTTTTAATAACTTTTAATTTTTAAGTTTCTTTTAAAAACATTATATGTAATAAAAATACACACAATTCTTTACAAAGTAAGAAAAATGATTAGTTTAGCTCAAATCATGCTTGTTGGACATGAGAGGCTTTCAAAACAAGTAATTAACCACAATAAAAATTAATAAAAATTAGGGAAGAATTATAAAGAAATATTGTCATCAATGTTTAGTATAATTAAAATCTATTCACAAAAGGAATTATAAAAATACTTTTATTTAGGTAAAATTATGCTTTCAAACACGTGCATTGTATGGTCCCAAAAAATGACTTTTAAAAAGTGATTTTTGTACAATTCTATTGCACTATTCTAAATTTTCATCCTTGATAATTTAACACTAGATTTAACCCCCCCTTATATACTTGGACCTAATTGTGCCTATAATTTTCTTATCTTATGGTTGCTTTAAAAAATTAGGATAAAAATTTGAATTAATATTAATTATTCATTTAACAACATCAAAATCTCCAAAATAGGTTTGGTCTAGGGAAACCATTTTCTTGACCAATCTATTTTGGCCGAAGGTTAAATATGTAATTGTCGACATTCTTATATTTACAAATTTAAAGTTATTTATTGACTTTTCATAATTAATTTTATGGAAACAAATAATGCATATAAATATAAGTATTTTTCACCATTTGTAACTAGATTACAATTTGAATCCTAATAGAGCATCTTAAAAATAAGTCAAGAGTAGTCAAGAGTAGAATTAGTAGTATTTTTGTAGCACTTTTATCAATCGATATCATGTTGGTAGGGAATTAGAAAGAGAAAGAAGGAAGAAGGAAATTATGAAAAATACATTATTATGATCAAATTATGAAGATGTATTGAGTTATCGTCTACATTCTAGCTACAACTATGGAGAAATTTTTCTCTAAGTGTTTTACTTTATTTTTTCGGTCCCTATAGTCTTCCTCTTTCGGATCTTCTTTCCTTTTTTCTGTGTTTTGATGGAACCATTCCTCAAAGGCTAAGGTTATTCTCACAAAAAGGTGCACAATTCACCACATAGTGGCTATGCAACTTTTTCCTATATTGCTTCCCTTTAAGGCCCGAAGTGGGACACGTGCTTGTATGGAAGGGATTTTCCCCAAGCTACTCTCATGGACTCAAAAATCACCTGCTAGTGTTCCATGTCACTTACTTTTTTCGAGTGGGTTGTTTCACCCATGAGTGTATCTTTTCTTTGGAATTTTTTTTCGAGAGGCACAGTGGGTCTTGTATCTTGAAAATTAGTCTTTTGGGGCAACATCATTATTCCTCATAGTTGATCAAATCAGATTTTTTCCAAGCTATAATGATATCTGATTCTTCTATGACAACATATATTTGTAAAGCTTTTGCAACATTTGAAGCCATTAAGGAAGCATCTTAACTTTTATTGGTGAATATTTTGTGATCTAATCGGATTGCAGAGTATCAAACGAGGACACCTATTGGGAGTTCATCTCTATCGGTTGTAGTATTAACTCATCTCTTTGGCTCTATAAAAGGGGTTTATAGTGACTAATGAGATATATCTTTTCATCATCAAGATTAAAAAAAAAAAAATCTGTTAGAATAGGGGAGTAGTAGGAAATATTTTTATATCACTTTTTTTGCTCTATGGCATGTTAAATTTGTTAAGGCTATTATTCAAATTGGAATCTAACCTTTGTATTTATGTGATTTATTGCAAGAACAAGTAATAGTAGGCTAAAATATATGGGATTGTGCATCTATATGGCCTATGTCACATGTTTCCATTCTCTATTCTATATATGTTGAATGCTTTGTGTCAACTTATGCGAATATAGTCTTGCTAATTTCTCTATATGCCATTATCTTTTGGGTATGTGCAGGATCATGATGGGCGAAAAAGTGGCAATGGGGAAAAAAATATGTTTTTCATCAACCCAAAAACGTGAAAATGCCGAGTTGATTTTTGTGTGGCTTGGGTATTAGTACACACCTCCAAAGCAATGTGCAAACCAAGATCTCCATATCGGATATCCAATTTGAAGCAAACATATATATATACAAAATTTGGGCCTGTTAAAATAATTTCACATTCACAAAGGCCACGGGCGCATAGTGAGGAGGTTCTCCAAATATCAAATATCTAATTTATTTGATATCCATTTTGAAAAGGTTAGATTTTAGATTTTTCTTTGCTTTGATCAAATTTTGAATTAGATTTGTATAGTTTCAATTAGTTTTTAATGGCTTTTTTTTCAAAATAGGGTTTTTGATTGAATTTTTATGAAAAATTTGAGTTTAGAATGGATTTTGATTAAAAATGATTTTTTTTTATGGATTTTGATTTAAAAATCGTGTTGTTTATGTATTCGTATTAAAAATTAGAGAATTTTATAGATTTTTGTTAAAAAGTAGGGTTGTTTTAGTTTTTTTTTAAAACTAGGGTATTTGTATAATATTTTCATTTATATTGTCTAATTTCAATTAGATTAATTAGTTTTTAACTTTAATCAAGCATTAAGGTTGCTGAGAATGAAAATGCACAAATTCCAAATGATCCACCAGCTAAAAATGAAAATGCACAATTGCCAAATGCTCCACCACCTCTGCAACCATCAATTGAAGAATTAATTGGTGAAAAATTGTAGCAATTAAAGGGCATTTTTGAAGTTTATAAGAGAATCCCTTGATTATTTGAGATGTTAAACACATTGAAGGATATAATTAAAAATATAGAAACCCTCTCCACCCAACATAATGCCTTTCATTTGTGGCGAGAAGACATGAGGGAATATTATGCATGTGGATTGTCTTATGATGATGTGAAAGATCTCAGAATAACCAAAGCCCAAATAGCCTCTTTATTTGTTAACCCCCTCACTAGTTTTCCAGTTAATGTTAATAAACCAAAACTTTCTATAAATGGTGCATACATAGACACATTGTAGATAAATTTTGGGATCGTTGGTGTATGGTTTTTGATAAACCACCGAACAACAATTGTGATGGGTATGTGCAGGATCATCATGGAAAAAACAAGCCCTTAAGTGGCAAAAAATTCAAAAAAATTAAAGTTAGGCAACTTGACGTAAAATATTGAATAAGTTATCTATATTATTTCAAAAATATGTAAGAATAGAATCCGTAGAAAATTGAATGTAGTTTCTAAACTGGTACGTTTGTTTAAAAAAAAAGAAATCTATTTGGTGAAAATTGGAAATTTAAATGTAGTACTACTTAAATTTCAAGGAAAAAATAAGAAGTAGGTGTCTGTCCGACCACCCTAACCACAATAGAATGATAATATTTTTTATAATATTTTAGATATAAGTAGAGGACTCATGCCCAGATGTGATGCATATTTTTTTAATTTTTTTCCTAGCAAATAATTAATTATGAATTTGTTTTTATAATTTTTTTAAAAATATAAAAACTTGTATGTTTGACCACCTTAACTTGGTCAAAACTTCATGAAATTCAATTTTTTATTTTTTTAATCCTATAGTATGTGAAGCGTAGAATGTGATGCATGTTTTGGATTCAAAAAATGTCATACCATTTGAAAGGTATAGATGTTTTTCAATCAGTCTATTAATTAGGAATTTAGTTGTAATTTGAATAGAAAATGAATAATAATTACTTATTAAATTCAAAGTAAAGCATACTTTATATTGGTGGAAATCTAAGAATCTCCTTTAAAAACCCTTTTCGTTTCATCAATTTTGGGTAAAAAAATAGTCGTCAGCCACATACCCATCATATTGCCACTTTTTGGCCCATCATGATCCTGCACATACCCTAATATACCATTTTACTTTATTAAAAAATTATATGCTAAATTTGTGTTAGGGCATCATGTCAATTACTTTGACATTAAACCCTTCTAGGGCATTGGTGGAGGTATGCCCTAGGATAGACCAGGGGCAGTTAGAGTAGTCTTGCACCCATATGTTCCCCCTCCTCCCCTTCCTCTACCACCTCTAGTATATCATCTAGATATTATGCAGGATGCGGCCACACAAACTATCCAGGCTATTCACTCTTTGAGTGGATTTTTGGTTTCACATGCTTCTACAGTAGCTTGGCCACATTCTAGTGATGTTGGCGATGGTTTGAGTGATGTTGTGTCATCCTTGTCAGGTCCACATATTTTTGTGCCACATACTTGCTCCATGTGCTGCTAGATATGCTTGGGTCCTCTTGTATAGCTCGCCAAGCATCCCTTGGACACTTCTAATTATGACCTCCATAATGTGAACATTATAGATCAGACTCAGGGGAGTGGAGCGCACCCTATAGAGTCCTCTCCTACTAGAGAGGGGGAAATTGGAATAGTGACACAGGTAATATTTAAGTTGTAAATTCATAACTTGCATTTTTTTAAAAATGAATATTAATAAGAGATAGTATAATGTACTAATATTTATTTACATGGTCTATTTAATAGTTAATGTCTGAGGAGGAGCTCGCATAGGTGACTGATAGCACCCTTAGGGCCATTTCATTTGGCCTCAACACACGTAGTATATATTTTCGCACTCACTCGTTTACATTTTTTTATTATATACTTGCTTGTCATTTGAATTGTTATAAATGAAATTATATAATAACTTATATGTTTATCTTATTTTCCTCTTGTAGGAAATACCTAGTGCGAGCGAGGTGCAACCTTGTCCGGATTATGGAAGTGCAATGTTAGATAAGGGGAAGGTAATTGAAATCAAATTCGATTGAATTAAGAATTTTAAGATTTGATATTAATTATACATACATCGACATAGATTGGTAGTTTCATATGTACTTGTCATTTTTATGTACAGGCAGTTATGAGCTATATGTTGTTGTTGACAAGTGCGAACAAGGTGCAGCCTTGTCCATATTATGGAAGTGCAATGCTCGATAATGGGAAGGTAATTGAACTCAAATTCAATTGAATTAAGATTTTAAGGATCTTATATTGATTATACATAAATCAATATAGTTTGGTAGTTTCATATGTACTTGTCATTTTTATGTATAGGAAGTTATGAGCTATACATCATTGTTGAAAAGTACCACAATTACTAAAGGAGTACGTATTGGAACACTTGAAGGAGTAGGTGTTGAAACACCTCAAGGAGGAGGTGTCGAAACACCTAAAGGAGATAAAGAAAAAAATCAGCCTAAAGAGGTATGTGTTAATTTTATTTTGTGTTTGGTATTTGTATATTCCTATTACTGACAATTGTATGCTAACTTGAATCAATTTTATGTTTTTGTTCACATATATAGATTGAAATTACAAAAATTGGTTTGGTCAGTTCTTTGAGAGCGACATATTCTAGGACTCCTGACCCTTTGAAGAGACGAATATTTTAGGTAATCAAGATTACAATTTTAGAGTTCAATTATAATTCAATGTATATTGATTTTGATGTTAATTATTTGATTTTAAATCATATAGTATAAATAATCTCAATTGTGGTTTGAATTTTTCTTATGCAGCTACCTTCAGAGCCAATGAGTGCTACAAAGAGGCTCCATTTTGATGATCCACCAGTAGTTTAGGATGAGATAAACATTTTGGCATGTAAATTTTGAATAGACATCGAGATGGCATATGCTACATTTTGTAAAACTTTGTTTGAATTGGCATTGATGCCATTTTTGTATATGGAGATACACTCAAGATTATTGGATAATTTGATATATAGAAGTTGACAATTGAAATTTAATTTCTTCCTCATGTGCATGATTAAACTCTTTGAAAATTTAATCAAGTGAGCAATGGTTAAATATCAATGTACAAGAGCATAAAAAAGAATGGTTGTATTATGTAGTTTAAATTCATATCGTTGATTGCATTGCATTGCACACCTTTCAAACTCAAAGCATTATTGCACATTGCATAACTAACAACTAGATGTTGATAGATGAAAAAGTTTCAATTACAATATAGTTTTTACAAAGTCAACCTAAGGAATTATGCAATTAATTCAAATTACATAAATAATAACTAGGAGAAACTATCAATTGCATTTTCTTGAAATGGAATTTTATGAGACCACATTTCTTTGAGGCATTTTTTCAAATAATTCACTTCCTTGTCTATGCCACCACATTTTTCATACACGTGTACCAAATATTTTTATCAAACAATTCACTAGCTTGTTGTTATGGCTAAAAGCCTAAAAAAAGTGCTTTCAAACAAGCTATGGATTGATGCAGAGTGGGGGTGAAAAAATATTTGAAAACTACACTTGACTCCTTTGGACCAAATTTGAGAACCAATAACATACCCCTATCCTAGGCTAGTGAATTAGCCCTCTTTCACAAAGTGAGTTCCCTTTAAACACTTGATCTTCACAAGAAAACCAAAAACAATCTTGATTTGTGTCATAAAACAACAAATTCTAAGAGTATTCTACACCTATAGGTCCTTTAGCAGGATGTCTCATGAAATTGTATGTTTACCATGCAAATGCATAGGGTTTATTGAAAGTCCCACTTGCACAACTCCCCTGGCCATGCCACTGACTTAGAAACCTCTATTATGACCCCAATATGCTTAAACATTAAAGAGACTCCCCCACTCTCATTGATTTTAACAAACCCTAGGCTAAAACCTTCATTTTCATGCAATTTAAGCAATGATTTGCTTAGGACAGCAACTCCAAGACTCACAAATCATTTCCCCTTTCTTAAATGGACCTGCACACATTCAAATCACATTGTACACATCCTCTCCACCAACCCACATGAAAGGTACAGTAGGTGGAAGGCTTCAATAATTCATAATTTACTAAAAAATGCAAAATCTGAGTTCACTACTCACCTTGAGAAAACTTGGCACAAAACTCACAAAAAATGAAAAGAAAGCACTCAAACCAACTTTAAAGGGGTCTCAGGCCTGCTTCCCCAAAATTGACTTCCTCAACCTTTTTTAAGACTCTCCCCCACACAATACAATTGACCAACTCCCAATAACTGACTTACAAACTAAGTTACTTGTTTAGGTTCAGGGGATCGGTTCGCCAGTTTAGCTAAAAAAAATTTGGGGTGGTGTTGATGTGTGTTTTGTGACCCACAACTTTTTTTTAGAATAAGGTTTCCAAAGATGCTCTATTCTCTCTTGAAAAACTACCTAATACACTAAGATTACAAAAAAGATCATATGACAATTTGAATGTTTCAGATGGTCAAATCTTGACAATGGAATCAACTCAATGGACGTTGTGAATTGTTGGTTATCACAAGGGGACTTACGCTTGAAAAACTACTCTAAGGTCAATGCTCTATATATTTTTTTGGATTTTCTATTTTGACGATCATAAAAAAAGGAAAAAGATAGGGTTAAAGAAGTTCTACACTACTTCCACGAAATCAAGAGACAATAAAGACTAAGTGAAACTAATAACAAGATTTTGTTTCACCACACAAAAAAGGTAACATGTCAAATACGCAAAGCAAGTGCAATCTTCAAAGTTTTGTGCTTAAGATTATATTTTGAACAATACTATCAATTGAACAATATCATTCCAAACACACATTAAGGCATCCACATCATGAGTTCAGATTAGCTTTTTGTATTGAATGAAAATCATTCATCCAAAGAAAGCATGAACAAATAGTTTCACCAAATCTTTATGATCAATCTATCATTCATTCAACTACTTCTATTGAATCTATGTGGAAAGAGAATATGAAACCATGCAACCACTTGATAACAAAGGAATTCAAAGAAAATCATGCAACTTGAGATTTATTATCATAAGTAGCCATTAGCAACAATTCCATAGAACTCTCCCCAATTATTCTAATCTCTCTTATTCTAACTCTCTAATCTCTTCTAATGATCTAATCCTTTCTTCTAATCTTCTAATGATTTCTAAGGAAAATTAGAGAATGGGAGGGGGGTTTATATAGATTTTTTGAGATACAATGAATGGCCAAGATTACATCAAAATCAACAATAGAGATTAAAAGATAAAACCCTAATTAAGGTTTCCTAGAATACAATTAGTTAACTGCCAGTGAAGTGTCGTGAAGAGCTAGTCCTTTGAGTGTGCATCCTTATCCTATTGGGAAGCATTGTATCAAATGAATCTAGAGACTATGGTGCTAACCGCCTTGATTGTGACAAGTGGCAACACACTAACCTTGTATTCTAATAGTTCCATATCATTTGCACATTCCACAAAGGTGATTTCCCATTCTAATTCCTACTTCTAAAAGGCATGCCATATAGACAAGAAATTGGATTCCTTAGTCAAATTCTATTTGAGGATAGGTCTAGTGGTGACAAGGAACTTCTCTTGGATTTTATTCTTCAAATTTTCCTGCTGCAGATGATTTTTTCTGACAACATCCCTCTCTAATGCATCAATAGCTATTTGTAGGACTTTGTTTTGAATCTCCTTTGCTTTCTCTTCAATTTGTATAGAATTTTCCTTCACTTTCTCCAAGACATCACTCCTCATGATTAGTGCTAGGTACCAGCCATTAAAGTCATATGATGCTCCTGCTGTATAAAATTTCCCTTCAATTAATTCTTGTTTTGGAACTCCTTTCAATACCTTGAGGCATGGAATGATTTTGTATTGAATATCCTTGGTATTCTCCCATGTTTCCGCCAAACACAAAATTATTGAAAGTAGGAAAGATGATTAATCATATGCTAGCCTTAATCTTTCTACAAACACTGCTGATTCATCACTTATGTCATTTAACCATTCTTTTCTCTCTCTGGCTGAAGTGATTTCTTCCTCAAAAGTCTCCTATGAAGTATTCATTAGTGGAAGACCTGCTGAGTTGGCTTGACCAAGAGGTTTAGTCAAGTGTTGAATGTATTTCTTCAGACGCTCCACTTCCTTCTTGCAATCCTTTCTCTTTGTTACTTCTTTTTCCAGCCTTACCTTGATTGTAGCAACTGAATTATCTAGATCATCCACCGCTTTCCTCTTTGATGTTGGGCCCGAATTGATAGTGGTAATCACATAATCTTGAGGAGTAATTTCCTCTCTTGCCTTGTCAGTTGTTGGCACAACGATTTGTATTGTCCACTAGACTGCTTCATATTTTTGAATGGTAGAAAGTATCTTCGTTGGCTTCTTCAGAGGGGTTGTGTCTAGTCTGGCAAAGAAATCAGCCATGTCATCTTCTTCTAGCATTTCTTCTTGTTCAACTATCTTTAAACTTTCCTTCAGCCAATCCAGAATGGTAGGCTGCTCTACAACTTCTTTTTCTTCTTGAATTTCCTATACACAAGGAGAATTCTGAATTCCCTCGAGGGTGGAAATCAATCCCTCTTGGAATTCGCCATCCACAATATTAGCTTCATCATCTAATTGGAGAATCTCAGTGTCCATAGGAGATGGCAGTTGATCTTCTTCTAGCTAGATGGGAAGGGGAGAAGGAATTCTTATATCTTCCAAAGATTCATCAATATCCAGTATGTCATTAATATTTGTAGATGCAACTAAGTGGGGTGGCTTAGCCTTCTGCTTCTTCTAAATAGGCTCTTCAACTACAGCTTTTTCCTTGGACTTCCTTTTCCTTGAACTAATTTTTTCAATTAGCTCACTTCCTTGGGATTCTCTAGCGTTCGAGGAATAAGATTTTTCCCTGCCCATCAAATCTTATGTCAGCTCTACATTATTCTGCCACAAATCCTGAACTTGTTGATCTACCCACCACTAAGAGTATTAGATAACATGCCTCGTGAAACTATCCAAGTTTGTAAGCTTTGGCTCAGACCATCTTATAGGAAGAAAAGGTCTACTTTCATCAAACCCTGGCTGAGTGAACTCACCATCATCTTCAATTTGATTCGGTATCCTGAAAAGCTTGGTTGTCCTTATCAAGCTAATTGGTAGTTGAGACCTCATTATCTTTCTAACTTCAAACTCATCAGCAATGTTTGCACAATAATCTTCTAGCTCGAATCTATGCTTATATTTCCTTCCTTCTACGGATCCTATATGGTGATGAGGATTGAAATTATCCTGGGACCGATATGAATTGAAGGGATACCTTTCTATTTCCAGTCTGACACTTTCTGCTACTTGTGTTGATGGGCACGATTCTTCCATATTGCCAATGAAAAATGGGAATGTGACTGCCACATTACCCTTTGCTCTTTGGAAGTTTTGATATATTTCCAACTGTCTGAGAACCTCCATCAATACCATTCTATCAGTAGGAAAAATTGGAAGTCTGAATGGACGTCTCGTAAAACCCTAGATCTGGATGTATGTGAATCTAGGAAACTAGATATACCAGTATCCATGTCTATTGATGAGGCTTTTGGATTCATGAGATAATATTTGATGTGCTCCTCCTTGCAGTATTCTTGTTATATACATGAGAAATGCATCATGAGCTCTTCTAAAATATGTATTTTTTGACAGCTATAGTTGAGGGTAGCAGTTATATACTTTGAGTTCATTTTCTTTGTTACCCACCAGACCTCAGCATATCAATCCAGCATATCTATAAGCTCTTTCCAACATGTAAACAATATATGAGCTCATGTGGAAGGACTTGGTGCTCTCCAAATTGACAAGTTGTTTTTGGATGTTATTGCTAATCATTCTTTCCCAATTGAACATTCTAACTCTAGAAAAAAATCATCTATGAAGAAATACATTCGCATTTGAAATAATGCACCTTGGGGGCTGCCCATTATTCTATTCAATAGCAAAATTATATCACCATAATCCTCCTTAAAATATGTCTGATGCAAAGTCTTTGGAATCTTCTTAATTGGCCTTGGTTTTAGAAAACCATGAATTGTTAAAATTAGTTGTGCATTGCTCACTTTTTTCTTCAAAAATTCTCCTTGTGTCTTGCTTGGTTTGATATGAAGACTTATGGTGGCTAGCGATGCCAAAGGCTTCCTGAATGGCACGCTCGCCAAGATGTTGTAAGACTCTCCCATCAAGATAAACAATTTTTCTTTCCTCTAGATTATAATGCCTTGTGCATTCCACCATCAATTCGGGGCATTCAATAGCTAGAGGAAATCCAGCTGGCTGGACAATTCCATTTCATACCATCCGGTGAGCTATGGTTGTAGGCATGAGTCTATTTAGTCCCATCATTCTTTTTTTGACTTCTTCAAAATCTACATGTCCCATGTCAGTATCTTTGATATTCTTCCATTTTGAAGTGACTTTGGATTCTACCTGTGGTCCTTTACTCACAAACTTCATTTGTTTCTTCTTTGAAGATTCACATTGTGTAGTCATCCACCTGCAAGAAAGAAAATATATATAATTAATTTAAATAATTTAATTTGGAATTCCTCTCTCCTAAAAATATTAATTTTCAGCTTGTTCAAAATCAAATTTTACAAAAAGTAAGCTGAAAAATAAAAGGGCTGAATGAATTTTGCAAGAATGCATAAAATCAGAAGTAATAATGAATTCATTTAATCTCCATTCTGAATTCTTGAAAATTTTACTCTTTTGATGGCAATTCATCTATGAAGAATTTTAACTTTACTTTCAAAAATCAAGCCAGTCATTCAGAAATTTCACTCTTCAATTCCAACTCTCTCCTGAAAATGACTTATCTTCTAAAAACTACTTCTCTTCCAAATTGCTTCTCAAGAAAAATTAAACTTGCTAAAAGATATGGAGAAAATGACTTGTTGAATTGCCTTTTAATGTTGAGCAATTGATTTCTTTTAGCAATTTCATTTTTCTTCTCTTGAGTTCTCTTTAGCAAAGTTTCCAAACTTACGTCTCTTTTCTTGAGTAAGTTTCCAAATTTTATGTCTCTTTTCTTGAGTTCAGACTCTTCAAGATAAAATTTGGAAAATAATAAAATATTTTTTAATTTTATTTCCCAAACTTTTAATTTTCTCCAGAATATTTAATTCACCTTATGGCCAATTATTTGATTTTCTTTTTATTTTAACTTTTTAAATTTATCCATGGTGAAAATTATTCATCAATTTCAATGCTGGATAAATATTTTTATTTTCTCTCCTGAAGTTTGATTTCATGTTGATTTTTTTAACACTCTCTCTCTTGATGTCAAGGTGAATTTTGTGTCAAATTCTTCATTTGAAGGCAAATTTCATACTTTCTTTGCCATTTTCATCTTGGCATGGGCATGTTTTATGTTGAACTCTCCATTTCTATCTCTTGAAATTGGACTTCTCATTGATTTGCCATACTCTCTCTCTACTCATGGAAAATTTCATGAAGTATTTCTATGGTAGACTTTCTTTTTTCTTGTTACTTTTACCTTTCTCTCTCTAGGAGGACTTCTTAAAGAGTTTTCTCATATATCTCTTTTCCAAGTCGGACTTGGCAAACTTTTATCCATTTCCACTCAAGGTCTAGGCAGACTTGCTAGATGATTTTCCAATTGTTATCTCTTCATGACGGACTTCATAAAGGTCTTCTCCTTCTATCTTCAAGGCTGGAAGACTTTTAAGGGAGTTTTTCAATTTCTTTTCATTATGGAAAACTTCATAGAGCATTTCTCCATTTCTAAGTTAGACTTCCAAGAGACTTTTCCCTAACCAATCTCCAAGGCTAGTGAACTTCTCAAGCTCTTTCCACTTTGCCATCAAGCTAGGTAGACTTTCATGATGAATTTCTACTCCCATTCAAGGTAGGACGGACTTCATAAAGCATTTTCAAAATACCTCTTGGCATGGGCGGACTTTAAAGACTTTATGCCAAGCTATTTAAGTTGGGCAAACTTCCCACTTGTCTTTCCAAACACTTTATCAAGGTTGACGAACTTCCCTCTTGTCTTTCCAAACACTTTATCAAGTTTGGAAGACTTCCCTCTTGTCTTTCTAAACACTTTATGAAGGTTGGCAGACTTCCCAAGACTTCTTCCAATTGACTTTCAAGAGTTGGGTGAACTTTGCAAGAAGTTTTCCATGCTCTTAGAATGTTGGGCGGACTTTGCAAGAAGTTTTCCATGCTCTTAGAATGCTGGGTGGAATTTCAGCCTCTTTTCCATGTCTTCATGAAGCCAACTCTCCATACTTAGGTGATTTCCACCATTTCACCATGAATTTCATGCTGGTTGCACCATATTTTCTGATTTTTTCATTGAATTTTCTAGATTTTCCATTGATTTTTGTGATTTTTTTATTGATTTTTCCAAATTTTCCATTGATTTTTGATCTGGAAGTCTAATTTTTGTTGCCTTTTCATTGATTTTTCAAAATTTTCATGCTTAATCAGATTTCACCATGGATTTCATGAAATTTTTTCAATTGATTTTATGTGATTTTCCATTTGTTTTTTGGGGCTTCTGATTGGTTTTTTGAAATTTGGGAACTTTCTAAATATAGAAACCTTGCCAAAAATAGTAACTTTCCAAAAATAGCCTCTAAAAATAGGAAGTCCAACATGGGCCAAAAATGCCAAAAATGAAGTCCCTAAAAAATAGGGGGGTCTAGAGGGTCAATCCACAAAAGTAGATGTCAGAATTGGATGAAAAAACATTCAATCTTCATCCTTTGGGCCTTATGAGTCCATCTAAAATGTTTGGGCACTGATTTTGACTCAAAATCTCAACTTAGCTTAGGATGATGATTAAAAAATCTATCTCGAAAACCCCAGAGCAAAAATAACCCAGAAAAAGAAGCTCAAGGAAAAACGCAACAAGCAAACCAAGGAGGGTCCCCATTTGCAATGGGATGATGTGTGAATTAGGTCACAATAGGTGGTCCAGTTCATTTTGGGTTTGTTAGTAAAAAAAACATGTAAAAATAAAATATATATATATATATATATATATGTAGCATAGAATCATGAAATAGGACTAGAATATCACATAACATCATATAAACAACAAAACCACCATAAACTTGAATGTCATTTAAAACATGCATGATAAATATTCATCATTGAAACTTGAATTGTGGTTGCTTGATATATAGAGTCTATTGATGCCAAGGTTCAATTTGTATGATTTTGAAAAAAGAAGCCAATTGAGTAGAGTTATTAGCATTCTTTAGAAATCATAAGAATTTATTTAGTACACTAGCCATTTTGATGTCTTCTTGTAATCTCAAACGCTAAATCTATGAAGTTAACTCTGCTACCCACTAGTTTCCATTAAAAAGAAAGCAACAAGCTATGGTCTCATGGCTTTTTTTCACACAAAAATCATCATTGGAGCTCAGTTGGAGGGTGAAAAACTACTTGTAACTACATAAATAAATCTTGTTCTACAACTCGTATGACCTAACCAACTGTTCCATCATGTCTGAATGGTTACGTTTAGGTTAGGTATGGTCCTCTTTCACACCCAAATCTGTCGAAGCAGTTCGAGCTATGTTCAATTAGCGAAATCCCTTAAGAGTCCAAAGTGCAAAAGGGCAGCAATCTTTGACAGACTATTTCTCAAAAAATGTGATGCCTAAATTTTTGATTTTGAGGCTACGGGATCATGTTGGGCCCCTCTACAAGGCAACATTTATCCAGCCCCAGTAATGCACCCAGGGCATGGATGCATGGCATGCATGCAGTCTCCATTAATTCTCTCGCTGGCCGTATTTTACTGCAAACTCTGTCCTCCGTAACCTATCCTCTCAATAATTTCAACCATGTAAATATAATGCATTTAAAATTATTAAATATAAATATAAATTGTATATGCCTTGTGCGGACTGCCTTATGTTTCTTTTTTTTCACTTCTTTAAATTTTATTTTTAATGTTTTTTATATTTAATTTTTAACATGTTTATATGTAATGTTTTTCATATTTTATTTTTTTTTATAATAGTTTTTTTTTTTAAATAATTTTTTTAATAGTATTTTAGATTTTATTTTGTATATAAGAAATAAAGAAAAGTTAATATAAATAATACAAATATTTTAATTATTTTATTGAGAATATTTTTTTAATTTAACATATTTAGATATTTATTTACATATAAAATTATTTTTACTTGCTAAATGAGTATTAAAACGATGATAGGTGCAATCTTAGGGTTGTAAACTATCACATTTATTCACATTTATTTTTGTTATTTGGAGATAGAAAATGAGAAATAAAAGCATGTGTCAAGTCCATAAGAATCTATATGAGGCATCATGCATGATAGGAGCATTCATGGGGTTGTAGTCCCTTCTCATTTATTTCCTAATTTTAAATTTTTTACAATTTTATCCATGTTATTTGTTTTATTCATATTTATTGATTTGCATGTACATTTTTTTTCACTTTAATTTTAGTTTGATTTTTAATAGGTACAATTTTGTTCTTATTATACTATATAATACATTAGATTATCATACTATATAATACTTGGATAATATATATAGTAATTATATTATCATACATTGGATTATATAATTACTATATAAGTAAAATAATCCAATGTATGATAGTAATTATATAGTACATTGGATTATACATACTATAATACATATAGTAATTATATATTGCATTATATTTATATATTAATTTTTATTATATTATATAAAAATGTATTATGTATTTTATCTAAAATTAATTCTCAGTTAATAACTACTATATGTATTATTCATGGATGATGCATGGATGTGATGCATCTAATAGTATAATGTGAGAATTAGTTTAAGTATGTAATGTTGAATAACCTCTTGTTGAAATAATACTCTAATAATGAGAGATAGCATGTTGAATGTTATACTTAGGTTATTAGTCTTTACATGATGAGAATAACATTTAATAAATACATTTAAATTTTTTAAATATAAATGTTAATTTTTGAAAATATAAATGTCATCATATTTTCCATCCTTTTTAACAATTATGTTTTAAATTTCTTAAGTTAATATTTTACCTCTCCAATTTAACTATATAATATTATATATGATATGATTATAATTTATATATATAATTATATAAAATATGTATTATATAGTAATTATGTGTTGCATTATATCTACATGTTAAATTAATTTGTATTATATCAAAATGTATTAATTATTAATTATAATAATTTTATATTTATATTTAATAATTTTTTCTAATAAATAGAATATATAATAAATATAATATTTAATAGAGTTAAATTTGCATTATATAAAATATTATTAAATAAATTGGCATTATATAAATATAATACATAATAAAGACATTTTAAATATTTTAAAGATAAGTGCAACCATATTTTTCATGTTCTTTAATAATTATGTTTTGATTTTCTTGGATTATTATTTTTCCAATCAAATTTGATAAGATTTTATAATATTCAATCACTAATATTAAGTATAATAAGAACAAAATTGTACCTATTAAAAATTAAAATGAAAAAAAATGTACATGAAAATTAATAAAACTGTAAAAAATTTAAAATTAGGAAATAAATGAGAAGGGACTACAACCCCATGAATGCTCCTATCATGCATGATGCCTCATATCATATTCTTATGGACTTGACACATGCTTTTATTTCTCATTTTCTATCTCCAAATAACAAAAATAAATGTGAATAAATTTGATAGTTTACAACCCTAAGATTGCACCTATCATTGTTTTAATACTCATTTAGCAAGTAAAAATAATTTTATATGTAAAGAAATATCTAAATATGTTAAATAAAAAAAATATTCTCCATAAAATGATTAAAATATTTGTATTATTTATATTAACTTTTCTTTATTTCTTATATACAAAATAAAATCTAAAATACTATTAAAAAAAATTATTTAAAAAAAAAACTATTATGAAAAAAAATTAAATATGAAAAATAATAAATATAAAAAACATTAAAAATAAAATTTAAAGAAGTGAAAAAAAAGAAACATAAGGCAGTCTGCACAAGGCATATACAATTTATATTTATATTTAATAATTTTAAATGCATTATTTTACATGGTTGAAATTGTTGAGAGGACAGGATATAGAGGACAGAGTTTGCAGTAAAATACGGCCGGCGAGAGAATCAATGGAGACAACATGCATGCCATGCATCCATGCCCCAATGCATTCCTGGGGCTGGATAGCCACTGCCCCTCTACAATAACCTCTCTTGGTTTTTGCTATCTCGGAGGTATTTTCCTGTGGTGGAAAGTTTTCAGCTGAGGGAAAAGTTGTTAGATGCAAGTAGTGTAAAGTTGCAAAGTGGTACAATTTTCATTCAACAACTCATACAACCAAATGGACTATTCCAACATGTCTGGATGGGTACGTTTACACCAGGGATGGTCCTCTTTTGCACCCAAATACGATGAATCACTCTAAGCTACATTGGACCAATGATTTCCCTTAAGAGTCCAAAGTGCTAAAGGCAGCAATCTTTGAAGGGATATTTCTCAAAAACCATGACATTTATAGACTCTCTATTTGAGGCTATGGGATCGTGTTTTTCCCATCTACAATAACCTCTCTCATTTTTTTCTATCTTGGAGGTGTTTTCTCGTGGTGGCAAGTTTTCAGTTGAGGGAAAAGTTGTTAGATGCAAGTAGTGAAAAGTTGCAAAGTGGTGCAACTTTCACTCAACAACTCGTACGACCAAATAGACTGTTCCAACACATCCAGATGGGTATTTTTATGCTAGGGATGGTCCTCTTTTGCAACCAAATACGCCAAATTACTTCAAGCTACATTGGACTGACAATTTCCCTTAAGAGTCCAAAGTGCTAAAATGAAGCAATCTTTGAAGGGTTATTTCTTGGAAACTGTGATATTTACAGACTCTCTATTTGAGGCTATAGGATTGTGTTTGGCCCATCTACAATAACCTCTCTTGGTTTTTGCTATGTTGGAGGTTTTTTCCTATGGTGGCAAGTTTTCAGCTAAGGGAAAAGTTGTCAGATGCAAGCAGTGTAAATTTGCAAAGTGGTGCAACTTTCATTCAACAACTCATATGACCAAACAGACTGTTCCAACACGTCCGGATGGGTATGTTTATGCTAGGTATGGTCCTCTTTTGCAACCAAATACACCGAATCACTCTGAGCTACATTGGACCAACAATTTCCCTTAAGAGTCCAAAGTGCTAAAAGACGGCAATCTTTGAAGGGATATTTCTTAGAAACTGTAATGTTTACAGACTCTTCATTTGAGGCTATGGGATCATGTTTGGTCCATCTATAATAACCTCTCTTGGGTTTTTCTATCTCGGAGGCGCTTTCCCATGGTGGCAAGTTTTTAGCTGAGGGAAAAGTTGTCAAATGCAAGCAGTGAAAAGTTGCAAAGTGGTGCAACTTTCATTCAGCAACTCATACGACCAAACGAACTATTCCAACACGTCCAGATTGGTACGTTTACACTAGGGATGGTCCTCTTTTGCACCCAAATATGCCGAATCACTACAAGCTACATTGGACTGACGATTTCCCTTAAGAGTCCAAAGTGCTAAAACGCCATACCATCTATTGTACGGTTTGTATTTGGATGGTATGGCCATGGTAGATTTTATTCGGACTATATAAGGTGACTATGGGAGTTTAGAGAGCTGGAAACATCTGTACTTGAGTTGGTGATTTGCCACATGAGGAAAAACTGAGTGAAATTAGGTGAAAAGTTGATGCAGACACAAGGGCACAATCACAAACTCTTTGCAACCTACCTATTTGAGGCACCTAACAAGATTATTTTGACCTCTTTGGACAGTCCAAAACTCCCTTAAAACTTGACAAGCAACTAAGTAAGCATTTCCCTCTTTAACCCCCTTAAACCCTTGTAATAGTGAGAAACTAGCTTTTATCCAATTACTCCACAATTTTCCAAAACACTAGACCAACACATGACTGATTCAAACACCCATATCCAAGTTATACAATATATATGAGAAACAACATAGACTCCTTTGGACCAACATTGACTTCCTATACATTCACCCTAGAAAAGGCTACTGAATTAGCCCAAAAATGTAAAGCCCATACCTTCAAACACCACATAGACCCCTAAAACCTTGGGGCAGCAAATAAATTTCCAAGAAAAAAAAGATTCTACAATTGGATTCCATTTGTATAGAACTGTAACCATCAAATTAGAAAACCCTTATTTTTAGTGTAATTCTTGAGGGTTTATTGGATGTAGCACTTCCACAACCTTTCAGACTCTGCCACCACCTTAGAAACCTTTATTTAGGCCCCAATATGCTTAGAAAACAAAGAAACTTGTGGTATCTCAAATATTTTTGCAAACCCTAGGGTAAAAACTCTATTTTCAAGTGAAAAAAACCACCATTTTTAGATCTTTAACTCTTCATTTTATTTCAAAACCTAGTTATCCATGCCTTCCACTCTTGAAATATCATTTCCTAAGCCCTACCAAATCATCCCACAGGGTCAAATTGGCACACAGTAGGTGGGATGAGATTCAAGCCATTAAAATTGTAAAACTCTTATTCCCCTATTCATGAACCTGTCTAGAGAAAGTCTAAGTTTTGAGGCACAAAATGAATAAAGAAACCCTATATTAAGAAGTCAAAATAAAATCAAGACATGTAATAAAATTTGTACATAATTTTTTGATACAAAAATTCTTGAATGGCCTGTGCATAGGCAAAAAACACAAGAAAAACAGTAAAATTTGAACTGAGCAATTGAAACTTTATTGATTCAGAGAAAAAAAATCCTTCAACCAAACTTGTCTCAAGCCCTTGAAGGCCTTAAGTACATTTCTATGCCTTGGAATCCAACTCCCAATTCCTTTAACCACTAATCTTAACTGACTTTTGGAACCTTAATGACGGTTGAAGGCCAAAATACAAACATTTTTCACATTAATATGACTCATAATGAAATGTTGCACTTTTCCACTTCTAACTTTACTAATACCTCACTTAATGGCTTGAAATAGCATCAATACATGTTCAAAAAATTGTTCTTTCTTGTCCCTAAAAAAATTTACTAATTTTTCCTTCAAAGGCTACAAAGCAACAACTAAGACAAGTTGGGATCTCCATGTTTTTTTGACCCTAAAACCTAAGAACTCCTCCTAATACATGACCATTGATCCTATTAGATCTCGTTAAAGACAAAAAATCAAAATATTAACACTTTACTCATTGAAATGATCGACAATGATATTGTGGTGTAGGTGCTCCTACACCAAAAATGGTGGTTACAACTTGCTAATGTCAGTGAAACATGGGGGTAGCAAGATTTAAGGTTGGATCAAGCTTGTGCAAGTCCTAATAGACGTGTTTGATGAATTTATAGGGTGTGGAGAGGTTGGAAACATTGAATTCCTTAAAAAACTCATGAAAGTTGCTAAAAATGAAGTTGCACCCAAGTTGGATTTGAGGAGCAAAAGTGGCAAGCCACTATAATTTATTATATATAAATAGGAGATATTACAAAGCTTGGTTCAAATGAGCATACCGACAGGAAAGAACCAGGAAGAAAACCTTCAGTTGTAGCTCGTTTAAGTACAAAAAGTTATTATAGAATTGTCCCAATAATAGTAACAAAGCATACACATGTATGACTAATTCAACCTATGAGTTTCCAAAATAAAGACCCCTTTACATTTTAAACATACCCTTTATACAATGCGAGACATTTGACCCATATTTCAAAAAACATCACTTGGTATAGATTATTCCCATACACAATTATGACCTTTTTACATTGTTTCCAATTTGAGAATTCAAATTTTACAAAATTTTCTTATTGGAGGCATTCAAGGCATAGTCTTCCACAATAGTAGTATGTTCATGTTTTGGACTGACAAGAATCTATACAAACCATCAAGGTAGCTTAGAATAACCAATCTATATTATTCTGAATGACACAAAATATGATGAGATGGTAATGAAAACTATAAAAGACGCTTAGAATAACCAATCTATATTGTTGTACTCTATTGCATACCTCTCCGAAAGGATCAGAGCTAGCTATTGTTGGAGCAGGTCCATGATCAATCATGCTAGGAATATCACAAAAGTGGGAAAATGAGAAATATATATTGTCACAATAGAAAAGATACTTAGATGAACAAATCTATATTAATCTAAACAACTTGAATGATGATGAATTGGTGATGTAAACTATAAAAGATTCTTAGAATAACTAGTCTATATTATTCTAAATGACCTGTAAAATATGATGAGATGGTAATGCAAACTATAAAATACGCTTAAAATAACTAATCTATATTGTTGTAATCTGTCGCATACCTCTCTGAAAGGATCTGAGCTAGCTATTGTTGTAGCAGGTCCATGATCAATCATGCCAGGAATATTAAAAAAGTGGGAAAATGAGAAATTTATATTGTCACAATAGAAAAGATGCTTAGACTAACAAATCTATATTAATCTAAACAACTTGAATGATGATGAATTGGTGATGCAAACTATAAAAGGTTCTTAGAATAACCGATCTATATTATTCTAAATGACACAAAATATGATGAGATGGTAATGCAAACTATAAAAGATTCTTAAAATAACCAATCTATATTGTAGTAATTTTTCGAATACCTCTTTGAAAGGATCAAAGTTGGCTATTGTTGCAACAGGTCCATGATCGATCTTGCCAAAAATATCACAAAAGTGCATACAAAATATCACTATTAAAGACACCTACATTGCAATAGTATATAAAATATCAGTATTAAATAAAGAACACTAATGAACTTAATCATAATGAACATAAGCATTGTACCTTCCATTCTTGAAAATGCTATTCAAGTGTACTTGAAGGGTCATCTCTTTGCTTAAGAGTATCCAATATTGCTTCATGATCAACATTACTAAGTGTCCATAGTTGTTTTGTCTTTGGTCTAGCATGATGCTTCAACAACTTAACATTTGTTGCTATAACAAGGTACAAATACATGAGAATGGTTTTTTGTTTCTCATAGTCTTCAAATGCAGGTATGCCATTCTTTCTAATCATGTATGTTCACAACCAAGTTCCTGCAACCATAACTAAACTTGTAGGATACACAAAATCATCATCATCTTCCATTGGTTGTGTTAGCTTATGCTTTACCCACACACATCGAGCCAATCACTCTTCATTCCCTTGCAATTTAAAAACTGCAAAAACATGTCCTGGTTGTAGTAGATATGAAAGAAGGTCATAATCAACTGAACTTTCCATTGTGTCATTTGTCATGGATATTGTTTGAGATAAAGGAGTTAGATATTGTGGTACCCATGTATCCACCTACTCACTTGACTTGCATTGATCCCACTTGCA
>VDFB02058242.1:166202992-166305069 GCA_007258455.2 Sequoia sempervirens | reverse complement strand
TTTTATAAAAATATTATGATTTTATTATGGTTAGGGTGAGTCGAGAAAAGACACCTACTTCTTATTTTTTCCCTAAGGAAATTTAAGTACTACTACATTGCAATTTCAATTTTTCACCAAATAGACTTTTTTTTTAGAAAAATAAATCTAGTAGTTTAGAAACTATATTCAATTGGATACAGATTCTATTCTTACATAATTTTGAAGATAACTTATTCAAATTTTTACGTCAAGTTGCCTAGCTCTGATTTTTCTAAATTTTCATTGCCACTTAAGGGCCTTTTTTTTCCATGATGATCGTGCACATACCCTTTTATGTTTGCTCAATGCTACCTTTCAGAAATTGAATCATGTCCATTGTACTCTTTCATTTTTTTGTGGAGATTGTGTTAACTTTCATATTATGCTATAAGAGCTAAATTTTTCTGTAAAGATTTGAAATATTCCTTTAGTATTAGATTTTTTTTGCTTCTATTGGACTTTAATGGGTGCTTCCCGTGGGGAGATTTTAATGAATACTCTATGATCTCAGACCTTAGCTGTTGATTCTCTTCCTAATAATGAAGGGTCTATGATATTTTGTGTCCATTTGATCGAAATTAAGAAACTGTTAGGCTTGAAATGTTGCAAAACCTTTGGTGTATCACCTTCTTTTGTTTTCTTTGCATTTCTCTTTCCTCTTTTACCCACAACACAAAGAGGATATAACTTCTATAATTATTCTGGAGGTCATTCAATAAGGTACAAGCTAGTCCCACCACTCACTGAATTTCCCATAAGGCTATTTGTGAGAGAGAACCACCAATTTTCTTCAATTTTTAATCAAGGAAACCTTAGAGATCTCAATTGAGGGATTGAAATGAGGGAAAGAGATCTATAATAAGACATCCTAGGTGTGATTGAATACTAAAAGGGGATTCACCACCAAGCAAGGGCTTGGATTGAAAGAAATGCAATGATATGTAAACCTAATTATGCAACTCAAGATGTGAAATCGAAAATCAAAAGAATGAATTGAGAAAGGATAGAGGTGCATCTGGAAATTGAAGACACTTGAATTAAGGTCTAAAATTCTGGAAATACTAAATTTTAATGCACATTGGGACTCATGCACTAGTAGGGGTGATTTAGTCCTAGTTTATGGTTTTGGTCCGAAACTAGAATCTAGAACTGCTAACCAAGATCTGTAGGAAATGCCTAAAAAATGGGTATACTTGGACTCATACACCACAAGTGGCGATTTAGTCCTAGTATTAGGTTTGATCTAAAACTATGATGTCTTTTAGTGATTCCCTATAGCTTCTCTCTTATCAAATCTCTAAGTCTGAATCACTGAATTGCAACCTGTAGGTGGCTTTTCATGATCTTTCAATGTAGATGACAACTTTGACAACTTAACTCTTCTCCAATATTTCTCTTCAATGGATCTTCAACCTAAATCTATAAATCACACATCAAAGAGAAGGAAAAAAGTTTTTTTCTTAGTGGATATGGGTTTTCCTTGGTCAAACCTCGTTTTGGTAATCAAACCTTGAAACGAAATGAAATAGAATTAAGGAATGATGAATGAACAATATGTAATGTTGTAACTCACCAATTCCTTGAAAAAAAGGCTGCAATATTCTATGGAATGGATAGCATGAATGTAGATCTTGACACTTGATTGAATTCTATGGATCTTGACTTGAATGCTTGCTTTAATCATAAGAACCTACATCACAAATGTTAGCTCAAAAATAAACATGATGCATGATGACTTTGACATGGTGCTTGAATCTTGAATAATGCTCCAAAATGCTTGATAATCAACTCTTGAATGCTCTTGAATTCCCTCACTTGAATGTTCATAAGATCACTTAAATTGTTAGGAGAAAATATATGAAATAACCTTGTATTTATGCTTGTTTAAGCCAAATTTCCTAAAATTAAAGCACTACAAGTTGACATCAAATCAAGAAGAATAAAATACCACTAAGAATTGAATTCAGAATTAGGGACCATATGCCAGTTGGGGCGTATGTGTCCCAGTAGGCTAAGCTTAGGACACAAATTTTAGGAAATGTTAATTTTTATGCTAAATTCAAGATCAGGCCCTGAAAGTTAAATGAGACCCAGACGCCCAAGGTGGCGTATGAGTCCCAGATTACTAAATCTAGGCCATAAAGTCCAAAATCACTTAATTATAATTGGTTATTATATATGTGTAGGGATCATCCTTGGAAAGATGCATTAATTAAGGCTTGTGGATGCAAAATAGGACCAAGTAATGCATAAAGAAGCCTAATTTTAGCAAGGACGACCTAAACAAATGTGAAAATGTAAAGGGATAAAATTTTCTACACTATAGAATAAATAGAGTAAGAAGTGTTAGCCAAGAGTCTAGAGCCTTATCTACTCCTCTAGGTGGTTGAAATTTTCAAATTAGAATACTTGTCTACCCTGTCCATAGGAACTTCTTTTCAATGGATCACCTAGGTGCTCCTACTTCTAGAAATTTTGTAACTTGGGATAGTGGCAGTTCACTAAATCCACCTATGCCTCTAACTATGTGGCCTGTGATACCCGCCAATTCCCTTAAAGAAATCTTGAGATTCAGTGGAGAGGATCTTGAAACACCTTTCGAGCACCTTTAAGACATAGAAGAAGTGTGTAGAGTCCATAACATTGTAGAAAAAAATGTCACCCTCGGGTTGTTAGTTGTATCTTTCAAAGGAAAGTCTCAAGACTAGTATAGATCCCTAGCCTCCAATTCCATCCACTCTTGGGATGAACTTGGAGAAAAAGTCTTCCACCGCTTCTCAAAGAAAGGAGACCACTTGTCCTTGTTACAACAATTGATTACAATCAAGATAGCCCCATAGGAGGCTATGATCAACTTCAACACCAGGTTCTATAAAACCTAGCAGAGGATTCCTATGACAACCAAGCCTCTGGTGGATATGGCCTTCATGTTCTATTTGAAGGATTTCAATTTAGACATCATGGTCATGGTACAATCATTGGGAGGTGATACCTTTCTCGACACATATTATTTAGTTGTGCAAGTAGAGAATAGTCTAATTGACATAAATAATCTTCCACCATGATTGTCGATGCCCATGTTTGTAGAGATCTCTAGTGGATGGAAAGAGGAGGAAACTCCTAGCACTTCCACCTTGCTCCCCGGCACATCGGCCACACAGTCACCATCAATGAATGTGTACCCAAATGAACAACCAAGCATGTTGGTCTCCTCTTCATTGGTAGTAGATGTCAATGATAAGAAGAGTCTCATGCAAACCTTTACTAATGAGCTAGTTATTATTCAACATCAATAATTATCAAGGAGGAAAGTCACTTTATTAGTAGAACATATATCAAGGAGCTCTGAGATGAGGTAATCAACAATAGGAATCTACAAGCTAGATAGTCTCGGTTGCCATCCCTCTTCAAACCATCAAGAATAGCCCAAATGAAGGTTTGATCCCAAGTTAGAACAATTTGGTATAGAAGATGAGAATGCATGATGCTTCCCATGCCATGATAATCATATGCCCCAAAAATATCTGAGGGGAAATATTCAACAAAGAGTAGTAGAACAAAGAATCTAGGGCATATTTTTGAATGAGGAAGATTATTAGTCTCTCGAGATGGAGAGTGCCTAATTCAGTTTGTAGAAATAAGGCATGTCTGTAGAAAAGGAGGTAGACATCTGCCTCGACCAAGTGATTTTCTCTTGGATGGAGGAAGAAGATTCAATATTCATAAATTATATTTTGACAACTAGTGCTTGGAAAGCATAGTTGGATTACAATATACAATAAAAAACTGAAGGCCCCTCCAATCAGAATGCTCAATGTGGTAGAGAAACTAAAGGAAGAACCTACCAATGTGTCTTTGAGGGATTTCCTATCCATATCAGAGTAGAATAATTTGCTCCAAGAGGCATTAAAAATTGAATAGTAGATTTCATAGGTGGATATAATCCCATAGAACAACCAAGATAAAGGAAAAAGGCTCACATAGGACCCTTAATCCTTGGGAGTTGTGGCATATGTGAACATAGCAGACAATGAAAATGTGAAAGAGGTATGTATATTGGATCCCATCCCTTTATTCTTGATGCTTATCATAGGAGATAAGCTATTACACAATAATATGATCGACTCAGGGTCCAAAACTACAATCATGCCCAGGTTAGTGGTCGAAACTTTAGAACTAAAGTACGAGCATCTTGATAAGGGGATTATGTAGTTAGACAAGAAAAATTTCTCAACCTTTAGTTGCATTAAGGATATCCCTCTGAACCTATTTTCCTACCCAAGCCAAACTATCATGCAAGAAGTGTTCCTAATTGATATTCCTCCCATATTTGGAATATGTTTGTCAAGGGATTTTACAACAAAGCTTGGTGGATATCTGACACTTGACTAGTCTCACCTAACACTATAGACAAAGCATGGGGTGAAGAAGAGTTTTTATGAGCCTTTACATCTTGAACAAATTGCAAAAGAGGTAGTTCTGAGTTTTGAAGTGGCACATACCTCTTTTTCCAAAAAAAGAGATGTATTGCATAGAAATTATAGAAGAAGAAGAGGCCACAAGTGATCAGACCCCTAAAGAAGAGGTCTAAGTTCTCAATCAATTTTTTTTTATTTAGACCCTTTTGAGAATTTCCCTACTACTAGGTTAGGCACTTATGTGATCTTCAATGAGGACCAAGACCTCCCAAAATTGGTAAAAGAGCAAGAGGAACCTAGTGGGTCAGGTGACAATTGTTTATGGACACTGCATTTTGATGGTGCCAAATGCAAAGGCTAGTTTTAGAGCTAACATTTGACATGTATCTCCAACTAGGTTGGAGACCATCAAATTTTTATGCTTCCAATTCTCATACTCAAATGATGATGTGGAATATGAGGCATTGGTTCATGGTCTAAATCTTGTGGAGTGAATGGAAATTAAAAGAATACAGGTACTTAGAGATTCAGAGTTGGTTGTAAGTTAGATCCTAGGATAGGAAGCCACAAAAAATGTAAGGATGAAGTCCTACCAGCATAGCATATGGGACCTAATTGAGATGTTTGAAGCTTTTAACATTTAGTTTATCTCATAAGCTCAAAACTCTATTCTAGATAGAATGGATTCGATTGGATTTTAGTTTGAACCAACTTGTGGATTAGCCGAAAGCCAACATGTGGTGTGTACTATCATTTGACCATTATCATCTATAATGACCAGAACTAGTAGGTCTTCGAGGATGATGCTTAGATTGATACCTTCTTGTGATAGTCAAAATAATTTATATCATCCAAGGCCCATATCTAGAGAGGTTGTTGAAGAATAAGTCATCCAACTAAAAGGTAATAAGCTCCCATGAGGCTTGATCTCTCTTGAGAATATCTTTGATTGTGAAGACACAAGAAATAGTATGTGGAGATTCATGACCAATGAAGAGGACTACAAATACCTCAATGTTAAAGGTGGAAAGAAGATAAAAGTTGGGAGGAACATGCCCTAGATAGGAAAGGAATGTTTGATAGGTTTATGCACCAAGTACGATGGAATTGTGGCCTAGACCTACAATGATGTTAAAGGATATGATCCTAGCATTATTCAACATACTATTGACTTGGCCAAGGGATTTAAACCTATTCAATGAAAGAAAATATTGGTTAACTTGAAGGTGAAAGCATTAATGGCCCATGAGCTTACTAAGTTGATCGAGTCAAAGATCATATATTTGATTAAGCATTGCACCTAGGTATCCAATCTGGTCTTGGTTCAAAAAAAGAATAGTGACATATGGCAATATGTGGACTTTCGGGATTTGAATAAATCCTCGTTAAAATACCACTATCCTTTTCCCTCAATGGAGAAAATATTATAGACCGTGGCTAGATTGGAGATGTTCTTTCTACTCGATGGATTTTTAGGTGATAACTACGTCTATTTGAAGGAGGAGGATCAACACAAAATGTTGTCCACTGGCTAAACGTTCGTGTATGCAAAGATTCCCTTTATCCTCTCCAATCTAATTGCCACTTTCTAGCATGTGATGGATATCACATTTAAAGGACTAATCAACAAGATCATCCTAATCTATCTAGAGGACTTGAAAATATTCTCAAAATTAAATGATGATCATTTCGATCATTTGGAAATGGTCTTCCAGAATTGCCAACAAATTGAGATTTTTATAAATCCCAAAAAATGTGTATTCAGAGTCTTGCAAGGCAAGTTGCTAGGCTTCATTGTATCAAAAGAAGGAATATCCATAGACCACAAAATGGTGAAGGGTATAATTGAACTATTGCTACCTATTAAATAGAAAGGGTTACAACCTTTCCTTAGGAAGATCAACTTCATCAATTGATTCATTTGAGATTTCATAGGTATTGTGAGACCTATCATGCTGATGCTGAAGGACTTAGCATTCAAATGGACCATGGAAGGAAAGCTTTCCTTTGAGAAAATTAAGGCAAACATCTCTATAGTTCTTGTGTTAGCTAACCTAGACTTCTCCAACTACTTCCCATTGTATTTATACAACAGATAGCACAACATAGCCTCCATGCTCATGCAAAAGGATGATAGAGGTAAAGAGAACTCCATCATCTTCTACTCCAACACTCTCAAAAGGTACAAAAAAAATATAATTTCATTGAAAAGTAGGACTTTTTCATCACTAAAAGCCTCAAAAAGTTTCGACATCTAGTTTTAGCCAATAGAATTATAGTCCTCATCACTCACCCTAATGTTAAAGAATACATCATAGAGGGTAAGATAACTGAAAAGAGGGCCAACTGGATCACAAAGATCTTAGATCATGATGTGGAAATCTCAAAAAATGAAGTTAGTTTGAGGAAGAGGCCTTTGTGAGTATCTTGCATGCATAGGAACTATATCCTCAAGAATAAGAAAAGACTAACCAAGTCCACACAAATTAGTTTGAGTCCGATGAGTCATGGGTGGTTGATCAAATTATATTCATGTAGATTGTGATGGGTCTAGTTTATGGTTTAATTTTGGTAGAATTTATGACCTATTTGCTAAAGTTTTCATGGACCTTGATGTTAGAATGTTGTTATTTCCTCAAAACCATAGACATTGGGCATAATTTTATCTCTACAAATAGTTAATGACATTGACATGTTATATGGACTATCTGTGTTAATTCTACATGTGGATTAATGAATGTTCTTTAAGATAGTTATCGATATGTGATTATTGTGTGTAATAATATTTCCATGTAGATATGATTCAAGGCCACTAAATTGAGAATATTCTAGCTGTCCATTCATCATAATAGTTAACAAAGTGGTCATGCAAAGGTCAACGAAGGGAAGACTATCGACGGTGGGATATTCCTCATGCAAACCGAGTTGTAACCACCTTGTAAATGATCTTGAGTGAATATAGTTTTTACTAATGTGCTAAATTTGCATTGAGGCAGACATGTCTAACTAGATTCCCTAGATGCATAACTACCTCCCCAATTTCTTTGCTTTCCCTAAAATGGCATCCTCCTAATTCATGGAGTTGACCGCCTTGATTAGTTAGCAATTTCTTTTCCTATAAATAAGATGTGGATGCTCCTTTTCAAGAGGTTGCATGATCTGATGATTTACTTGCATTCTTAGTTTTTAGTAATACAGTTCTACTGCTCTATTGTACTCATGTCTTCCAATGAATAAAATGAAGTTATGAAGTTATAAGTCTGTGCATCTGAGTTTATGGTAGTTTTAGAGGATAATTATCCAAGGAGGGCCACTTGGTAAGCATTTCGTCCTTTATTCTAGTTTAGTTTAGTTATTATTTTTTGTTCAGTAATTAGTTAAGAATTTGGCACTGAATATTCCTGTAGCCACTAGAATTCCACTCTATGACTGTTCCTTCAACCAAAGTAGATAGAGTAGTTTCATGTTTGTTTTCTCATAATTTCGTTTATGTCATGCATTTCAACTTAGCATAGTTGTTGGTTGATGTTTAGCAATTATGTTATTTCTTTCTAATTAATTTATCTTCAACATTATGTTTTTCTTAGTTGTAGAATGAATATGGCTACATTGGATCCTTAGTGCACATACTGTGCTAACCCATTTCAAGTTCACATCCCTAGGTTGAAATATTAAATGCACCTTCATGATGATTGAAATGGCTATTTAGTTTAGATGTCCAATCTTTGAATGATAGCTGTAAGGGCTTATCTATTAAATCATTGTAGGAGGCCAACATTTTTGGTGCCATTGTTGGGGATGGTGTCAAACTAGAGAGTTCTTTGGAGTCATTAATATATTTCTTGTTGTAGTATTTCTAAAAGTTTGTTCCTAGTATACCCCTCATTTAGGAAGTACTGACCCCTCTTATTCTTTACCGATTCTTTATGTGAGATAGCTGATACTGATTTGAAATTGCATGCATAGAGGATGGAGAAGAGATTCTGATGGGAGATTCCTTCCTAAAAATATTGATCCATTATAGCTAGTTGAATATTAGAACCTTCCAAGAGAAGAAGAAGAAGAAGATCCACGCCCCTTTGCTGATGCATTTCCTGATTTGACTAGCTCTGAAGTTTCCTCTAAAAACCAAAATCATCTTGAGAATCCCTTTGCTTTTGGAACTACATCAAGTAGACATGGATGATGCAAATAGAAATGGAACTAACCAACCAAATTTTACTTTCCCAATTTCCCATCAGAATGAAGTGGACAACCTCAAAAATATCCCTAATTTAGTCCTTCCTAAGTTCTATAAACTTGTCATAGAAGATCTCGATACCTTCTTGTTCGAGTTTGACATACTCTAGAGGAGTTATGACTATACCACTAATGCCCATAGGCTTAAGCTATTTCCTACCACTCTAAAAGAAGATGGGCTAAGATGGTTCATGATCCTAGGTAGAAATACTAAGGAGATATGGGATGACATGAAGACAAAATTCCTTGAGAAATTCAAGAAATATTGCAAAGGCAATGCCATGAGAGGAGATGACATTTTTTCAGGATGCAACAAAAGGAAGATGAGATCCTAGAGGATTACATTGTAAGGTTTTGTTTTACCTATAGAAATCTCCACACCATACACTCAATGAAGAATCACAAAAGCTGCATTTTGTAAGAGGAATTAATGATAGCTGCATTGATGCATTAGACTTTATAGGAGGAGGAGATATCTCCCAAGTTCCTTGGGAGGAAATCAAGTAGATATGCCAAAACTAATCTAGGGTAGCTTCAAAGAAAGGGAGAACTTACCAATCTTCTATGGGTAAGTTATCTACCAGTGGAGTTTCAAGAATGGAAATTACTCATTTTCTAGCAGACTTTAAGCAAGACATTATAAACAATCTAGCTACTTAATTGGATACACTTCATGCCAAGAAGAAACAAGAGGAGGTAGAGGCAACATTGGTAGAGTATTGCCCCCATTATAGACAAAAGAAGAAGGACTGTAGATGCAAGATGATAGCTAATATTGAAAGCAAGTAGATTGTACCCCAGTTTAAGCCAATTCATATTGAAGAAGATCAAGTCTACTATGTTGCAAAAAGGAGGCCTTGGGCTCCAAGACAAGGTATGCACCAGATCCACTCTCTTTTATTGGGTCATATTTTAATTCTTATTCACCTGGTAACCAATGACAGCCCCCATATTCATCCAAATATGGAGGATACCACCACAACCTTGGAGTAACCCTCTAGATACCTAGCCTAATCATCAAAAATCTCCACCCTAGTGTCAACAACCTTAGGGGAATTTGCAACAGTTTCAAGGAAACTGGCAATCACCTGTAGGAAATTAGTAGCAAACAAATCAATGGAGGGGAGGAAATCAATAGATAGACTATCCAAATAGAGCTACATGCAACCACCTTCTATAATGCCTCCTCCTACTAATCCAAGCTCAAATCCACCTAAACCTACTCAGCTACTAGCTCAACCCACATCCAATCCAAATAACAAACCACATCAAGATGTATACTCTGATGATTCAAATCAATTCCCTGCATATGTTGTGAGTGTGAGTGACATCCACTTGCATTTAGGAACTACTATACTAGCCTCTTCCATTCCCATTATTACTTAGCTTCTTGTGGAAGAGGAATAGGAGCCTTTGAATACCCCCATTCAACCCAATGCACCTAAAAATTGTGAACCAGTTCTAGTCAAGCAGACTGAAAAAGAGCCACCATTTCCTTAGAGATTGAAAGTTTCCAAGAAGAAGGAAGAAAAGGAGGACACAAATTTTGACATTATAGATTAGCTAAAGCATATATGTGTCCAGATACCCTTATTTCAAGCCATAAAAGATGTTCCAATCTATGGACAGTAAATCAAGGACGCATGCCTTAAGAAGCCAGGAAGGAAGAAGAAAGACTCCACTAAGGTTCATGTGGTGGGACAACTAGCTAACATCATGCTTGGGAAAGTGACTATTCCCAAATACAATGACCTGGGTAGTCCTATGGTAGGATTTGTTATAAATGGGATCCAAATAAAGAATACTCTGATTGACTTGGGAGCAACAATAAATGTAATGACTAAGGATATCTTGTAGCAACTAAATGTTGCAAATTTGAGACCTACTCCTACTGTCAAGATTACAACTTGTTGATAGTTCTACTGTTAAGAATGATGGTATAGTAGAGGATCTTGTGGAAATTCTAGACTCATGGGAGTACCCAGAAGATTTCATGATTCTTTCTCCTAAAGCCATACTAGGCATGTATCCCATTATTCTTGGAAGGCCATGGTTAACAACAATAGATGCATATATTGGATGGAGGATAGGAGACATGACCATTTCTGATGGGAAGAGCACCTAAAAGCTTGTTCTCTATCCTCTTGCTCAACCATCCCATGATGAGGTTAATCCCGTATGTCCACACGTTAGTGAAGAGGTCAATGAAGTTAATACTATGGTGCGGCTTATGATGTTAGGAAAAATCTATTTCATGCAACTTCAAGATGAAGATGTAGTATTGACTACCATCATTCAAAATAATTGTGAAATGGAGGAATCACCATCTTCTCATTCTACTCCTCCAGTTAGGACACTTCTACTTGCTCTTCCTGCAACCACTCTTCCTGTAGACATTCTTCATACAGACGTTCTTCCTACAACCATTGTTCCTACATCTAGACTTCCTACAACAATAGGAATGTCCCATACGTTACTGCCATATGAACTCAAATTACCATGTATTAATGAAGCAACTATGATAGAGTTAACTACACAAGTGCAAGTGTTCGAAGGGAAATATCTAAATATTAACAAAAAATTGAGTGAAGACAATTAGTTGTCATTGGCAACCTTAATGAAGACCCACCAACATGCATTTGTGTGGGACTATCATGATATGAAGGGACTGGACCCTAAGCTTTGTACTCATAGAATTTACATAAGAGATGATTGCACCCCAGTTAGACAACCACAAAGAAGAATTAACCCTACACTAAGAGAAATAGTAAAAGGAGAGCTACAAAAATTGCTAGATGTAGGATTTATCTACCCCATTGATGATTGTGCCCAAGAAAGGAGGGAAATGGTGAGTTTTTTTTTATTACAAGGAACTAAATGTTGCCACCAAAAAGACCATTTTCCCTTACCTTTCATAGATCAATTTTTGGACTCACTTGCAGGAAATAAATACTTTTCCTTTCTAGATAGATTCAACAGTTACAACTAGATCCAAATTGCACCTAAGGACCAGGAGAAGAGCACCTTTACCTATCCATGGGGAACCTATGCCTACTCGGTACTTCTATTTGGCTTATGCAATGTACCTACAAATTTTCAGACATTTCTTATGATTGCATGGAAATTTATATGGATGATCTCACTACCTATGGTGCTGATTTCAATGAAGCATTGGAGAATCTCAGGAGAGTCTTATAGAGATGTGAAGACCACAATCTATATCTAAACAGTGATATTTTTTTTTATGACGATGCAATAAGGTGTAGTTCTTGGCCACTACATCTCTCACAAAGGAATTCAAGTAGATCCTGCAAAGATTGAGGTGATCACAAATCTTCCCACACTTGCAAAAAAAAGATGTTAGGAGTTTCTTGGGACATGTAGGCTATTATAGGTGGTTCATCAAGGATTTTATCAAAATAGCAGCACCGTTGTATACTCTTCTCACCAAAGATGTTGAATTTCAATGGATAGAAGACTATGACAAATAATTTTATGATTTGAAGAAAACTTTGACTCATGCTCCTGTACTCAAAGGACCTAATTGGAAGCTTCCTTTTCACATCCATATAGATGCATCAAAATATATTATAGGAGTAGTTTTAGGGTAGAAGGAGGGAGCTATTGAAAATTCCATTTATTTTGTCAGCAAAAAATTGCAAGGAGCTGAATTCAACTATCTAGTGATAGAAAAAGAAATGTTGGCAGTGATCTATTCCCTAAAAAAATTAGGGCACTACATAATATGCTATCAAATATTTGTGCACATTGATCATGCAACCATCAGATATCTCATGAATAAATCCCTAATCACAAGTAGGCTAGAAAGATGGTTATTATTGATGTAGGAGTTTGACATAACCATTGTGGATAAACTAGGGAAGGCCAATGTTGTTGTCAATTTTCTTTCAAGACTGACAACATCAAAAGACAATCAAGCCATAGATGACTCCTTTCCTAATGAACATCTATTCTCCATCAGTATGCAAACACCCTAGTATGCTAACATATCTAATTATCTGGTCACTGGGAGAGTTCCTTCTCACTTCTCTCCAAAAGAGATAAAGGTGTTCATTGAAAAATCTTTTCCTTTTTCATGGATTGCTAGATGTTTGTTTTATACTAGACCAGACCATGTCATGAGGAGATGTGTGAGAGAAGATGAGACATATGATATTTTACATGCATGCCACAATGAACCATGTGGAGGAAATTTTGTAGCCAAGAGAACAACAATGAATATTTTGAACATAGTACATTACTGGCCAAAACTCCACAAGGATATAGGAAGGTATAATAGAAAATGTGATCGATGCTAGAGGATGGGTAGACCAATCAAATCTGATGAGATGCCACTTTTCCCTCAGATAGTATTCACTCCATTCGACAAATGGGGACTAGATTTTGTAGGACCCATCGACCCTCCATCAAATGGTAAGTCTTATATCTTAGTTTGCACTAATTATGTAACTAAGTGCATAGAAGTTAAGGCCATGAAGCATGCAAGAGACAATAAGGTTGTTGAATTTCTTTATGAGGAGATTTTCACAAAGTATGGAGTTCCAAGAGAGATAGTGATTGATCAAGGGACTCAATTCACATCAACCCTTGTTGCAACACTGGTCAATGAGTACAACATCAAACACATGAATTCTACTCCTTAACACCCCTAGGCCAATGGCCAAGTTGAAGTGATAGGGAGATTGAAGCCATACTGACCAAAATAGTGGATGTTCATAAAAAGGATTGGGAAAATAGGCTACTAGAAGTTGTTTGGGCCTATAGGAAAACTTGGAAGATAACTACAGGTTTCACTCCTTTTGAGTTATTTTATGGAAAGATAGCCATGATTCCCATTGAACTTGAACATAAGACTCTTAGGACTATAGTAAAATTGGGGATGGATATCTCTGAGGAAAAAAGAAAAAGAATCATGAAATTGAATGATTTGGATGAGATGAGGAGAGCAACCTTGCATCACAAAGAGGTTGTGTAGAATCAGAGAATAAGGTGGCATGAAAAATTCATCAAGGACAAGAAATTTTGGCCAAGAGATTGGGCCCTGCTCTATGACTCAAGGTATCATGATAATATAAGAAAATTGTAGACAAGGTGGCTAGGACCATATGAAGTTGTTGAAGTATAACCAAATGGTGTTGTTCAGCTCACTACTATTGACCCAGTCATATTTAAGCTACTTTTCAATGGTCATCACCTTAGATTGTATCATGAGCCAACTTCCAAAGAAGAGCTCCTGCAACAATTCACTCAGCATGCAACACCTCAGCTTCCTACAACTAAGGGAAGTGGACCTAGTGTCCCTCCTTCTGGCTAATTAAGGTATGTACTTGTCATAATAAATACTTCCACTTTTGTGGGAGTCTACTTCATCCATCTCCACCTTTCTCTCTCTTCCATCACTTCACTTCATTCCACTTCACCTCATTCAACCTCATTTTTATTATTTTCTCAACTTATTTCTTAAAAGGTGACCAATACTTTTTCCACAATATTTGCAACAAATCTTCCATGATCTAGGCATGTGCGCATTAATTGCTATCTCTTAATTGTCTTTAGTGCATTCATTTAATTGATGTGAATTAATATGGACATTCATCATAGCATGTCATTATTCTCTATCCCTATCAAACCATTGTTACCACCTCGCATGTGAGGACACATGCTCAAATTTAGGTTGGGGGGGAAAAGATGTGAGTACTTTTCCCACGTGTCAGTCCATACTAGTCTACCTCAACAAAGTTTAAATCAAGCCAATTTGAATTCTAAGTGAAATGACAGCTCGTATGTGTGAGGTGACACCAACCATTTCTGTCATTTTTCTCCATGATAACCTTCTTTTATTACTCATTTACTGCCATTATTAATCATGTCATAATCTTAAGTCGCCAAAAAGGTAAAATGGAAAAGGAAAATTCAGATGACATTGGTGTTGGAAATTTGGTAGTGTTGCAAGAAGGAAAACTTTGTAGAGTGATTGTTTGATTGCAGGAAACTGAACAATGGGAGGTGGATTAATCAGGAATGAACCCATGGTTCATGACATATTACTGCAGGATGCACCTTCACAAGGGTATGTGCAAGATCATCATGGAAAAAATAGACCCTTAAGTGGCAAAAAATTCAGAAAAATAAGAGTTAGGCAACTTGACGTAAAAATTTGAATAAGTTATCTATATTATTTCAAAAATATGTAAGAATAGAATCTATAGAAAATTGAATGTAGTTTCTAAACTACTAGGAATTTTCTAAAAGAAAAAAATCTATTTGGTGAAAATTTGAAATTTTAATGTAGTAGTACTTAAATTTTAGGGAAAAATAAGTAGGTGTCTATTTGACCACCTTAACCACAATAAAATTATAATATTTTTTATAATATTTTAGATATAATTAGAGGACTCATGTCCCGATGTGATGCATATTTTTTTATAATTTTTTTCCAAGTAAATAATTAATTATGAATTTTTTATTACAAATTTTAGAAAATATAAACATTCGTATGTTTGACCACCTTAACTTGGTCAAAACTTCATGAAATTCAATTTTTTATTTTTTTAATCCTATAGTATGCGAGCATAGAATGTGGTGCATATTTTGGATTCAAAAAATGTGATACCGTTTGAAAACTATAGATGTTTTTCAATCAGCCTATCAATAAAGACTTTAGTCATTATTTGAATAGAAAATTAATAATAATTACTTATTAAATTCAAAGTAAAGAATAATTTATATTGGTGTAAATTTGAGAATCTCCTTTAAAAACCCTTTCCGTTCATTAATTTTGGGTAAAAAAAATCATCAGCCACATACCCAACATATTGCCACTTTTTGGCCCATCATGATCCTGCACATACCCACAAGCTGAATTCAAATAATGCGGTTGGTTAGACTACTTCTTGAAGCTGAATGATTTTAATGAAGACATTGCATTAGAATTTTCCCAAACATTGTCTAAGGGAAATGCCATAGTAAAAGGGCTGGAAGTATTGGCTATTGAAGAAAGAATTGTAGAGGTTACAAGGTTTCCTACTGATGGTGAAAATTACCCTACTTCCAGAATGCTAGGTCAGCTAGGGCTGAATTTATAGAACCTAGCGACCCTCCATTGAGTGTGGACAAACAAGGTGCAAAAATAACCTCTCTAGCCAAGCCATGGAAGAAAATAGTTGTTTATGTTATAAAATATATCACCTGTGAATGATTCTAGTCGAATCTACATTTTGTGCACTTTAAACTCTTGAATCATATGAGGCACAGGAGGATGAATGTGTTGAACATGCTATACCACCTTCTTTCAATCATGGTAGCCAAGACTCAAAAAGGTAGGGACAATTCCATTTCCCACCATTATTTGATTAAATTGTTAGTTGAGAAGTCTCTACATGATGTATCTGATATGACTTGGGAAGAATTCATAAATATTGATCAAATTAGATCAGATCATTTGCAACCTAGGGTTTTACCTCAACCTCATAGGTCTAGCAAGAGATTGAGCACAACTAAAGCCACTCTTGGTGCTTCAACCTTTAGCGTAGGCCCTAGTGTAAACCCTCTTGCAACAGAACATACCATAGATATTAGCTCTTTTCAGATAGAGCAATCATACAAAGAAAGTTCCTCTCTAGATTCTAATGATGATGTTCCACTTGGAATCCTAATGAAAACTAGGGTACAGGAGAGATAAGCATCAATAAGAAGAGGAAAATGTAAAAAGTAGTCAACATAAAAAAGAAGTACCAAGCTCTAGGAAGCAGAAGGCTAACACTGTTAATCCTACAACTAAAGGAAAACATGAAAGCCCTCATAAGAAATCAAGACCAGTCAAGCCATCCTTTGATATGCCTCCATAGGAAATCCCTAAGTCTAGAGAAATATCATAGGGTGACACAAAAGCTCCAATGGGGCAGGTGAATGTCAAGGCAGATGACATATTTGAGAAAGCAACAAACATAACACTGCTAGATCTTGTTGATTTTGTAGAACAAGTTGAGAATCAAGGGTAAGAGGAAAATAAATATTTCCTACAGTAAGAGATCCTATATCAAGAGATCTTGTAGCAAGAGAAAGAATAGGAACAAGAGGCCTTGCAGCCATAATTGATTGAACAACCTAAATCGCTCCAGTTGGTACTATATGAAAATCAAGCTTTAGTTCTAGGAAAAATGCTGGTAGGAATACGTAACCCACTTCATTTTTTAATGCACATGGTATCTATGCATTTATGAAAATAGATGCAAAGAAGGGAAGAAGAATGGAAGGAGGAGAAACACGGGTTGAAGAAGGAAATTCAAAAGAAATATGAGATTGAAGACAAGGATGCATAAATTGCTACTTTAAAGAAGAAGGTGGATGATATGACAGACTTGGTACCCCAGATAGTAGAATGTAGGTCCCCTCCAAGGGTCTATGCTTTGGATTTGAAGGATAAATATCTTTCTTTTAAGCTAGCAAGGATCGTCTTAGGTTTTAACCCTTCCATTGAGACTCCTATTCAATTTTTCAATGCTTATCGAATTGCTTCCCTTGAGATGAAGAACTTGTTGTGTGAATTCTATTTACATAATTATGCTATGACTCAAGACCATGATTCAAATCCATTGGTATATGTTGGGGGTGTCCAATTAAGGGAATATATGTCCTAGGTACAAAATGAGATCACTTGGGGACAACAATACGAGGCTTATAAGCACATGGAATCCAACATCCCTCTGCCCATCAGGGCTAAATCAAGAAACCCAAGAGACATTTACAGGGATTGGAATAGAATGCTTCTTAGACCTAGCTATGGTAATAGGATTATGCCTTGGATAGAGGTAGTTTACAGTGAGTATGAGGTGAAGGAAAAATCAAAAGAGGAAACTATGAAGAGATACCTATCACAAAGATGGAACAACCTAATTAATGAGCTAAAGCAACTTGAGTCCCACTCTATACAAAACTATGTTGTAGAACAAGTAAAAGAATTGACATATATATATAGAGTGGAAGGAAAAACGAATGATTCTAGCTTCCACTGACTTTTCACCCAACCATCCTGATGTGTCCCATGGAAAATTATAGGTTTTACCACTATGATATTGCTACAGAGAGAAAAAGATGGAACAAGTTAGACAAACAACAAAGGTTCTATTGGGATCCTAACTCACGTACAAAAAACATTGATGTAGGGTAGCTAGTCATTGCAAATTTTAGGGCTTTGACTAAGCAAAAGAACAATCCTTCCCCTATTGGAGGACCAGCAAAACCTTAGGTTGGGGGGAATGATGAGTCTAGTTTATGGTTTAATTTTGGTAGAATTTATGACCTATTTGCTAAAGTTGTCATGGACCTTGATGTTTGAATTTTGATATTTCCTCAAAACCATAGACATTGGGCCTAATTTTATCTTTGTAAATCTTTAATGACATTGACATGTTATATGGACTATATGTGTTAATTCTACAGGTGGATTAATGAATTCTCTTTAAGATAGTTATAGATATGTGATTATTGTGCATACTAATATTGCCATGTAGATATGATTTGAGGCCACTAAATTGAGAATATTTCACTAGCTGGTCATTCATCATAATGGTTAACAAAGTGGTCATGCAAAGGCCAACGAAGGGAAGACTGTTGATGGTGGGAGATTCCTCATGCAAACTGAGTTGTAACTACCTTGTAAATGATCTTAATTGCTGTTGAGCAAATATAGGCATTACTATTGTGCTAAATTTACATTGACGAAGACACGTTTGACCAGATTCCCTACATCCATAACCGCCTCCCCACCTTCTCTGATTTCCCTAAAATGGCATCCTCCCAATTCATGGAGTTGACCACCTTGATTAGTTAGTAGCTTATTTTCCTATAAATAAGATGTGAATGCTCTTTCTCATGAGGTTGCACAATCTGATGATGTACTTGCATTATTAGTTTTCAGTAATACAGTTCCACACCTCTATTATACTCATGTCTTCCAATGAATAAAATGAAGTTATGAAGTCATAAGTCTATGCATCTAAGTTTACAGTAGTTTTAGAGGATACTAATCCAAGGGGGTCCACTTGGTGAGAATTCCATCCTTTAGTTTAGTTTAGTTTAGTTATTACTTTATGTTCAGTAATTAGTTAAGAATATGGCACTAAATGTTCCTGTAGCCACTATAATTCCATTTTGTGACTATTCCTACAACCAAAGTAGATAGAGTAGTTTCTTGTTTGTTTTCTCAAACTTTCATTTCTGTCATGCATTTCAACTTAACATTTTTGTTAGTTGATGTTAAACAACTATGTTATTTCTTTCTAAGCAATTTACCTTCAACATTATATTTTTCTTACTTATAGAATGAATATGACTACTTTGGATCCTTAGTGCACAAACTATGTTGACCCATTTCAAGTTCACGTCCCTGGGTTGAAAAGTTAAATGAAAATTCATGATGATTGAAATGGCTATTCAGTTTAGATTTCAAATCTATGAATCATAGTTTTAAGGAATTAGTTGTTAAATCATTGTAGGAGGCCAACAGATTGGTCGATATCCACTTGACGTCTTGCCAAAAAAAAGAAGATATTACATGCTACAAGGCATTGTATACATAATATTTGAGGGGGTTTTATTTAAAAGAAATTATGATGGAGACCTCCTCTACTACATGGACAAGCCATAGTTCAAGAGGATTTTTAACAAGTTCCATAGCAATACGGAGGGAAAAAACTTCTCTTCCAAGACCGCCACCTTAAAAATCATGTAGGAAGGCTACTACTAGCCCATGATGTTCTCCAAAGCCCACCATTTAGTGTGAAAATGCACTAACTTCCATTTTTTGTCAGAAAGCAGAACAACTCAACCATGTTGTTGAGCCCAATCATAGTCGAAGAACTCTTTGGACAATGGGGGCTAGATTTTATTGGGGTGATTAATCCCATATCTAGCATAAACTAAAAATGGATACTCATGGCCACTGATTACTTCACAAGAAGGAACAAGGTGATTCCCCTAAAGAATGCTACAAAATATGAGATCATGAATTTCTCAGAGGAATTGATGGCAAGGTTCAGTTCATCAAAGACCATCATCTCAGATAATGCACAAGCCTTTGTAGGATTTGGGATGTTGTAATTATCCCTTAAGCATAGGGTCTACCTCAAGACTTCATCGAACTACTATTCGCAAAGGAATGGGCTAGTACAATCCACCAACAAAAACTTAATTAGGTTAATAAACCACATCAAGTCAGAACACCAAAGAGAATAGCATAGGCATCTATGGGTAGCCTTATGGGTAGACCGCATTATGCCTAAGTAGATTCTAAAAACCACCCCCTATGAGTTGGTGTATGGAAAAGAGGTAGTCTTTACCCATTTCCATGGAGATCTCAATGCTTCAATTACTAAAGTCCTTGGAAGTTGAGGAAGGTAGCAGGATGAAAGTGAGATTGGATGACCTATTAAGCCTCAAAGAAAAGAGAGAAAGGGCATTTGAATCCATGATTAAATGACAACAAGTGGTTAAACATTAGTTTGACAAGAAGGCTTCCAACCCAGGTTTCAGGGAGGGGAGTCTTTTGTTAATATTCAACAAGCAAGTTGCAAAACTAGGGCAACACACAAAATTTGACTCATTGTGGAAGGGTCACTTCCACATTCACAAATGCAAAGAAAGCAATGTATATGAGCTTGAAGATATGAAAGGTAACATTTTGGATAACCAGTGAATGATATTCTTCTAATTTTTTTCAATTAATACACGTATTTCATTGAAATTTTACTTTATGTACCATAGGTAAATTTGTAAATAGCATTTTGTGAATAAAAGCCATGAGCACAAACATAAATAATAGGAAATACTATATTATATTCATGAGAAATTATTTACATATGGTACAGGTTTTGAGCATCAAGCTTAGGGTGAAGCTTGAAAATCTTCCCCTTCTAAAACTAAAAAGGGTATAGATCATTTCAAAGAAAAAAGGTGGCAGTACAAAAACTATAGAGAAATTTATCCTTTGGAACAACGACAATAAAAAATGTAGCAATTTTTTAGGGTTCATAAGAAAATAGCATGAGGGTTTTTCATCATAGGGGGGAAACAAACATTGCACATGCCTCAAGCCTCCATGCTAGGGATGAATACCATGTTCTCAAAGGAGGTTATCCATTCAACACCATACATGGGATCCACATGTTGCATTTTCAGGAGAAAGGTGGTCGCATGCCAAGACTATTGGTGGTGTCATTCAAGTTCCATAGTTCAAAATTACACAAGGAAGGGAAGCCATGGAACCACCTCAATGTTATCAATGTTCCTACATAAATCCATAGTGAAAGGAATATCGAGGCTAGGAACAACCACCTAAACAATCTCCTCCAACCCTTCCAACTATGGCGGGTTGAACATGGCATGGCAAAGCTCAATGATCCATGGTTTGTTCATGTTCAAATCCAGTAGCAAGGCCACAAACCAAGAGATAATGTTGGTATTACAATGTGGCTAGTTAAAACCCTTCACATAGTCTCTCCCTAGGACCCATTTAAACACCACAATGATCAGATGATTCTTTGTCCATAGCAAGCATTTGAGTCTATTGTTATTGATCTCCCTGACAAAGGCCCCTTGAAGCTTTCAGCTCCATAGCCAAATTGGAGTGCCTATACCACTCATGAAATAGCTAGAAAATTTGCATAACTAAAAAAAAAGAAAAAAAAAAGTGGAGGAAACCTTCCAAATCAATGCAAACTTAATGACTACTATCATGAGATGGACACACTATTCATAAGAAAATGTGCACCGAGAAATCCAACAAAGGGAAAAAAATTTCTTGTCAAACAGTGATGAAAAATGTAAGTTGGTAGTAAGAGTTAAAATGAAAATCATACGAGAGATATTTAGCAAAGATTTGAGGAGTTAATTCAAGATTGGAAATTAATTCTTTCATATATGACCTGCCACCATGTATTTTTCAGCTTCATCAATGCCAGCCAGCTTGCCTATGTGAAAAGACATTTTTGAAGCCAACTCCTGCTTAATTAATACAAATGTCTTATCTAAATACGATTCCCACTTCTCAAGGTTATCTTTCTCCAAGGATGGCATAAGGAATGCACTAATTCCATCCTTATAGCAAAGTTGGCATTTCTGAGAACTACGGGCCCCCACTTCACATGTACTACTTTGTTGGTGGCACTTGGTAAAGCTATCAATAACAACAACACATTTACTACATGTGTGTTTGAGAATTGAATGTGACAAAAAAAATTGAAGTGTTGATCCCTTGAGTAAAGGCTTCTCTAAGGTTTTAGTTTGCAAAATTCTTCCAAGAACACAAAAATGGTTGAAGCATCATCTTCTCGTCAAAATGCTAGAATCTCATTCACAAATCTAGACTATGTAAATATCTTTTGAAATATCTCTTATGCCAATGCTCTAGTGCCCTAGAAACAAATCTTTCCACATGCCAAGGCCACATACCTAGGAAACCACACCAAAAATGAGGCAGTCAAATATTTTGCATATAACATCTTCGACCCCAAGCTACACATAAACCCTAAAGGCCTTAGGGAAAGGGCATTGTAGATAATGATTGCTAGAGGGTCAACTAAAGGCCTTGCAAAGAGACTCTGGCATTGTGGTTTTCTACAATTCATGCTACCCTCCATGCATCCACACCCAAATTTTGTAGACATATGCGTAGAAAAGCTAGACAAAGGCACCAAGGTTATTAGTGGTGACAAGTTAAAGATCACCATCAATATGTCAACCATCTAAGATATGCTATGTATACCATGAAACTCGGATTATAAAATATTCAAGCATGGGAAAATGGAAGATTTTTTGGTGACAAGGAGAAACCAATTGAAATTATACAAGGATGAAATTGGCAAGGAGCTTGGAAATAATAAAATTGTCTTCCTTTTGTCACATAGACAATTCCATTCAGATTTACAGGTCATCTTTTCAATGTTGGATTTTGTATATGGTCATGAAAGGGACAAAAGGTTTTTCAAGTTTTATATGGGCCTAGATTTCATGTTGAAGAAGGAAAAGAGCTAGAAGAATTATAACTTCTTTAAATAAATTACAGAAAGAATGATTAAGAAATTAAGCAATTATAAATGTTCTTTAAAGTTCATGTATTCCTTTTTCCTGGTGCATTTAACTTTACATCAAAACCCTAAGTTCTTTAATGGTCATTTGGCACTTAGAATGTTTGATGAGTCGAGGTTATATAAACTAGTTTCAGCCTAGACCCATGTGCTTTCAAGCACATGGTATTATTATTCATTTTTTGACTATTTCCTACAACCTATGCTTTTGGATTTATCTAAGTGTCCTCCAAGTAGGTTTTCCCCCAAGGGTTTAGATTGGATTAAAAATAACCAAACCGTAATAGATTACTTTATGAGGGTTGAATTTAAGTTTATTATATTCCATGGTTTTAATGAAGAGCCCTTCATATTGCAAATTTTTTATCGACAGGACAATCAACCTGGAGGCATGCCATCAAGAAAAAATTGCAGAAAATTCCTATGGTGCTAAGAAGCACAATAAAATTCTCTAAACACTTCCTCTCACCATCACCAAAATCCAAGTAACGCTCATGAGGAGAGAAGAGAAAGATGTATTAACTAGGAAATTGGCCTACCTTGGCCTAGTTCTCATTTGTGATAGATGGACATACAATCACATTGGGAATTTTTCATTTAGACATGAAACACAATCATATTGGGAAGAAAGGAAAAACTCAATTGAAGAGAGGGTAGAGGCCTATAGTGACTTGGATTTTATACCATTTGTGAAACCCTTATGGTTTGTTTTATACACAAGAGTAACAGAGTACTGACAAAGTGTCTAGATGGACAAATCCCTTAGAATATAGTTGAAGAATCAAGGGTGGTCGGAAAGAAAAATGACTGATTTCTAGAGGTATCAATGGGAGATCAAGTAACTAAGGACCCTATTCAGAACTATTAAACCCAAAAATGAGCACTTTGTTGAAATAGATGATGTAGAGGCCAGATCTAATTCTGACCCAAGGTTCGATCAGGGGATTGAAAAACAACATGCACCAAGTTTTGATCAACTGCCTTAGGCACCTAAAGTAGGGAAGGGGAAAGAAAAGGAATCACACCACAGGGAGTCACAAATGTAATCTCCCACTAGCATCTTTCCAATAGGTAAGTGGACCTAAAGGACTTCAAAAAAACCTTCCATAGTTCAAAATACCCAAAGTTCATTAGGTTCACTCCCCAAAGAATCTAAAGCAACTAGTGTGCCCCCTTCAAATATAAGGAGAATCCAAGTCTTGGGCAAGCTAGGCTTCATAGATAAAGGAGAAGAGGAAGTGGACTTCATTCTACCAATATCTTTGGCCCCAACTATCTAGGTAAGTTTTTCACCCACCATTGTCTCTTCTATTGCATCTTTAATTGTTGTTGTTCTCCCAGCCATAGAACAAAATCCTCCATCTATAGATTTTGAACTACTCATCCTTAACACACCCTCAACTATATTCAATAGTAAGCCTCATACGTAAACCTCACATGTTGAATGTGAATCTTCCATTATAGTTATGATTGATTCTTTGATCACCAATTTGAGGCACAAGTTGTAAACACAAAGCCACCCATGCAATAAGTTCCATCACCTTTTCCCACTTCTAGACATGTGCCTCTTTTTCTACCCACTATCACTTTTACCCCAATGAGCACCCCTTTTTCTTCTCAAGTCATACAAGGCATCCCAAAAAAAATTTCCAATAGAACTTCCTTTTTCTTCCACACAAACTTAGTCAATTGAAGGCACCCCTATTGTTACCCTCTATGACCTCCTTGTAGGTGTTTCTATTTATACACAAAGTATTGAGTCTCCACAAAACCTCTGAGCTCAGATAGAATTAACCAACGAGGCCCAATAAGAGAGAAAACAAAATTTGTAGGAAAAACCTACAAAAATCCAACCACTCCGAAGCTAGAAACCTATTTCGATCAGGAACAAAATGCTTTGACAATCTCAACAATGAGGCCTTAGGTATCCAAACCAGAATGGGAGATGCAATATGAGGATTATGGCATCCAAACTATGGGTCTCAACTTGACAGAAGCTCTCTCGTACAATGAAATAGGCCTTGCCAAGGAAACAAAAAAGTTGGTATACAATGATTATGAGAAGTTGAACAAGAAATTTAAAAAGTGTGAGGGAGAGTTAGAGAATGTGAAGGCCATGGTGGGTAGATTGCAAGCAGAGGTTAGGGGAAAATATATGAATATTTCATGCTTAAGGAAAGCATAGGATCAACATGGAGAAGTGGCTAAGATGCTCGAAGAAACCTAGAATGAAAGAGATTGGCTTTATCTATGCAAAGTTGCAAAGAGAGCTATAGGAAATGGGTGAGCAAAAGGTTGATATGCAAGAATATTTGGCTAACACCTGATCTCAAGCAGCCAAAAATATTTAGAAGGCCTAGGCGGAAATAGAGAGAGATGGGAGAAGCAAGAGATTGAGTCTATTTTTCACACTCGTAATGGATAGGTAGGGAAGTTGCACTTAGATCTTTCAAACACTCTCTAGGAGACAAATCAATTAAAAGAAAACATGAACATTAAAGAGGCCCAATTATAGAAAGAATTAGCTACAACATGAGGGTCTGGGTTCCTCTCAATACTTTGAGGATTACTATCCTACCATTGGCAAAGAATCATGATTGCAGTAGTGGCCCTGATGCCAGTCTTGAAGTTCCTAACAAATGCACAAGAATTAAAAATGAAGGTCAGCCCAACAACCAAGTAGATTCTACACATGATCACACACCATTCTAAGGAGTTGGGGAGGTTAATCATCAAGTTGTATAAAGTGATTAAGGTCATTCTCTCTCTCTCTCTATCTCTATCTGTCTCTAATTCTCTTTCCCTCCCTCCCTCCTTCGCTCTCTACTTCTCTTTATCTCTCTCCTTCACTCTCTCTCACATGTCTCTCCCTAACTCCCCTCTTTATCTCTCTCTATTTACATCTATCTACTCTCATGTCTCTCTCCCTAACTACCCTATTTATCTTTCTCTATCTCTCTCTATATTTGTTTCTCTCTCCCCCCATCTTTCTCTCTCGCTTTCCCCTTCCCAATCTACTCTCTCTATCTTTGTCTTTGTCTCTATCTTTCTCTCTCTCTCTATCTCTCTTCTTCTCCCTACCTCCCACCTTCCTTCTCTAATTCTGTCTATCTCCCTCCTTCCCTTTGTCTCTTTGTCCCTCTATCCCACTCTTTATCTCTCCTTCCCTCTCTACTTTTCTTTATATCACCTCTCTCCCTCCCTACTTTTCCCTCACCATTTCTCTCCCATCTCTACTTCTATATATCTCACCTCTCTCTCTCTCCCTCCCTCCTCCCCCCTCTCTCTCTCATTCTCTATGTCTCACTTTTTCCTCCCTCCCTACTTCCCTACTTACCTATATACTTCTCTCTATCTCCCTTTGACCCTTTCTATCTTTGTCCCTCTATCCCTCTCTATCTCTCCTTCCCTCTCTACTTCTCTCTATATAACCTCTATCTCCCTCCCTAATTTTTCCTCATCAATTCTCCCCCCTCTCTACTTCTATTTATCACACCTCTCTCTCTCCCTCCCTCCTCCCCTCTCTCTCTACTTTTGTTTATCTCACCTCTCTCTCCCTCCCTACTTTGCTATCTCTTTGTCTCTCTCTATCTCTCTATCTCTATCTTTGTATTTGTCTCTCTTTCTCCATCTCTACCTCCCCCTCCCTCCTTCCCTCTCTCACCCTCTCACCCTTTCTCTTAATCTTCCAACTTCTCTCTCTCTCCCTCCCCAAAATATCTCTCTCACTCCCTCCTTCCCTCTCTACTCTATAGCTCACCATTCTCTCTCACACACATTCTCTCTATCTCACTTATCTCTCCCTCCCTCCCTCCCTTCCACTTTCCTCCCTCCTTTCTCTCTCTGTCTATGTATCTCTCTCTTTCCCCCTCTACTTTTTATCTCACCTCTCTTTCCCTCTACACTTCTTCCTCTATCCCCCTTCATGTTTGTCCTTCCCTCTCTACTTCTATCTATCTCACCTCTCTCTCTCCCTCCCTACTTCTTCCTCCCTCCTTCTCCTCTCTCTCTCCATCTATAATTCTCCCTCTCTCCTTCACTCTCTATTGGAAGTTTATCATTATTGATGCATCTTGGAAACATGAGCATGAACTGTACATACATTGGTTGATTTGACTAACCCAATGTTGTCATTGATGTAAACATTATGGGGAAGCATTTTTGGTGTCATTTATACAGTATTAACTATATAAGAAAGTTGATATATCACTAATTTGGTTGTGTTCTATGTTGATGATGTTGTGGTTTAATGCATTCATTTTTGGGTCTTTACTTCACCACAAGAAGAGGTATAACTCTGTGCTTTTAGCCATATCATTATGACTAGCTTATACAACTATATTCAAGATCTCGTGAAGTTTTATGAAGCATATTGGAAGATATCAATGAAAAAGTTCAACTCTGTATATCATTGTCATCTCTCTATTTAGTATATCAGTGTTGGAGATTTTGCATTTCCTTGAGAATAATGTTTTTTTGTTGTGGCTCTAAAGTTAGTCTCACTAATGTTGATGAAACATGAATTTGAAGAAAGATCAAATTTGGAAGTTTTTTGTATTGGGAAGCATATGTATGATTGGAAATTTTTGTGATTAGGCCCAATTCCTTGTTGACCTAATATATGATATGTGTTTAGAAGGTTAAATATACATTGTGTATGTTAGTTAAATCTATTTTAGATCCATTCTAACCTAAATTATGTATTGCACATTTGATTGGGAATGAAGATGATTTTTAATCATGTGTGATGCTGACAAAAGCCATTTTGGATTTTTTTTTATTTACATCTAATTAGGGCAACCTAATTGATGTGTGTGAATGGAATTGGGTATATATATGACATATTTTGGAGTTGAAGATATAGAGGTGAGAAAGCATAATGACATATCAGATGTGAGTGGTCCCATATGATGCAAACATGTGAATTTAGTTGTAAGATCTCTAAATAAAAGTAGAGGTGTTGAGTGACTGCTAAGCAAAGCAATACTTTATATTCAAAGCTTCAAAGCAATTGAAATACAACAAAAAGAAGGTGCACTTTGTATCAATTCATACTTTTGCAATTGTAGTGTAGGAAAATGTATCCCTTAACATTTTCACACTTGTTGGCTCCCTCCCTACTAAATTTGGGCTTCTTTATGCCTTATTTGGTCCTATTTTGCATCCACAAGCCTTATTAAATGCATTTTTTTAGGATAATCCCAACATTTGTAAAATGAAAATTCATAATCCAATGTTTGAGGTTGTGTTCTAGGAATAATACACCACCTTGGGCATATGCATCCCACCTAGTTCTTGGGGCTTGATTTCAAATATATCCTTGAAATTAACACTTTTTGGAGTTTGTGTCGCATATTTAAGACATTGGGACTCATATGCCCTAACTAGCATATGAGTCCCGCTTTAGCCAAGACCTATTTAAAATAAAATTCTTGGTGGTATTTTATTTTCCTAGATCTGATGTTGGCTTGTAGTGTTGTAATTTCATGAAATTTTTCATAAACAAGTATAAATACAAGGTTATTTCACATAGTTCACCTAGAAGTTTTCATGCAAGCATTTCTATAGACATTTTATGAGATCAAGAACATTCAAGAGCATTCAAGAGTTGATTATCAAGCATTTTGGAGCTACATTCAAGATTCAAGCATCATGTCAAAGTTTTCATGCATCATGTGTGTTTTTGAGCTAACATTTGTGATGTAGGTTTTTTATGATTCAAGCAAGCATTCAAAGAAATTATCTCATATCAAGATCAAGAATCAATATCCACATCCATTGGAGCCATTTCACATAAGATTTTAGCCTTTATTTCAAGGGTTTGGTGAGTTGTAATGCTACATTTTTTCATTCATCATTACTTCATTCTATTTCATTTCATTTCAAGGTTTGATTACCAAAATGGGGTTTGACCAAGGAAACCCTATTCACTAAAAAAACAACATTTTTCTCCCTTCATGTGTGATTGTAGATCTAGGTGTTTTAGAGCTTGCATATCCTTTGAAGAAAAAGTTGTAAGATTGAAGAAAGTTTTCAAAGTTGTCATCTTCACGGAAACTTAGCTATAGATTGGAATTCATATTTTTTAGACCTAAATAGTAGACAAGATGAAAGGTATAGAAGATCACTAGAGGATCACAAAAGTTTCTTTTTAACCCTAATATTGGGACTAAATCACCACCTATCTCTCTCTCTCCCTCTCCCCTATCTTTCTCCCCCACACTCTCCTTCCCTCTATACTCTTTATCTCACCACTCTCTCTCTTTTCTCTCTATAATTATAAATATCTCACCTTTCACTCCCTCTATCCTCCCTCTTCTCTCTCCTTCCCTCTATACTGCTCTATATCTCATCTATCTCTCTCTCCCTCCCTACTTCTCCCCCCTTTCTATATATCTCTCTCATTCCCTATCTAATAGAGAGAGAAAGAGAGGCAGATAGAGGGAGGAATAGGAGAGATAGAGAGAAGTAGAGAGGGAAGGAGGGAGGGAGGGTGAGAGAGAGAGACAAAGGAAGGAGGGAGGGTGGGAGAGAGAGAGAGAAGGAAGAAATAGAGAGGTAAAGAGGGATATTTATATAGATAGAATTAGAGAGAGATAGGAGAGTGAGAGAGGAGATAGAGATATGTTGAGAGGGAAGAAGGGAGAGAGGGAGATAAAGAGAAGTAGAGATAGATGGAGAGAAGGATGGAGGGAGAGATAGAGAGAACTAGAGAGGGAAAGGGAGAGAGAGAGCTAGAGAGAGAGAGATGTTGAGAGGGAAATATGGAGGGAGGGAGGGAGATAGAGAGAATTAGAGAGGGAAGGAGGGAGGGAGGGACATAAATAGAAGCAAGATAGAGAGAATTAGAGACTGAAGGGGAGAGATAGATAGAGAGAGAGAAGGATGGACATGTAGAGAGGTTGTTCTTGAGCTTAACGGTGTGCAAGTCAGATAAAGGGATGGAGATACTGAGAGAGAGTTCTAGAGCATAAGAGATATATAATGAGTGAGAGAGAGAGAGAGAAACATAAAACAATTTGATAATTACTAAAATTTGATCTCCTAATTACTGAAATTTTACATTTTGATTACTAAAATTTGACTAAGTCTAAGAAATTAGATCTTCCAAAAACTATAATTTTCATTATAACTCCTAGAGATTTGAAACCACTCTCAAACATCTTGAAATTATATAAATGAACTATAACTTAATGTATAAGAAAGTAAATGTCCATATGCAAATTTCAATGTTTATTTCATGTATATAGTTGTGCTGAATGACAAGGAGAAAGACAAAGACAAAGAAAATAAGAAAGAAAAAATAATTCAATGCAAAAGATAATGCAAGTGCGTTACAATGCACTCATGCTATGGACTGGTAATGATTGAGCCTAGGCTCAGTCACTACCAACCCATAATGAAAGTGTGTTAAATCATTATAATACACTCCCATTTTCTCTATTTCAAGACTAAAAAGTGGAGTGGCCACTTTTTAAACCCCATCTTTGTGCACTTACTCCCCCCCATCCTTAGAATTTGTTATAGGATATTGGAGTAATTGAAATAGGTCAATTCCACTATTAGGGGAAATTTTTATCTTGAAAAGATATTGACAAGAACAGGTACCAATTTAGGTTTGATCATTGGGTATGTGCAAGATCATCATGGAAAAAATAGGCCCTTAAGTGGTGAAAAATTTAGAAAAATCAGAGTTAGGCAACTTGATGTAAAAATTTGAATAAGTTATCTATATTATTTCAAAAATATGTATGAACAGAATTTGTAGCAAATTGAATGTAGTTTCTAAACTACTAGGTTTATTTTTTAAATCTATTTGGTGAAAATTTGAAATTTCAATGCAGAGTACTTAAATTTCGGGGAAAAATAAGGTGTCTGTGACCACCCTAACCACAATAAAATGATAATTTTTTTAATAATATTTTAGGTATACGTAGAGGACTCATGTCTTGATGTGATGCATATTTTTGTAATTTTTTTCCAAGTAAATAATTAATTATGATTTTTTAGTACAACTTTAAAAAAAATAAAAACTCATATGTCGACCACCTTAACTTGGTCAAAACTTCATGAAATTGATTTTTTTTTTAATCCTATAGTATGTGAAGCATAGAATGTGACGCATGTTTTGGATTCAAAAAATGTGATACTGTTTTAAAAACTATATATGTTTTTCAATCAACCTATCAATGAGGACTTTAGTCGTAATTCAAATAGAAAATGAAAAAAAATTATTTATTAAATTCAAAGTAAAGAATAATTTATAATGGTGGAAAGTTGAGATTTTCCTTTAAAAACCCTTTACATTTCATCAATTTTGGGTTAAAAAAATGTTGTCAGCCACATACCCATCATATCGCCATTTTTCGGCCCATCATGATCCTGCACATACCCTTTCCAAACATAAATTTTGAAAATGAATACCAATTTCTAATTACATTATATTCCCACTCCTTTATAGAATGGGTATGTATTTTAAAGTGGGTACACATTTGATAAAATTTTAAATTTGAAACCCACAGATTTTATTTTTTTAGGCTTGAAAACCCACCCTTAGCCTTGGACCTACACGTACAATGCAATGAAAATAGCAAGAGGAAAACTAACTTTAACAATATGTCTAATTTTTTTTTTAGAATTGTTCAATCAAGAAACTAAAACCCATTATAGATGACAGTTTCTAGTTTTAAAATAAGTAAATTTTTATGATTGAATTTTTTCTATTTTTTCATTTATGACAAAAATAGTCCATAAACTTGAAATGTCAGTCCTTCATATTTTTTTAATAACTTTTAATTTTTTAATTTTCTTTCAAAAAATATTATATGAAATAAAAATACACACAATTCCTTACAAAATAAAAAAATAAAATAAAAAATTATTAGTTTAGCTCAAACCATGCTTGTTAAACATGAGGGGCTTTAAAAAAAAGCAATTAAGGATAATGAAAATTAATAAAAAATGGGGAAAAATTATGAAAAAGTATCCTCATCAATATTTAGTATAATACAAATCTATTCACAAAAGGAATTGGTAAAATACTTTTATTTAGGTCAAATTATGCTTTTCAAACACTTGCATTGTATGTTCCTAAAAAAAATGACTTTTAAAAATTGGTTTTTGTACAAGCCTATTGCATTGTTGTAAATTGTCACCCTTGACAATTTAAGACCAGGTTTAGCTCCCCCTTATATACCTAGACCTATTCTACCCATATTTTTCCCATTTTATGGTTGCCTTCAAAAAATTAGGATAAAAATTTGAATTAATATTAATTATTCATTTAATAACATCAAAATCCCCTTGGCTTGGTGTTTTTTGATGTTTTTTTGGTCTTGAACTCTATTGGCCCTTATGGCTTTTTGTGAAGGGTACACCACCCTGTAAATGCTACCTACCTAATCAAAAACATCAAAATCCCCAAAATTGGTCTAGTCTAGGGCACCCACACCCTTGACCAACCTATTTTGGCCCAAATTTAAATATGTAATTGTCAACATTCTTATATTTACAAATTTAAATTTATTTGTTGACTTTTCATAATTAATTTTATGGGAAATGAATAAATTCATATAAACATAATTCTTTTTCACCATTTGAAACTGGATTACAATTTGAATTCTAATTGAGCATCCTAGAAAGAAGTTGAGAGTAGTAAAGAGTAGAATTAATAATATTTTTGTACCAGTTTTTATCAATCAATATCATGTTTGCAAGGCATTTGAAAGATAATGCAGGAAGAAGGAAATTATGAAAAATAAGTTATTATGATCAAATTATGAAGATTTATTGAGTTATCCTCTACATGCTAGCTACAAATGTGGAGCGATTTTTCTCTAAGTGTTTTACTCTTGTTTTCACCCCTTGTTGTCTTCCTTTTTTGGATCTTCTTTTTATTTTTGCATTTTGATGGTGCCACACCCTGAAGGCTAAGGTTACTCTCACAAAAAGGCATGCAATGTGCCACATAGTGGCTGCACAAATTTTTTCTATGTCACTTCCCTTTAGGCTCAAAATGAGACACATGGCTATATGGAAGGGATTTTCCTTAAGCTTCTCTCATGGAATCAGAAATTGCTTGCCAACACACCACATCACTTACTTTTATCAATTGGCTTTTTTTCCTATGGGTGTATCTTTTCTTTGAAATTTTTTTTTAGGCGGTGCATTGGGTCTTGTATCTTCAAAATTAGTCTTTTGGGGTGATGTCATTATTCCTCCTAGCTGATCAAGCCAGATTTTTGCTAGGCTATAATGATATTTGATTCTTCTCTAACAACATTTATTTGTAAAGCTTTTGCAACATCCGAAGCCATTAATGAAGAATCTTAACTTTTATTGGAGAATATTTTTGTGATCTAATTGGATCTTTGATTGGATTGTGGAGTATTAGATGAGGAGACCTATTGGGAGTTCATCTCTATCAACTGTAGTATTGGCTCATCTCCTTGGCTCTATAAAAGGGGTTTGCAGTGACCAATGAGATATATCTTTTTATCATTAACATATAATTTTTTATTCTATTAGAATAAGGGAGGAGTAGGAAATATTTTTACAAAGCTTTGTTCTCTCTATGTCATGTTAAATTTGTTAAGACTATTATTCAGATTGGCATCAAACCTTTGCATTTATGTGATTTATTGCAAGAACAAGTAATAATAGGAAGAAATAAATGGGATTGTGCATCTATATGGCCTCTATCACATTTTTACTTTATATATTCTATATATGTTGAATTTTTTGTGTCAACTTATGAAAATATAGTCTTGGTAATTTCTTTATATGCCATTAGCTTTTATGTTTACTCAATGCTACCTTTCAAAAATTGAATCATGTCTGTTGTACTCTTTCATTTTCTATGGATATTGTGTTAACTTTCATATTATTCTATAAGAGCTAAATTTTTCTGTAAAGATCTAAAATATTCCTTTAGTATTAAGTTTCTTTCTTCTGTTGGACCTAATGGGTGCTTCCAATAGGGAGATTTGAATGACTACTTTACACTCTCAGACCTTATTTGTTTGTTCTCATTCCAACATGAAGGGTCTATGACATTTTGTCTCTATTTTATCAGAAGTAAGAAAGTGCTAAGCTTTGGAATGTTGTAAAACCTTTGGTGCATTGCCACCTTTTGTTTTCTCTAAATTTCTCTTGCCCCTTTTCCCCACAACACAAAGAGGATTCAACTTCTATAATCATCCTGAAGGTCATTCAATAAGGCACAAGCTGGTCCCCCCACTCACTAAATTTCCCATAAGCTTGTTCAAGAGAAGCACAAGCTTTCATGATCAACAACAACAATCTATGGTGTTTTTTGGACCAACCTATAATAGGTCTATCAAGCAATCAAAGCATCCATCAATCAAATTTTGAGAAAACTTATGGTCTAGACACCATTTTAACAAGGATTTCATACCAAGGTAAAATTTCCATTTATCATTTGATTTTAGTCAATTATTGTTGTTTTACCTATGACACACCCTCTTGATCATCACCATTAACTATTTGTGGAGGTGGAAACACCAAAATAGGGTTTTGACTTAGGAAATCCCTTATACAAAACAACCTTTTAACCCTCTTTCAATTTGTATAAGTTATATTTGAAGGTCTCATCAAAAGACAATCACAAGAAACACATTGTAGACTATAATGCAATTTCTAAGATTTGAAGATACCAAAAAGGTTGAGTATCTAGTCTAGGGTTCCCACACCCCTATCCCTATAATTTAATATCAACTTTTATTCACAATTCCCTCTCTATCACTATTTTCTATATCTTTGTTTGTTTCTTCAATTTCCTTTTATGTCTGTGTGATAAATTACATTTTTAGATCTAGGGTTTATGGTAAATAGGCTTGTTAAAACATACATAAAAAATTTCTTCATTGCAATCTAAAATAACTAAAACCTAGGAGATTGGCTCCCCATTATGGTAGAAATCCAACCATCAACCCTAATTGGTTTGTGTTTGAATGTGAATTCAAAGAAAAATACAATAACAATATGTTTTATTTTCAAAAATCTATTTTTGACATAGCAAGATATGGCTTGTGTAAAAAAAAATTCAGGGGCACTACCTCAAACCTCATTCCATGTCATCAAAAAGGATATACATCAGCATTCTTCTAACAAATATTTTTCCTACGAATGAGAATATTGTGGTGTAAAAGAATAAAATAATTGATACCTTTCTTAGCATAACATTACCTAATCTTCATTCTTCAAGTAATCATGAAACTCATGTTTGTCCCTTCCAAAATCTCTCCTACTTGTGAGGATATCTTGGTGCAAGAGGATGCAACTATTAATACCCCACTGATATAATATTATTAGAAAATAGTCAACTCAATTGAAATTGTAAACCTTAAGTGTCAAACTATGTTTTCTCTCATTATTAGAACTCCTTCAAACAAATCTAAACCTCTTGGCTGTATCCTAAAATTTATAAAAAAACTTACTCCAAAAAATAATATATACTAAATGTGTCATAGCAACCACATTATCACATAGTGGCTCATTCATATAACACTTGAAATAATAAACAACCATAAAAATTCCAACCTCCATTCCATTTCCTCAACCATATCTTCCCCCCACAACTCGTCTTCCTCAACATAATGATAAAGAGTATGACCGTGTTGAGAAACATCATAATATTCGAGCTAAGATATCTCTTTGATACTTAATTCAAACGTCATCTACATATCATAGGATGCTCCAAAATACTTTGCAAAAGATTGATATATCACCTTCTATGAAACCAAACAATATAGCATCCTTGTTTGATTGTATGTAGGCAAAAAATTTGGATATTACATTCCCTCAACATAAATTACTACCTCCCAAGGTCCAAAATCAAATTGATTCTCTCTATTATATCTAATCATTAATAAATATGGGGTTAGATATACTCTCATTGATAATGGATCAGCTCTTAATTTTTGTAACATTTATCTTTTAGATAAGCTTCATGTGGATAAACCTCTCATTAAACATGATAATATTTCTATTTGTGGCTTTGATAATATTGGTAGGAAATCATTGGGTACAATTACACTACCCATTAAGGTAGGAACTATGACATTGCCTACCCTTATCCATGCCATGTCTCACATTCTTTCATTTAATATTCTTTTGTTGAACACCTAGAATACTGAGGAGGGGGGTGAATTAGTATTCTCTTAAATCATTTCAACATTAAACATCCAATAACTTATGCATATTCTATTGAACAATCTAGATAATTGAGAGGGGGGTAAATTAGTTATTATAAAATAATTTTCTTGACTTTAATTAATTCAGAGAAAACTTAAACCAATTAGATAATAGTTTAATAGATATGAACATGAAAGCACATAACACCATGCACAATGAATGTTAGAATTTATGTGGAAACCGAAGAAGGGAAAAACCACAAAGAATGCTAATTCTCAATTATAGAACATTGGTTAAGGTGATTTTTACAAGGGCTCACTACCAAATTGCTCAGTACAAGTAAGGCTCACTGCCAGTGGACTCACTACTTGATTAATGCATTTGATTAAAAAATAGTCTCACTGACAAAAATGAACTGATGAAGCTTCATATACATATGCATGAAGTTAGTTTTGGTTTAGAGCACAATATTTTTTTGCAACAGATCTAATCAAGAATATTTTATCCACCTTCCTCGCACAACCTCTACAAAATAGATTACATCTTCCTAATACTTTCCTTCAGCTTTCTTATCACATAATCCTTCGTGCATACTTTTATATACTTGTACACATCATTCTTATTGCTAAAATTAACTTTTACTTATACCATTCCATTTCCATCATAATCTCCTAAGTCATTCAAACACAATGTCTTCATAATGTCCTAAGTTAGCCTAGCAAAAACATGTCAGCATGAAGAAAAACCTTGAAATATTCAATAAGGCTTAGCATGATAGCACCAAACCCAAAATATAGGTAGCACATGAAGATCTTCTTACCATGTTACCAAGAGACCCATAAATAGGTCATACATAAGACAAAAAACTTTGAATTTCATGAAATATATTCTAGAGCTAATGGGGATACCACAACCAAGACCAAATATTGATTATCATCAATTTCAATACCAACTAGAGAAATATAATTAGACATATCAAAACTTGTAAGATACTAGATGTACAAATAGAAAGGATGCCCGTAATAAGCTTTGAGCACAACAACCAACATCAAAATATTACTCTTCATTATTCTACATTAACTGACTTCCACATATGTCCCAAAAAGTACTACCATATCTAACTGAATAATAACTTACACGCTATGCAACATCATAGCATTCGATAGGATAGATCATTTCTGTATATCATCTAGAGCACAATCTTCTAGATCACAGGTTTAGACATCAATGGAAATAGTGTTAAATAATCTCAACAACTTCTAAACAATCCCCCCCTTTGGAATTGATGGAAAAACAACAAAAACTCAAAAACACAAAACTCCAAAAATCCAACCACTCCCTCTTTATCAAGAAATTCAATACCTCTTTTTTTTTCTCTTCATTTCTCTCCCCCTTTTTTCCATCAAAGAAAAAGGGCCAAATAGGAACAATTAGGAGATCAAGTAAAAATAACTCTTTTCACATGAGAATTTTTATTTTACCTTTCTCTCACAGTTGGAAGAATCCTCTTCCAAGCTTGTACTGCAGAAATAATTTTGGCACATGCATATTGTCTAGTAGGGTCAACTGCATCAATGAAGATGACTAGTCCAAAGATAGGCACTTTTGTTCACAATCCTCTACATTAGAAAGTATCTTGGAGAGATGATCCAACTAGACCTCAACAATTTTTGTGACCAACTAGAAAGTTCTAACCAAATTTTCCCTCTGTCTTTGAGTAGACAATAACCTAGCTTGCAACTCACCAACTCTTGTTCTTTGTTTTCTATTTTATCTTTGAATAAGTAAAAAAACTTTCCAATATCATTCAATTCAGATTCAATGGCTTGAATTCTGCTTCTACAAATATCAATAGCACTAGGCCACCAAAGACAATACCTGTAGATGTTAGAAATCTCTTTAATGCATTCTCTTGTCTCACCAATGTGTTTATATAACTTTTGTTTGGCTTTGAAACACCTTATCTCAATCATATATTGGATCTTATGACCTTCAAATCCTTCCCACAACAACTGTCCTTCAACAAATTCTACCAAATCATCTGGTAACGAGTCAGAAACAACTGAAACAATAGTACCCTTTTTGAACATATAATCAACTAAGGCATCTTCAATTCTAAGCCTACAGTTCATAAAGCAAGCACACCACATTTCACCAATATTTTTCATATCACCTTCATCCAACACCGAATGAACTTCATCTAGATCGAAAGAGTCAGATCTAGGTAGAGAATTTTCTTCTCCTTCTCTTTTGAGATAGTGATGACATCCTTTGTGTTAATTTTATTCCTTTTAGGTTCCAAAGGGGAACCACCAATGACAACCTCTAACTCCTTCTTACCAGAGGAGGAACCCTTCTCATCCCGATTGATAGGAATAACACTAAACACTATCACACCAAAGCACAGATTCATCTGCAAGGATGAGAAATAAACTTTGCAACCACTTGCTTTATCTTCCATACATTCTAAATATCTGTAAACTTGCTTTCTGATAGGGATTTCAGATTTCCACTTAACATTCTCCTTTTATGGCAGTGAACTCAAAAAGTAAAATACTAAACATATGAGGGTATGTGCAGGATCATCATGAAAAAAAATAAGCCCTTAAGTGGCAAAAAATTCAGAAAATCAGAGTTAGACAACTTGACATAAAAAATGAATAAGTTATCTATATTATTTCAAAAATATGTAAGAATAGAATATGTAGAAAATTGAATGTAGTTTCTAAACTACTAGGTTTATTTAAAAAAAGAAAAAAATATATTTGGTGAAAATTTGAAATTTCAATGCAATAGTACTTAAATTTCAGGGAAAAAATAAGAAGTAGATGTCTATCTAACCACCCTAACCACAATAAAATGATAATATTCTTTTATAAGATTTTAGATATAAGTAGAGGACTCATGTCCGGATGTGATGCATTTTTTTGTAATTTTTTTCTAAGTGAATAATTAATTATGAATTTTTTATTACAAATTTTTAAAAATATAAAAATTCATGTCTAACCACCTTAACATGGTCAAAAATTCATGAAATTCATTTTTTTTAATCCTATAATATGCAAAGCATAGAATGTGACACATGTTTTGGATTCAAATTTTTTGATATTGTTTGAAAGCTATAGATGTTTTTCAATCAACCTATCAATTAGGACTTTAGTTGTAATTCAAATAGAAAATGAATAATAATAATTTATTAAATTCAAAGTATAGCATAATTTATATTGGTGGAAAGCTAGGAATCTCCTTTAAAAACCCTTTTCGTTTCATCAATTTTGGGTAAAAAAATTTTGTCAACCACATACCCTACACATACCCATCATATCGCCACTTTTTGGCCGATCATGATCCTACACATACCCATGAGTAGAGACCCAAACTGAAAGGGATAACTCTCAACCAAAGACATTATAACATTCTCAATTAGGTTATCCATTATTAGGCTACATAGGTCAAACTATGTATTTTCCTTCACCATCTTATATGCAAGATACACAATAATAGTTGATGTAGAACCAGTAAGTTCCTCCATGTCTTTGTATTTCACCATTTTATTCCTAGGGAGGTCACCAACACTACACAATTTAGTAATAGCCTCAATGGCTTCGTTAGTGATCAAATAGGGTTTGTCCAAAATAATGTTTCCATCTTTCAATCGACTCAACATGAACAAGATAGACTCTTTGTCAGCAATCCAAAGAAATTCTCCCCATAAATTCATACCCACAACACTTGCATTATGCAATTCACAAATCTTCAACCCTAGTTCTATTTCCTTCATCTTCTGATAATCAAATTCATTCAACTCTACTCCCTTCATCCTTAGTAGAATACAACCATTGAATTCATTGTTAACCAACATAGATTCCATTGTTGCACTTAACTTCTTCAATCTTTTTATTGCTCAATGAAATCTCTTCTCCTTATTTGCAAACTATAAGTAATGATTTGAAACTCCACTTTTTATCCTTAATTTCTCATGATGATTTTTCCACCAAAAACTTACATCGATGATACCATCAATAGTACTTTACTTTTCAATCATCTGGATTAAGCTTTATCATATATCACCAACTGGATCAAACTTAGTCATGTTGAAAACACATCAATATTACTTTGAAGAGGGGGAACTGTTAGGATATGCATTGCAAAACTCCCCCTAAGCCAAGATAGTTTGGATCAAATTTTGGTAGGGCATGTACTGGGATTCATTATCATAGAAGAGCTCCCCACACACATTTCCTTTTTCTTTTGGACCATGACTATCTTCTTAGATTCATCTGATTTTGTAACCTTTTTATTTTTTAGGATTTTCTGGAGCAAGATATCTACACGTGTTAGCATAATGTTTGGGTTGACTGCACTTGTAACATATTTGTCCTAACTTAATTGAGTGAGCCCTAGATCTACACTAATTATCTTTGTGACCATGACCATGGCATAGATAGCAATAACCATGAAAGATATTATTCATTCCATTCCTTCTAGCTAGATTAGATAATTCACTTTTGAAATGACTTCCTTTGTGACCAAACTTGTGACAATTAAATTATTGAGTACTTGGTTCCTTATTTCTTCTACACTCTACAACCTTATGTCCAAAATTTTTGCATTTAAAATATAATAGCCATTAAATGATAAGTACCTTTGAGAATTTGGTTTCTTGACCGAACGTCCTTTTGTAGGTGTTCTAGAGTTCAAGACCTTGCTTGTTACAACCGATTTTGCTTCAACTTCAACTACTTTGTCTTCACCATTAGTGTTCTAATTTGAGCTTTCACCAGAGAATCCAAGTCCTCCCTTCTCCTTGTGACATTTATGTAGGGATAAGTGTTGATCTAGAATTATGCTACTTTCACATACTCTTGCTTCTGATTTCAAACTTCTTAACTCTTGATCTAACTTCTCATTTTCTTCTAATTTCTATTTGAGATTTTCTTTAGTCTTCTTTCATTCATCCAATTTCTACTTTAAATCCATAATACTTTCCTTTGACTCCCTTAATTCCTAACTGATCTCTCTATGTTTTTCTTTAAATTTCCATATTTTCTCCCTTAGCTTTGAGATACAAGCATTTACCTTGATACTTTCCTTCAACTTTCTTATCGCATAATCCTTTGCACCCTTTTATCTACTCCCACACATCATTCTTCTTTCTTCATCGAACAAAATAAACTTTTACTTATACCATTCCATTGCCTTCATAATATCCTAAGTCAAACAAACACAATGTCTTCATAATCTCCTAAGTCAGCCTATCAAAAACATGTTGGCATGAAGAACAACCTTGAAATATTCAATAAGGCTTAGCATGCTAGCACCAAACCCAAAAGATAGATTGCACATGAAGATATTCTTACCATGTTACCAAGGGACCCATAAATAGGTCATACATAAGATAGAAAACTTTAAATTACATGAAATATATTATGGAGCTGATGGGAATGCCACAACCAAGAAAAAATATTGATTATCATCAATTTTACTATCAACTGGAGAAACATAATTAGACATACCAAAACATGTAACATGCTACATGAATGTCTGGATAGCAAGGATACCCGAAATAAGCTTTGAGAACAACATCCAACATCAAAAGATTAGTCTTCATTATTTTTCATTAACTAACTTCCATGAATGTCCCAAAAAGAAGTACTGTCATATCCAGATCAAGGATAACTTCCACACTACACAACATCATAGAATTTGATAGGATCTAGATCATTTTTGTATATTATCCAGAGCACAACCTTCTAGATCCCAGCTTTTGACATCAGTGACAAGAGTACTAAATTAGTTCAACAACTTCTCAACATATAAAACTATAGTAAGGAAAGAAAGCATAAAATATTCACAACATATTATAACACATGAACACTACGATTTTTAAGTGGATAACCAAAAATGGGAAAAGCCATAGTGAGGGTTAGCTCACAATATATTATAACCAGTTATAGTATATTACAGAAATGCTCACTGTAGGTGGACTCATTGTCCATAGAGAAAAATATATAAGAGAGATGTTGGCTCACAGCCCAATTTTGAACTGTTACAATTGAATCTTATGTATGCATGAATTATAGTTTTGTTAAAGCATAATATAAATATTTATTTGATAGTAATTCAACACTCTACCTCACTCTACATTCACATAATTTTGATCTTCAATTCAAAATTCGCAACTTAATTTTTCAATATAATTAAATTTGCATCACACACAATACATGTACTCATTCTTCTCAACACCAAAAATAATCCAATTCATATATCCACATCAATTAGAACATCAATTAGGTCAGCCTAATTATGTAATACCCAAAATGTAACTTGTCAGCTCTAAAACATTTCATCCACACAAAACACCACAATTCAAAACTCAAAATTTCTTAAGATAGGTTAGCATGGAGCTATTTAACAAATCCCACATAAGATAGAAACACGTATTTAACCTTCACATAACCTCAAAACTTGAGTCCATCTAGAATCCATGGTCTATTGACATCTGGAAAGTTATCTTCAACATCGCAATGTAAACACTCATTCGTGGAGAAGTATAGATTCTACCACACTAACTCACTATACAAAATATGACTATAATATGCCAGTTTGAACTCTGTTACTTATATCTCTTAAACTACTTTCCAAAAAGATGAAATCTTAGAATTAGATGCATCTAACATCCTCCAAAATAATATTATAAGAATAAAGTGATATCTTCATTTGTGGTGTGGTGCAGACCCAAAAAATGATGCACTATTACATTGTACTAGCATATTTAACACTTAGTAAAATTTCTATGTAACAAATCTTTTTGGCCAACTTACTTTGCACAAATATCTTCCTTACCAACTCCAAAACCTATTAGGACTGATCAAAATGATTCACAACAAAGTTGACATCAATGAAAACACTATATCATGTTGTTATGTATCATTCATACTCATGTTTCCAAGCAACATCATCAATGACAAACTTCAACAATCTCTCCAAACTTCCAACAATCTCCCCTTTTGTGATTGATGGCAACATGCCAAAAATCATCAAAAATACACTCCCCCTTTGACATCAAGAGAAAAGGGTGACTCTACAATCTATTATGACTCTTATTTCAAAACTTCCCCTAACTGATGTAGTCATATATATAATTGGAAAATAATGAATTGACTCCCCCTAAGTCATGTATTAGAGAAAAAATTAAAAAGGTACTAAAAAAATTTCTTTAGATTTTTCACATATTTACAAAGAATCTTAACATAAATGCATAAAAGAATGAGTCAACGGGAGGTGGTCGATTCCTGCAACTTCTTCAAGTGATCTTCTCAAGCTTTCCTTCCATTATCACATTCTCTTTTAGCCTCCACAAGAAACTTGTATTACATTTCAAGGTCTAACAAAAGTTTTTCTCCCTCTTCTATAGTAGGAGGTACTAGATTCATCTTCTTTTCTTTGTCAAAATAAAAAAGAGATTTTGAAACAAGTAATAATTTGTGATTGACTAGATCCCTTACCTCTCCAAACTATAAAATAAAGTGTTCTTTTTGTGCCTATAGTTGGAAGGATTTTTTTTTATTTATTCAATGGCATTCCTTATTACACCTATGAGGTGGAGTGTCGGATCATAGGCACTTGAGGTTGCATTGATTTGAGTCTTGTTGATGATCTAAATGGCACAACAATAGTTAAACAAAATATTGCTACTCTGTTTCTCCTGAAAGAGAAAGACAACACATGGATATCTTAGCTCCCAAGGTCTATATAGTTGGTTCTCAACTGTGTTGATATTGCTCAATGGTCAATGTAACAGTAATATTCAAGGGGCCTGCTGGTGTTGAGCTTCTAGATTGTTCTAAGGCCAAACATGAACTTAAACCTACTCTAACTGGGGTTTTTAAAGAAACAAAAAAAGATGGATCAAAGCTTGGAATCGAAAAGAATGATGATTCATCTAAGTTAACCAAGCTTGCTATCTTTCAAGGAATTCCTAACTAAAACTGAAGAACAAAATTAACTTGTGACTAACACATGGTTTCATTCATTCACAGTGCTGATTTCAATAACATATTGCATATCACCATTTAAACAAAACATAAAATAAGACTTCAATCCTTGAAAGATTCTCAAATCAAATGATTAACTTAAGACAAATACCATTCAGGAAAAAAATGAGAAGTAGATTAAAATCCAATTGCTTCTACTATTAGTGAAATAGATAAGCAATATTTACAATGTTGGCACAATCACCAGTGTACAGAAAATTTAAGACTCCAAATTGTTTCCATTTACACTAAGAAAATTGGAAAGATCCATTACTGTCTATGCTAAATCTAACTCCTACTCAAAGAAGACACAAGAAACTCCCATTACAAAGAATCAAGATGTAGCTCTATCTCCTCTAACTGACTTTTCTTTCTAACTTATAACTCTTCCCTTCCAACCCCAAAAAACTTTCTAACCCTAAAAATCCTCCCCCTTTACAAAGAGGCAAGAATGCCATATATACAGAGTGTACCCAAAAAGAATGTGCTGGCTCCCTGTTTTAGGGTTTACAAAATATTTGCTCTGAAAGGTCAGCTCTCAGATCTTTCTAAAGAGAGTCAATGCTACATTCAATGTGAAGCCCTGCTGTCCATGCTAGTGAAAGATTGTTATGGGAATGGTCTGTATATCTTTTGATATTATAGCATTAACTCTTCTGTCTCCGTGTCCATACTCGAATTCCCTTGCAATCTACCTTGAATGCTCTAAAGAATTTTTCCATTAATACCAATCCGGCCCTTTTTTGCTAGTAGACTCCAACTATTCCTGAGACCTATGGTTGTTTCTCTCCTTCGACCTTCTTCATGCTCTAGACCCTTCTTTCATTGACTGTCTCTGGAAGCATCATTGAGCCACCCTTTAGATCTGAACATCACCCGAGCTGATTCATCACCTTATTCACAGAGTAAGTTCATGTCGTTTGCATTTTGTTGGTCTTCTTCAAGGTGGTAGTCAATTATTTAATGGCACACTTTAGTTCCTTTCGATATGCCACGACAGATTCTCGGGTAGTCAAAAGTGGTCCACCTTAAATTACATGTCGATGAGACACTAATCATGTCTCCCTGATGTGATTATGCCTCTTAAGAGCTATCAGCGTAACACATGATGGTCAGCGAGATATTTTAGTGAGCTGTAGAAGTCATATTGATACCACAAAGACTATTGGCAAGACAGTTGCTAGTCGACATGACCTTATAGTGAAGCCCCTCTTCTCTCGATGAGCACATTCTGTATCGGCAAGACCCTACTAGGTCAGTGAGACTTCATGGCGACCTCTTCTTTCCTCCCCGAGCTCATTCTTATTCCCCCAAGCCTGAGCCCTTTTGTTTCAGAAAGACTCCTTCAAATCGGTGGGATGTCACGGTGAGGCTTAAAATCCTCTAGCGAGCTAACTTTTATGTCTGGGAGACCTCCATTAGTCAGGAAGACCCTATGGCGATATCACTCTGTTTTGGCGAGACTAGCTCCCTTTGCTAAGACCTTACACCGAAGCCACGTTGCTTTCGCCGAGACACTCTGTAGTCAGCCAGACATCACATCGAAGCCACAATTCTTTATGTCGGCAAGACTAAGTCCCCTCACCAAGACATCTCCATGAGCCTTTCTTTCTTTGGTGAGAAAACCCATGTTGGGGAGACCTTGTCATGTCGGGAAGACCTTGCCCCGAACTCACACCCCTTTTGGCGAGACATCATGTCAAATTTGTATTCTCGTTGGGCTCACCTTATTTCAGAAAGACTCCTTACTGTCAGCTAGATGTTATGGTGAAGGGACAACCCTTGGGAAAACTAAGACCACTTCGGTGAGACCCCTTCAGGTCAGTGAGATGTTACACCAACGGAAGAATCCTTTGGCAAAACTTTACGGCAAGGGCATTATCTTTTGGCGATCCTTTTGAACAACTATCAGCTGAAGATTACGTCAAAGGCATAACCTTCAACAAAACATTTGATATTCGGGGAGATATTACCCTGAAGCAATTTCCTCTTGCCAAGACCTTTGTTTCATGTCGATGAGACTCCCCCGTGTCGGCAGGACATCATGACAAAACCCGCTTTCTTTGGTGAACACACCCATATCGAGGAGACTTTCTTAGGTTGGTGAGACATTAAACCGAAGTCTCCTCTTTTGTTGAGAGTTCATTTCACTTCGGGGAGACCTCAATCAATTAGTGAGACCTTTTGCTGAGCCTTCATCTTTCACTGAGACGTACGCTCAGTCGGCAAGACTTTATCCCTTCGGCCAGACATCATGGCGCATATATCTTTCTCCCCAAAGGGACAACCTATTGGTGAGACACCACTTAGTCACCGTGACATCCGCTTCTTCACATAGACTCCCTTCGATCAGTGAGACCTTTTGGAAAATGCTAAACACTCTCCCTGAGCTTGCTATGTTACACCGAAGGCCAACCTTTCGGTGAGACCCATGCTAGTCACCCAGCCTCCTGCCAAAGGAAAAATTATCCCTAAGCTCAAACTTTCGGTGGGACCTTATTCTGTCTAGAAAAATTCTCAGTGAAGCAAACCCCCTTTGAATTTCAAATGGACAGGGCCAAGCCACCAGTTGGCAAGACATTTGAAAGGTCTTGCCAACTCTTTCCTTATAGGATTTCTAGGCCAAACTGGATTGGGGAATGCTTTCCAACTGAGCTCCCTTGACAAATATCATCATGTGCATGATCTAATCCTATGAAACAAGGTCTCCATTAGTCCTCAGAAGCACATAAAATACATCACAATAAAATACAATATTGCTTATGATTATTTCATTCAATTTATAGCAAGAAGAAAACCAACTCTGACTGAGGAAAAATCAACATTTAACAGAACCAACAGACAACTCAAGAAGAAACAGAAAAACTCCCAAGAGCAAAGAAAATAACAGGGGCAAAGAAACCAAAAAGAGAAGGGGGGCCCATTTTGTTCCAAATCAAAATGAGGTGGTTATGCAAGGCATAACAAATGGTGACTCAGTTGGGGAAATGGTTTAACAATTTTCAAGAAGCTAAAGGATTTAGCTACCCAGAACCCTTGGTTCATGAACATCACAACTCCAGTTGGGTCAGTTGTAACAACCAAGGTTGAGCTAGAATCTCAAATATAAATCAACAATGGCTACCCCTGAATCTATGTGTGTGCTTGATTGTGCATCACTCTTTTCTAAAGTTTTCTTCACCTTTTGAACAACAATGTGCAAGATTTGAGCTACATGAGTTGATTCCCTTTAGTTGTTGTACAATGATGTCCTGGGTATTGCTTTGCTGCCAATCAAGTGTCCATAGCCCCGATGGAGATACCTCTAGTTTTCTCATAGCATTGCTCTACTGCTATTCAGGCATCCATAGCCCCGGTAGAGATACTGGAGTCACCCATTCATATTTAGTCCTTTCTCTCTTTAGATAATTCTTTTCTTTTTATTTTATGTTTTCTCTTGGAGTTTCAGATATTTCATTTAATTCTTTTTCAATATGCCAGATGTTAGAAATTTGTTTTGGGTTGAAAACTACCATGGACCTCAAGACAAAACTTGGGGGGGTCGGATTTTTCACCCAAATATTACAATACCATAGTCCTAGGACAAATATACCATTACAAAAGGAGATGATCATGAGGACTTGTGAAAAATTCAGAGGAGCTAATGAAGGTTACTTACTTTGCACCTTGTTTTCAAAAATTTCCACAACTTTCATTGATAATGGGCATAAAACAATGAATTTAGGACAAAATCATCCAATCAAAAAACCTAAAAATATCTAAACCACTTCTCTCCTAACAACCAAAGTATGCTTCAGATAACAACCCACTAACACATGGAAAGAACAGATAAACCCCAAAGAACAAAACAAGATAAAAAACAAAAGAACAAAGGAAAAGAAAGGACAGAAAGAAAGAACAAATAAACAACAGAATAATAGAAAAACTATTTACAAATAGAAAAACAAACAAACTATTTATAAACAGAAAAACAAGAGAACACGGGAAAAGGAAAAAAACATAACAAAAAGAAAGCTAACCAAACCAAAACCAACACTAGACAATCCTAATCCTAAACTAACTCCAAAGCTAAGGCTTACAAACACAAAACTATAAAAAATTGTATCTTGACTTGACTAATTTTTCATTATGTGCAGCAATCTTAACCTACTAGGCATAGTTCTAAACCTAGCAAATTTATCTTTATACTCAGAAATATGAAGTTTACATGCAATAAGTTCATTTTGAGAGCATAAAGCTTGGAATATTACCAATAGTAGGTTCTCAGTTTTGTCATGATTTACCCACAAACATGTTTTACTATCCCCAACACCATAATAAAACTAAAAATTATTAAAACGTAGAGGATAATGAAGGACACCACCTGATTCTAAAGATTTCTAGTTACTAATGCATACTTGTGTTGTATGAATTCATTCTCTTGAGGTCTCAGCTCATGGAACACCACTGAAGAAAGGTTTGTCTTGTATTTGAGATATTCACTAACCAACATCTTTGTATTCATCTCGGGTATAGAGTCAAAAAATTTCTGAATTTCTTGAGATGAAGTCTCACTTTCAACATTCTCTTGAAACATGTCACCCCAAGGGTTTGAGAATCTGCCTCTAGCTTATCACCATTGATGTCAAGGATACTGGAACATGGTGAACAATAATTTTCTTCTAACTCATTTGAGTGCATGGAGTCAAAGTCAGGAAATCACTCTCTCAATTCATATTCCTGCACATCATTAACTAGAACATGCCATTAATCATCAAACTTATCAGCATTAAGATCAAATTGAGTAGTGGATGCTAAGCAAGGATTTTCTTCCAACAACACATTTGAGAAAACAAAAAAAAATCAAGAAAATACTCCCTTGTCTCATTATCTTTCTCATGTTGAAGAGATTCAACCTCTGAGATAAACTCTTGGTCCTTTTCTTGGCATTCCTCTGCTTCATCCAAATGTACCCCATCATGAATTTCCTTAGGGAGCACTTGACTGATCTACACATCTACTTGAACTTCTCCACTTAAAATTTCATTTTGGCTTTTAATTCCTTGACTTTGACCACAAGATTCATTGGCAATCTCATCTTGAAGCATGTTATCTGTTCCAATCCATCCACTACTTAAATCAGTAGTCATCTTCTTATGTTAACCCATCAATGTGTGTTTCTTCCTCATTCACCATCATGGAAGAATCTATGAATGCATCAGTGAATCTATTCTCTACTTCTATCAAGTTTGCACTAGGTAGAGGAGTTTCATCAGTTGTTGAATGCATCTCGATGCAAGGATCAAGGTCATCAAAAGATAGGGAAGAATTAAACCTCTTCACACAGTTACTCTCATTATTTTGGATGGAATGATTGCCATTTTCATGTGTGCTAATTGTTTCATCCTTTTCATTGGGGGGATACGTACTCCAAGGATCTTCCATAAGTATTCCTTCAATAGTGATCAGTTGCTTGAAATATAACTCAATCCTACCTAGGAAGACATGATAGTCCATCTGAGAGTGTTGATTAGTTCGATGTATCCTACATCCACTTGGCCCAACAAGTTCTGATAGTTTCATATCTCCCAACTCTTCTAATTTCTCCCTTATTCAATTTTTCATACAAGGGATATCAATCCAGCATGAACCATGTTCCTTTGTCCATCCCTCATCACCATGATTCTCATCTTGATTAGGAGAGTTGTTCAAATTGTTGGAAGGCGTTGTTGATTTCTCATGACAGCAATCCCATATTAATACCTCATCTCCTTCAAAGCCATCATTAGTACTAACATTTTCAATAAAGCTAGATTCTATCCTGAGATTTCCATCATGCTCTAAATTTACATCCATTTCATGCTTTTTACCAAACAAGTCATCAAAATTATATTCTGGCTCATCAAATGTTTCATCTACAACTTCATTGACAAGTGGAGTACTTAACTTTGTGATTGGATTTTGCAAGAATGATTTCTCCTAGTGGTCTTGTGTACGATTGACCTAATGTGGGGTGTTGGAAAATGTGGTGCTTGAAACCTTAGGAAGGTTATAGCTGATTGGTGAGAATGATTGCACCTGGATAGGGATGGTGGGTGAAGTGGCATAAGGCTGCAGATGATGGCAGTTTGCAAGCACAAGAGGATTATAACCCTGAGTTTGGCTATCTGAATTCCTAGTGTCACCTCCAAATTGTGCCAATAAGAGAGATTTTTTTAATGCATCATGCAAGGATGTAGCTTCACCACAACATCTGACTTTGGTTGTAAATGAGGGGTTTATACCCCAATAATAATGTTCTATTAGTATATGATCATCCACAACCAAATCTAAAGATTGAACGCTTTGATACATAAACAAAAATCTGTGATTAAATTGATAAATTGATTCTGATGGTTTCCTTCTTGTGGTTGCAAATTCAAATGATGGGTCTTGTGTTCGTGCATAAGGGTCAAACTGATCTAAGAATAAGATTTCTAGTTCTATCCATGAATAAATAGATTCTAGTGGCAGATTATCATACCATTGGTTGGTTGTACCCTGAAATGTTTTGATGAACAACTTATAGATGACATCCTCATGCTGAACCTGGAGAAAACTAAATACACGCTTGCAAATTCCAACATGTTCAAAAGCATTTTTCCCACTGTTAGGGGAAAATAAAGGAAGCCTATCATACAATTGACTAGGGATTGCATGGACAAATCCTGGTATATACAAAGGGCTACCCATCGGAGTTGGGTCTTCCAAGATCTAACCCACTCCAACTCACAACAATCCAAAATTACTCAAAGGCCCTCCTTCTAGGGCTAGTTTCTATTGATGCTCCAAATGGAACAACAATAGTTAAACAGAATATTGCTATTTTGTTTCTCCTGAAAGAGAAAGATAACACATGGATATCTTAGCTCCCAAGGTCTATGTAGTTGTTCTCAACTGTGTTGATGTTGCTCAATGGTCAATGTAATAGTAGTGTTCAAGGGGCCTGCTAGTGTTGAGCTTCTGGATTGTTCTAAGGCCAAGCATGAACTTAAACCTACTCTAACTGGGGTTTTTAAAGAAACAGAAAAAGATAGATCAAATCTTGGAACTGAAAAGAATAATAATTCATCCAACTTAGCCAAACTTGTTACCTTTCAAGGAATTTCTAAATGAAACTAGAGAACAAAATCAACTTGTGATTGACACACAACTTCATTCATCCATAGTGCTAATCTTAACAATAGATTGTAAATCACTATTTAAACAAAACATAAAACAAGACTTCTTTCCTTGAAAGCTTTTCAAATCAAATGATTAACCCAAGATGAACACCATTCTGAAACACAATATAAAATAGATTAAATCTGGTTGCTTCTACTATTAGCGAAACAAATAAGCAACATTTACAAATATGGCACAATCACCAATGTACAGAAAACCTATAGTTTCAGATTGTTTCCATCTATACTAAGAAAACTAGAAGGATACATTACTAGCTTCTGCTAATTCTAACTCCTACTCTAAGAAGACACAAGAAACTTCCATTACAAAGAATCAAGATGCAGCTCTATCTCCTCTAACTAAATTTTCTTTCTAACTTCTAACTCTTAACTTCCAACCCCAAAAAAATTTCTAACCCTAAAACTCCTCCCCCTTTACAAAGAGGAAAGAATGCCATATATACAAAGTGTGCCCAAAAAGAATGTGTTGGCCCCCTGTTTTAGGGTTTACAAAATATCCACTTCGAAAGGTCAGCTCTCGGATTCTTCTGGAGAGAGTTAATGTTGTAATATCAAAAGATCTACAGATCATTCCCAAAACAATATTTCACCAACATGTACAATAGGGCTTCACATTGAATGCAACATTGACTCTCTTCAGAAGGATCTAAGAGCCAACCTTTCAGAGCAGATATTTTGTAAACCCTAAAACAGGGGGCTAGCACATTCTTTTTGGGTACACTCTGTATATATGGTATTCTTGCCTCTTTGTAAAGGGGGAGGAGTTTTAGGGTTAGAAATTTTTTTGGGGTTGGAAGTTAAGAGTTAGAAGTTAGAAAGAAAAGTCAGTTAGAGGAGATAGAGCTGCATCCTGATTCTTTGTAATGGGAGTTTCTTGTGTCTTCTTAGAGTAGGAGTTAGAATCAACATAAGCTAGTAATGTATCCTTTCAGTTTTCTTAGTATAGATGGAAACAATCTGAAACTATAGGTTTTTGGTACATTGGTGATTGTGCCAGATTTGTAAATGTTGCTTATCTATTTCACTAACAATAGAAGCAACCAGATTTAATCTATTTCATATTGTGTTCCAAAATGGTGTTCATCTTGGGTTAATCATTTGATTTAACAAGTTTCAAGGAAAGAAGTTTTGTTTTATGTTTTGTTTAAATAGTGATTTACAACCTGTTGTTAAGATTAGCACTATGGATGAATGAAGCTATGTGTCAATCACAAGTTGATTTTGTTCTCCAGTTTCAGTTAGAAATTCCTTGAAAGGTAACAAGTCTGGCTAAGTTGGATGAATTATTATTCTTTTCAGTTCCAAGCTTTGATCTATCTTTTTCTATTTCTTTAAAAACCCTAGTTAAAGTAGGTTTAAGTTCATGCTTGGCCTTAGAACAATCCAGAAGCTCAACACTAGTAGGCCCCTTGAACATTACTGTTACATTGACCATTAAGAAACATTAGCACAGGTGAGAACCAACTACATAGACATTGGGAGCTAAGATATCCATGTGTTATCTTTCTCTTTTAGGAGAAACATAATAGCAATATTCTGTTTAACTGTTGTTGTGCCATTTGGAACATCAACAAGACTCAATAGATTCCATCTACTTTTTTATGATTTGTATGGCTTTGTGCCACTTCATTCCATACTAGTATAGTTCCTTAGCCTCATCTACACATCCTTCAACAAATTTGAGAAATTTTTATGTGCAATTGCACATTTCTCTATCATCTCCAACATCTTCTTATCATTCAACCTTTTCACCACTTCTTTCCAGCTTCTTCCTTCAATCCAGATGTATAAGTCTTAAAAGAATCAATAAATAATTTGAAGTTTTTCATATTGAATAGTATGGTGTCAACATTTGACAAGGTATGATCTCTCAGAATGCTTTGACTGCTTCATCCAACATTTCTTTGCTCTTATGATGTGTTTCAATGATTTCATTTTTGGCAGATGAATGGAACATGTCTCCTAGTTGAAGCTTGTGAATGGGAGATATATTCTCCATATCAACATTCCCTTAATGCATCGACAAATATAGAAATTGGGATGATACAATAGGTTGAAATTTAGGTTTCATTCTCAAAATATTCTTCAAGGAATCTCCAGAGGAGCAACAAGATTCACTATAAACCATAACAATTTCCTCAACCTTTCACTTTTCCTATATAATACTAGAGCCAATTGGTTTTTTTGTGTCTACACCTCTGGGTGCATCCTTGTTCTTGTCTTCCTCTTCCTCTTCATGCTCTTCTTATTTTTCTTCTTCATTCTCTACATCATCATTATTAACATCATTAACCTTTTTTTTTCTCTTCCTCTGTAATGTCTTTAGTTTTTGTTACAGGATTAACTTTATCTTTTTGTACCAGAGGAGTGGTGGTGTTTTCCTTTGCAATGTCTTCTCTGATCATTGCATCTTTAACATCTCCTTTTGGCATGTCCTCCATTTTTGAAGGAGTGTTATCCTATGAAGTTTCATTGTTTATATCTTGCTCATGTTGAGCATCATCTATCTACACTTCTTCCTCTAATTTAGATCCTAGAGTAGTAGTATCAACATTTACTCCTTCAACCACTGGAAGAAATCTTAGCTTCTATGCAATCTCCTCTTTGAATGCTTTTGTGAGTGATTTTTCCTTAGTGAATTTTCTTATAATCTTTTAATTTTCCCAAATTCTACATTAAATTATTTAACACATAAAGCTAGCAACACTTTATTTGTATACACAAACAAATTCCAAGGCTTTGTAAACTTCCGCATTCATATATTTTCTTCAACGATCTTCACCAATAGATCATGCATTTTGATCTTCATTACATATCTTCGTGCTATGGAAACAACACCTCTTTTTTGGTGGGGGATAAAAGATGTCCATTAAAGCTCCCCCTAAGCCATAGCTCTTGGCTTAGTTTCTGAAGGAAACATCTATATTGGAGGATGGTATAGATTTCCCCTTACCTTCTACCTCTTCCTTCTTTCTCAAAATCTTTTCCATTTCCTTCTTTACTTCAACCAGATCAACCTTTTTAATTGGTTCATTCCTTTTTATCGAATTATCCTTGTATTTTTGCTTCTATAAAATTTAGCAATATGTCCAGCTCTTTGGCAATTGTGACATGTGATATTCTTCTAAATAATATTCCTTCCATTCACTTTAGATCTATATTGATTAGCCTTGTGTCTGAATCCATAGCATGGATAACAATAACCATTGAAGGATTGAATCATTCTACCATTGTTATAGCCATTCATCATTTGACTTTTGCATTCAATTTCTTTATGACCAAATATTTTGCATGTAAAACATTGACCAGTAAAGGATGGAACATTCTAATTCATTCTACCTCTACATTCCATTGCCTTGTGTCCAAATTTATTACAAGAATAATAAAAACCATTGAAATATGGTACCTTTGTGCATTTGGTTGTCTTATTGGTGGTATCCTGGTTGATATCTGATCTTAACCTCACTATACATTCTATATCTTTAGTCTTCTTTGGTTCATTGGTATTCTCTGCATGAGGCATTTCTAAAGCATGCTTTCACATTTTTACATATTCCTAAGCTACTTTGCATAGATGCCTGCACATCAAGCTTTTATAGTACTTAATTTTGAATTTTTCTTCATGACTTATTGATTTGCTATACTTCTTAAGTATCTCAATCATTTAGAGCTTTCACATTTTTCAATTCCTAAGTATTAGATGCCTGCAATATCTCATCATTCCTCATGACTTATTGATTTCTCCAAATCTAATCTTAGATTTACTTATTGTTTAAGCCTAATAAATTCCTCTGATTTTATTTTCACCATTTTTTCCAAGAATTCATCAATTCTTTTCTTATCTTCAACTTGCACTTTCAGGCTAGTGATGGATTCATTTTCTTGCTTCAATTTCTCACTGACTTATGAATTTCTCTGAACTTCTTGATTTTATCTCTCAAATTTTCTATGCATTCATTTTCCTCTTTGAAATTTTCCTTCATATCTCTATTTTCACCTTCATTTCTTTCTAGATCTTCAAGAGAAACTTTGATTTATCCATATTTGTCAAGAATACAATCTTCTTCTATGTATCCAATAGCAAGAATCTCTTCCAGAGGAATAGGAAACTTTCTATTAGTCATGTGTTCAATATCCAAGACCTTCCCAAAGTAGTTAAGCTCCTTCAAAGGAACCAAACTCCAATACCAATTGTTGAACACCCAGAATACTAAGAGGGGCAGGGGGTGAATCAATATTCTCTTAAACCATTCAAACATTAAACATCTAATTACTAATGCATATTCAACTATAGTAAGGAAAGAAGGCATGAAACATTACAACATCTCGTAACACATGAACATGAGGATTTTTACATGGAAAACCAAAAATAGGAAAAAAAAATGGTGAGGGTTAGCTTAGAATAAATTATAATCAATTATAATATTTTATAGAAATGCTCACTATGGATGGACTCACTGTCCAAGTGGACTCACTATCCACCGAGAAAAATATAGAAGAAAGATGGCGGCTCATAGCCTAATTTTAAACTATTAAAATTGCATCTTATGTATGTATTAATTATAGTTCCATCAAAGTATAATAACAATCTTTATTTGCTTTTGATTCAACACTCTGCCTCGCTCATCATTCACACAATTTTGATCTTCAACTCAGAATTTACAACTTATCTATTCACCACTCTTCTTAAATTCACATCACACACAATACATGTCGCATTCATTCTTGTCTATGCTAAAAACAATCCAACTTATATATCCACATCAAGTATAGCATTAATTAGGTCTCCCTAATTAGATGCAATACAAAAAATGTAACTTGTTGGCTCCTAAACACTTCATCCACCCAAAGCACCAAAATTAAAAAATCAAAATATATTAAGATATGTTAGCATGGACCTATAACAGATCCCACATAAGATAGTGATACATATTTAACCTTCGCATGTAACATCAAACATGTTAGGTCAGCTCCATATAACACTTAAAAGAAAAAACCTTCATTTATGTATCCACATCTAAACACACAGACCTCAAAACTTGATTCCATTTGGAATCTAGGCTCTAATAACGTTGGGAAATTTATCTTCAACACCACAAGGCCAAACATTCATCCATGGAGAAGTGAAAATTCTCCCACACACACACATTATAGAAAAAATGATAGTAATATGCTAGGCCAAAATATGTTACTCATATCTCTTAAACTACTTGTCCAAGCAAGATTAAATCTCAAAATTAGGTGCATCTAACATCCTCCAAAATAATTTTAGAAGTGCAGAGTGGTGTGGACTCAAAAACTGATGCACTATTACACTATATTGGCATATTTGACACTTAGTCAAATTTCTATGCAATTGCTCTTTCTAGACCAACTCACTTTATACAAATGTCTTCCTTAACAACTCCAAAACCTATTAGGACTAATCCAAATGATTTGCAACAATTTTGACATCAATGAAAACACTATACCACACTATTATGTATCATTCACACTCCTATTGCCAAGTACGATCATCAATGATAAACATAAAAAATCTCTCCAAACTTCCAACATCTTCTTGGTAGATCGTGGATTCACCCATGAAGGTATTCCCATCTACTCTTCACTATGAGATGAAGTATGAATATAATAACAAGGTACATATACTTAAAGTGGATGTGAAAAATATAATTTACAAGTTGAACATAATATTTCCAACTCTCTTAGTACTTTGATTCCATCATCAAAATTTGAACCATTATCTTTCAATGATAATGATACTTCAAATGCACTCTTGTGATGAGTAGGGTTCATTATATTTTACATCTATTTTCATTGGGGAGTATAAAATCTCACAATAAAAGCCTAAAGAGTTTGAGGTTGCTTCAAAAAAACCTTATCATTCCTCATCTCAAAATGTAAATAATGATTAAAATAATGCTTCTTCAAATACTTTTTTTGGTCATGTGGTGCAGGGGCGCCATTTTAGTGCATTCTTGGTAGTCCATTTTTGTAAATGAGGTCTTGTAATAGGTTTTAGGGTGTTATGGTCTGATGTAATGAAAATAAGGTCATAATAGACCATTTAGAATGTAACTATGGTCATTTGGAGTCCATCTTGTAAATATTGCAAAATCTTGCAAAAGTTGTTATGTTGATGCACAAAATTGCAAAAAAAGTGCAAAGTTAGGAAGTTGAAGGGTCAAGTAGTTTAAAAGTTGGTTTTAGGTGTTGATTCATGTTGGTTGGTGTTAGAAACATTCAAATATGCTTTGTATACTTTGAAAAAAATGATCTAGAGGAGATTTGAATGCTTAAGGAATAAAGAAGCTCTATTTTTCTTGAAGTTTTCTATGTTTTTATTGGTAATTTGTTGTTGCAGAGATTAGTATGGACCCTTACTAGGTGTTTTTGCTCCAAAATGCATTGAAACGTGTGAAGGAATCAATTAAGAGTACTTTGGTTTTTGTTCAATTTAATTTCACAAAGTTTCAATATTTTTATAGCCTATTTACTAACAACAGGTTTGTAAATGTTGTTTGGGGTTTTGAGAGTACTCAAAATGCAATAAACGCCCATTCCACCATTAGAACTACATGTAACTTGGTGGAATGGGTGAATTAGGGTAGGTTTAGATTTCCATGTAGTTTTTTAAGACTAGGGAAGGTGGTTTGGAAGAATTTTATTGCTACCCATGTTGAGAATTCATGTGTTTTGTTTTGAAAATAATGGCTAAAAGAGGGAGTTTGGTGAAATTGCATTGTTAAAGGAAAGGAGATAGTTTGTGAAGCATGTGTAGAACTTATTAGGTGTTTTTGAAGCATTGGTAAGCCGTCTTGAAAATGGCTTAAATGATAATTTTATGGTTTTTTGTCCTTGAGGGCATTTCCCTTAATAAATTTTATGTATTTTGAGTGTTTGTAACTTGGTTGAGGTCTATCAATAGAGATTTGGAGTTGAAATAAGGTTTGGCTAGGTGTTTCTTTAGAAAATAGGGCTAATATAGCCATTTCCAGCATACTAGTCAATTTTAGGAGAGTGTGTTCCAAAACAATGATATGAACAATTCAGATATGTCAAATAAGAGCTTAATGGGTATTTGGAATACTATTTGAGGAGTGATTTTGAGGCTAGATTTGGAAGATATGACCAAGAAACTGGTTTTGTAGACCTAGAAGGAGAAATGACTGGCTATGTGAGAAACCATCAAGTTAGGGTTTTGATGATTGAAGGAGTGTTCAAATTAGTTTGAGCTATGTTCGTTTGTAGCTTTCCTCCTTGCTCTACATCAAGTGGTATTAGAGCATAGGTATTAGTTTTTTTGGAAGGAGAAAAGTTGAATCTTGAGTGAAGGAAAGTTGAAAATTTGAGAGAAAAGATGCCTCCTAAAGGTAGTGCAGTACTTACAAGGCAGATAAAGTTGTTGAAACAGTCACAAGAAGTAATCTTAGCCAAATTTGCAGCAATGGAGACAAAGCAAAGAAGAGGAAATGCCACTGAAGAGGAAGGTGACTGAGAGGAAGAGGTAGAGGGTGAGGATGAAAACGCTCCAAGTAGAAGAGTTGAAGGTGAAGATTGGGAACTTGATGAGAGAAGGATGATAAATATGCTTAAGGCTGTGAAGGGAGATGCTTATGATGTGAAATTGGATGTACCAATGTACAGTGGAAAATTGGATGCTAAAGAGGTATTGGATTGGATAGATGCATTAGATAATTTCTTTAAGTATAAGGAGGTTGTTGATGATCAAAAAGTGAATTTTGAAAAGACCAAGTTGAAAGGACCTACTCTTACATAGTATAATTGTATTCAAGAGGAAAGAGTGAAGAAAGGAAGGACAAAAACTAGTTCATGGGATATGATGGTGTCAAAGATAAAAATCCAATTTTACCCAAGTGATCATACCTTACAAACTTTCAAGAAGTTACAAAGTTTAAAGCAAAAGGATAAAGATTTCATGGCATACACTAAAGAGTTTCACAGGTTGAGTATTAGGTTTAGTCATATTGATGTTGAGAATGAAAATATTCCAAGGTATATGTGTGGATTAATATTTCAACTTCAAGATGAATTACTTTTGGCTACTTGTAGGGTAGTTGAGGAATTTTTTCAGTTGGCTGATAGGATAGAAGATAAATTAAAAAGAAGGAAAGAAAGACAAGGAAGAGGCAGAGGCAGCACCAATAAAGGAAGAGGTACAAGGTAGATCTATGAAGATCAAGAAGATGCCAACAAAAACAAAGGCCAAGTTGTTGATCAAAGAGATGGATTTAGAGGTTTTAGAGGATGATTTGGTGGAGGTAGAGGTTCAAGTTCATTCTCAGTTCTAGATGTTATCATTGTAATTAGTTTGGCCATGTAGCATGAAAGTGTCCAAAGAAACAAGTTTCTACTTCAAGTGGTGGTGATAAAATAGTTCAATTGGTGCAAGAGGATGATTATGAGAGCGCTCATTCTCCTAATCAACTTGTTGCTCTAGAAGTTGGGGAATCATTGATGGTGAGAAGAACACTACTTAAAGCATCCAAGGAGAAGGAGATGACTCAAAGAATAACACTATTCAAGACCACCTACAAATGGAAAGGAAAGGTATGTAAGGTAGTAATATACTCTAGAAGTACTGATAGCATGGTGTCAAATGAAATGGTTGATAAACTAGAATTAGAAAAGGTTCCTCATGAAACACCATACAAGGTGTCTTGGTTGAATGATGATCAACCTATTTTGGTTAATGAGCAATTTTTAGTTGATTTTAACATTGGTGGATATAAGGAAAAGATTCTTTGTGATTTTTTTCCAATGGATTGTTGTCATTTGTTGCTTAGAAGACCATGGAAGTTTGATAGACATGCCATTTATGATGGAAGAAGCAATACATATTAGATTGAGAAGGATGGAAATACTTTTACATTGAATCCATTGTAGGAAGATGTTAAGGAGTAGAGCAAGTCAACAAAAGTGATAATGTTGGGTAAGAAGGAGTTTGTGAAGCTAGAGGAAGACAAGAATGTAGAGTTTGCAGCCATGATTAACAATAAAGATGCTAGGACAATAATATTGAAGAATGATTCAGTATTGGAAGGTAAATATGATGAGATGATGACAAAAGAAGGTCAAGAGAATGTCAAGGATGAATTGATTGTGGACATGCAAGGTGGTTTAGAAAATCATGTTGGGATCATGGTAGGAACAGTGCTTTGTTCCTTAGTGGAAAAAGAGGTTAGAGGGTAGTCATATTATATCACTATAGAGGTTGGTAGACCTGATAGTATAAAGATTTATAAGGGCAAAGAATCTAGTGGAAGAAATCAAGGAAAAAGGTGGATTGAATAAAGGTGAAAGGAAAGGCCAAAGGAGTGAGTTTGATTATGCACCAAGATTGAAGGAGAGGACAGTCAAAGCCAAGGTTGATAAAGGTATGTTTGCAAGTTTTAAAGTCTATTAACATCATTTCCAAGTGAAGAGAAAGTGAGACAACAACCAACAAGTGGAGGACAATCTTTTCAAAGAAGGAAATGATCAAAGGAAGGAGGCAGTGCATGGTTCCAACACTTGACTCATTGGAAGGGGTCACCAGATGAAGATGCATATTGGAGAACATTAAAGGATAAGAGATAGCATGTTTTTGATGCAATATAATTCTCAAGGCTCTTGAGATCTTTTTCAGGCCAGGTGTATGGCGTAGGAGCACCATGTTAGTCCATTCTTGGTAGTCCATTTTTTAAAATGAGGTCTTGTAATAGGTTTTAGGGTGTTAGGGTCTAGTTTCATGCAAATAAGGTTATAATAGACCATTTAGAATGTAACTAGGTTCATTTGGAGTCCATCTTGCAAATATTACAAAATCTTGCAAAAGTTATTGTGTTGATGCACAAAATTACAAAAGAAGTTTAAAATTAGGAAGTTGAAGGGTCAAGTAGTTTAAAAGTTGGTTGTAGCCATTGAGTCAAGTTGGTTGGTGTTATAAACATTCAAATGTTCTTTTTAAACTTTGAACAAATGCTTTGGAGGATATTTGAATGGTCAAGGAATAAAGAAGCTCTATTTTTCTTGAAATTTTCTATGTTTTTATTGGTAATTTGTTGTTGCAGAGATCTATGCGGACCCGTACTAGGTGTTCTTAATCCAAAATGAATTAAAACGTCTAAAGGCATAAATTAAGATTACTTTGGTTTTTGTTTGATCAAATTTCACAAAGTTTCAATATTTTTATAGCCTTTTTACTAACATCAGCTCTATAAACTTTGTTTGGGGTTTTGAGAGTATTCAAAATGCAATAAACACCCATTCCACCATTAGAGCTACTTGTAACTTGGTGGAATGGGTAAATTAGAGTAGGGTTAGAGTCCCATGGAGTTTTTAAGAGCAGGGAAGGTGGTTTGGAAGAATTTGATTGCTGACCTAGTTGAGAATTCATGTGTTTTGGTTGGAAAATAATGCCTAAGAGAGAGAGTTTGTGAAATTGAAATTTTGAAGGAAAGGATATAGTTTTTGAAGCATGTGTAGACCTTATTAAGTGTGTTTGAAGTGTTGGAAATTTTTTTGGAGGCCTGGAGTATTGAATTCCAATAAACCCTCTTGAAAATGGCTTAAATGAGGGTTTATGGTTTGTTGTCTTTGAGGGAATTTCCCTTAATAAAATTTGTGGATTTTGAGAGCTTGTAGCCTATTTGAGGTCTATCAATAGATATTTTTGGTTGAAATAAGGTCTGTTTAGGTTTTTCTTTGGAAAAGAGGGCTAATTATAGTCATTTCTAGTGTACCAGTCAATTTTAGGAGAGTGTGTTCCAAAACAATGATATGAACAATTTAGATATGTCAAAGAAGAGCTCAATGGGTATTTGGAATGCTATTTGAGAATTGTGTTTGAGGCTGGATTTGGAAGATATGGCCAAGAAACTAGTTTTGCAGACCTAGAAGGAGAAATGAGTGGTTGTGTGAGAAACCATCAAGTTAGCGTTTTGGTGATTGAAGGAGTGTTCAAATCAGTTTGAGTTGTGTTTTTTTGTAGTTTTCCTCCTTGCTCTACATCATGATGATTGGGGTTCAAATTATATTACACCCTCCTTTGTGTGAGATTACAGAATATCACAATATAAACCTAAGGAGTCTTGTGTTTCATTTGCTTCTACATCAAATCCAAAAACATCATTCTATGATGGTGATGGGGGATCTTTAGCTTTCATCCCTCATGTGTTGGAAATATCTAATTTCTTTACATTTCAACAACTTAAAATGATTTGTATTCTTAAAAATGAATCAATTCTTGTCATATTCATTTAGACAAAAATTATCCTCCATTTAAGTTGGAAAAGCATTACGGGCTTGGATTTAAAATTCTTTCTAAGACTGGATATAATAAAAACATGAAACAAGGAGTTAAGGATCGTGTGAATTCTACACTATACCTTGTTAAAAGGGATTTAGGTTTCAAACCTTATCCTTCACATAATCCATCATCTAATATATTTGTAACTTCTTGTGGTAAGTGAGCAATATTTTCTTTACAAGAGAAATTATTGTCTCCTACTACTTATCCTCTATTCAAGCAAGATCATATCTTTTTGAAGCTTCTTAAAGCCCACTTGATTACTCTTCCTCATTCAACACATAATAAGTATCATAAAAATAATTCATTTTTTAAATATCACATCGAGTTCATGGTGATTCAACAAATTATTTCCAAGCCTTAAGTAATAAACTACAACAACTTATTGATTGTGGTGCTATCACTCTGCCATGCATTGATGCACCTATTCATTCTAAATTATAATATCCCTTCTATGGTTTTTCTATTTTTATCTTCATATGTTTTCTCATTTCCATTCATGGTGGTTCAATCTTATGTGCAAATATATTTCATCAATGGTAGAAAAATGATAGTTTCTAGCATGGTTATCTTTTACTTTACACTTGGGGGACAAGGATAAATAGTTTCGGAGGTGTGCATACTTTTGAAGCTTTCCTCTTCCCCTTTATTTTCCTTAAAATATTAAAGCGTAGCAGGTATACCAAAATTTTAAGGAGAGGAATATCATCCTATCAATTTTTTATTAGCATCTTATGAGACTTGACTTAATGGCATACCCCCTTGGTGATGTTGTTGTTTATAATGCCTCCTAAGGTGTGGTTATCAATTTGTCACCTATGACATTAATCATTTGTTTTTCCCCCATGATGTTAAAATTTTATGCATTCCATGAATCATTATTTGCATATACCTAGCATAATAAAGCTTGTTGGTCTATGAACCTAAGCATTTTTACATGCCCACCTAGCATAACACAACTTGCTTGCCAGAAGAGCCATGTGTTTCATGAGTAAACTATCATAACTCAACTTGCTAGCCATGTGAAACCCATCATATTGCATGGAAACCTAGCATAATACAACTTTCTAGCTTGTGGATCTATATAGCTCATATATGTGATATAGCATAATGCAACTTTTTGTTATTATGAGATCACTATCATGTATAGTTTTTTTGATGGATGAAATTTGGTATGTGAGACAAATTTTTATATTGATGTCTCCTTACCTTATTGACTTGAATCCTTTTTAGCATACTAACCTTGTGTTTTATATTTTATTTTATGAATATCATGTTTGTATTATTATTGTGTTGATGATGTGTTATCCTTGTGTATTTTGTGTGCTTTCCTTGTGTATTCGGTGCATTTTCTTCATGCATTTGATGTGTTTAGTCCATGTATTTGGTGTGTTTACTTTGTATCTTTCATGTTTTTTCTTCATTTATTCATTATATGCATTATGTTTGTTTTATGTATGCTTTGTGTATTATTTCATTTGTTCTCCATTGATTGTTCATTGAATGCTTTAATCTTGTTGTCTTGCATGCATGTTTAACATTATGGATCGATAGGATCCTAAGTTGGGGGATTGCAAACCCATCAACTTGGTGTCATCCCGTCTCTTCAAAATTTTGATAAAGAAATGTATCTTATCCTTACTTTAGTGTGAGTATGAGTGTAGTTTCATAATCCCACTAAAATGGGGGCTAAATGTACTACTATAAATTTTTACCCTTGATAATTTCACACTAGGTTTAGACCTAATTGTGATTATAATTTACCCATTTGATTGTCATTTTCATACCAAGATAACATTTCCATTTATCATTTGATTTTAGTCAATAATTGTTGTTTTGGCCTCTGTCCAACCTAGGGCACACCCTCTTGATCATTATCACTAGATTTTTGTGGAGGTGGAAAAACCAAAACAAGGTTTGACTTAGGAGATCCCCTATACAACACAACCTTTTTCCCCTATTTCCATGTGTGCAAGTTAGATTCAAAGGTTTCATCAATAGACAATCACAAGAAACATAGTGCATAGTGTAACACAACATCTGAGATTTGCATATCTCAAAAATATTGAATTTTGGGTATAGAAAACCCAAACCTTTATCCCTAAAATTTAGGGTGAACATTCAATCACATGTTCCTCTCTATTACGTTTTTCCAAATTTGTGTTTGTTCCATCAGCTTTTATTTTTGTCTATAACATGTGATAAATTACATTTTTTTATCTAGGGTTTATGTTGAATAGAAATTTTAAAACACACATCAAATTTATCCTCTTTATAATTCAAAAGAATGAAACCCTATGATATTGGTTTCCCATTTTGTTAGAAATCCAATCATCAACCCTAGTTGGTTTTTCTTGAAAGAGGAGTCAAAGAAAAAGAGATTTATCCTAGTTACTCTATTAGTTAGATCAAGGATCTCCCTTTCCACTTTACAACTATATACAGAAATAATTTATGTCATTTAGGAATTATAATAAATTAAATATTTTAAAACTAGACTCAAAATCCTATATTTGACATTAATATACTTTTTAAAGATTCTATGGGTAATTACTTCAAATTTTTAGTCCAATTATGACAAACTTGGATTTTCAAGAAAAAACTCCCACTTTTTGGCCAAAGAGTGGACCCAATTTCCTGTACCTACCCATTGCTGGCTCAATAAGATATGGACATGAGTGATATTTCATATGATAGATCAATATTCATAGTTTGTTATTCATCCACTCTTTCACTATCTAGAAATTTTAAAATTCAAAATAATCTAAAAGACAATTTTTATTATCTCAAAGTTCTATAAGATAAAGCTTATGACAAACCTTCTTGTTAGTGGGTGCCTTGATAATTTATTATCGTGTGCATATCAATTTTTTATTTCAATTAATAACCATATTAAATTTTATTTCTCTATTTATTTTTTACAACACAAAAAATATGGAAGGGCTCTCTCCTTGTGGAACATTGTAATATTTTTTTGAAGGTATGTTGTGACTATGGACATGGAAAAAGTATCCCTTTTTTCTTGCTTTATTTTGGAATAATTGATGATAAATTGGACTTAATAAGGCCTTTATTTGGTGTTGTGAGGTTATTTCCAAATCCATGCTAGGTCTTGGACCATTGCAAACAGAATAAAATGTATTTATCAATGTCTTGTAAAGGTGTTGTAAAGTGTTGTAAAAGACTTTCACACCTCTCTAGACTTAATGAATGCATCTTCCCTTATTTCAAAATTGTAAAGAATATTTAATTGTATCCTCACATCAATCTAGAAGGCTTGTGAATTAAACTTAACTTTAATCTAGTGTTGTAATGTGTCTTGCACATTCACATTGGATGTTGTGCCTTTCTAGGATATGTGGACCTCATTTTAGTGTTGTAAAGTGTATTTAATCACAATTTCACATTGAATTATATGTCACAAGCCCTAATTGACCTTCAAATCATCATTAATAGGCCCATATTACCCCATATTGTGCATCCCGAGGCAATATTTGTTGAAATAACTGACAAGGTCACTAGATGAACCTGATTTTCTTATCTCCCAACAACCTAGCTGGAAAATGGACCCCTTTGGGACTAATTCACCATCTGTGGTAAATGAGTCCCTACCAAATGGGACTGATTCACCCAAGGTGGTGAATTAGTCCCATTTGAGATATTTTTGGGTTTTGAGCGAGAACAACTAGAATTTAAGTTTATTATTCTTTCATGTCAACCCTAAGGATCCAATTTATGGGAGAATAAGATGGAATTACTATAAAATGAAGTCTCAAAACCCTAATTTACATCTCTTAACCCATTCACACATCTCTTATTATTCATTCACCATCTATCTTCTCTATCAAGTCAAGAAAGCTAGGGTTTTAACATTCCAAGTCATCAAGCTAACATTTTTTAGACATTCAAGGGTAGATTCTTCATCTATTGCTACAAAAATTCAAGATCAACATCATGGAAAAGTATTAACTCCATTTATTCATGATTCATTACATTATTTCTCCATTTTGGTTTAATTACCTAAAAATGGGTTTAACCAAGGCAAACCCCCATACCTTAACATTCAACATTTCTCTCCATTTTCTTGTATGCTTGCAGATTTAGACATCTTGAAGACTTGGAAATCATTGAGGATCAAATTGTAAAGTTGTTGAAGACATCTCCTTGTTTAAAAAGTCAAAATATTAACAAAAAGTCACTTTCAGGTTTAGAAATTAGACTTTCAGAGGCAAACATCTATCAGGTGCTGAAGTGTAGATCAAAGACTTCAGTTCCCACCCTTGGATTTTCAAAAATTTAACAAAGGAATAATTCACCATGGATGATGAATGAGTCCCACTACCAGGCCTGAAATAGGTTTTCTAAAGTTTTGGATACCCATTTATCTGAAACGGGCTCTGGAACAATTTCCCAGATTTGGGGCTAATTCGCCCAGAATGGTTAATGAGTCCCACCAGGCCTAAAAATTAGGATCAACAAAATTTTAGATGTAATTTCTAGTCTCCATCAATTTTATAGGCACACCTCTTTAGTTTCATCCAATTCTATTGTAGTTTACTTCATTTCTAGGTGTTTTTGTATTATACAATGTGTTTTCAAACAAGTTACATTTCTTAGGTTTTGCATTTGTAACTAATTTACTTTTTTAGTGTATTACATTTATATCATTTCATTGGCATGCTTCATTCATATTTCATCTACTCTTGCACTAGTTTTGAGTGTGACAATTGCTCATTTTGGCCCTTCTTTCTTCTTTTAGGTGAACAACCCTAGAAGTGCTAGAAAGGATTAGGGTGCCAAAATCCTTTGTTATGTTTTGTTGAACCTGTCCTTAGAATAATTTTCTTTTCTAATTTGGAGTCCTTGATCATCATAGATCTAGCTTGCATTGACTTTGCATTAGGGTTTGCATTAGTAATTTGCATGATAGGTTTCAAATTTTGCATTCATGAAATGTGCATTTAGGTTGCATGTTTGGAATTGAAAACCATTCACATTTTTTGAAGTTTTGTATTTTCATCTTAGGTCTACATCTTATAGCCCAACAAACATCAAAATCACTCAAAAATTTCTAAAAATTCTAAAAAAAATTCCCACTGGGACTCATTTGCCACCTTGGGCGAATCAATCCCTTTTCACCCTTGAAACTTCCCTTTGCAAAGATGAAAACCTTGTTTTTAGGCTGTTGTTTGGTTCCATTACCTAGCTGTATCAATTGGATGAGTTTCTATAACTTGCATTTCATTAGATTTAGCTTAAATTAGCTCATTTCATGCATGGTTTTGTTGTGCAGTTTTGCACACACGCCCCACTTGGAGTAGGGACCCTCTTTTCGAGATGTCTTTTGACCTTTGGTTTTATTGGATTTGTTTTTTTTGAGGTCTTCAGATGTTGGTCTTACTAGCTTTGGTCTTGCCTTGGGGCTTGAATTGGTTAAAGTTGGGTTTCGGTGAAAATCCGGGTTTTGACCTAAATCCAAGATTTTCTGGCTCCGGCGGATTTTCCTTGTCCTGGTTCATTGTTCGTTTCATGCTTATTTTTCTGAATCCGGGTTTCTACTTGACTCCGGTATTTTCCAGTTCTGGCAGATTTTCTCGGACTGCATGAAAATCTTGAACTTCGTTAAAATCCCGATTTCTGCTGTATCCGCGGAATTCGCATTCGTTCGGATTTTCCGCGTGTCATGGTTTTTTCTGAAATTCTATCTTGGGCTCAGGTTTCCGGATTTTTCAGACATGTGTTGTTGCTCATTAATGCTCGAAGTACCTTGGCTCAGGCGTGATTATGGGCAGATTTAAGGTCTTTTGGGCATCATTTTGATATCATTGTTCACTTGCTTGCTGCTTTGGTGATTGAGAGTTTTCATTTAAGCTTTGATCATTGGGTTTGAGCTACTTGCGTGTGAATTGTTTAGGTGCTGATGTTAGGATTCTCGTTTCTTGGGCACGCTTGTTTTGCAGTCACCTCTTTGAGCTCGAGCCTCATCCATATTGATCCATGGTAAGTCGTGGTTAGCCCTTCCTTCTGTTTGCGCGATATTTGATTCTTTCTAGGTCGATTGGTAGCCATTTTTGGGTTGTCCTTTGCTTGGACTATGACTTTGTATTTATAAAGCTAGGGTTTGACCCATCTTTTCGCAGTTTCGTCACTCCCACTGTGCATGTTTTTGTTTATCAATTGAGTATTGGATGCATCTTTGTAGTTACGTCTCGGCAGGACTTTGCCTCCTAGGCGTGTCATTCGCTATATTTTGGGAAGATTAGGGTTTCGGTTCATTTGCTTAAATTTTCCAAGGTTTAGTGGGTTTATCGTGATTTCATGGTTTATGATTCGGCCCAACCTGCTCATACCTTAAGAAATCCTTGTGCGCTTCGATCGATCGTCTCAATGATAGTGTTCTTTGAAATCTTAAGCTTACCCTGGTTTTCATGGTGGAATGTTTAGTCATCAAAATTTGGGCATCATTGTTTTGCTACGAAGATCAGTCATTTGAAGGCTTTGAAATTTGAATTCGTGTGCATTTGAGGTCTTGCTTATTGGTGTCAATTTTGAGACCATTTGAATCCCATTTAGCAAGGTTTTGCATGATCATTTGATTAATGGTTCGTGTGTTAACGGTCGTCGGGTTCCCAAGGTGTCCGTGGAATTCCTGCGCACCCGGATTTTCCCAGTTTCGGCCATTTCTGCGGAGTATAGTAAATTCTGGAGTACCAAACTATCTACGGAAATCCGTCCTGTCCGGACTTTTTTGGTTTTCCTACCTGGTTTCTTTTTTTCGATTTCCGAAGTTAGGGGTAATGGAGTAAATGCTAAATGCTGATTTCTTGTTGGTAATGGATGAATTTCATGATAATCTTATAATCTTTTGTCTGTACTAATGATTTATTTGGTGAATGATGTCTTGGTAGCAAGAATCCATCTGGGTTGGATTTCTCTGAATTCTGCCCTGACCGGATTTTCCCTGTTCACCTTATTTTCCCGGATTGCTTTATTTTTTTGGATTTTCGGGGATTAATGAATTTGTGATGGATCTTAATTGCTTTATATGATTTTATGCTAACTTTTCGATTGGAGTATGTATGATAATTGGGCACTCATGACATTCTTTTGTGAGTGCAGGCCGAATCAAGCAGGTCTGCTGCAGGAAAATCTAAGGGAGATACAGAAGGGTCCTCCATTTCAGAGGCAGAAAGACTAAGATTGGATACCAAGAGTCAGCTACCCGAAAGCAAGACATCTTCTGTGTGGTCTGAGGTCTCGGACACCAACGTTGGAGCATGGCGATATGAGGAATTCAAAGAAAGAACAGCTCAGAAGGATATGTCGGTCCTGAGACAGGGAATGATGAAGTTTGGACTAGTTCATGTGGCAGGGTTCCCTCCTACAATTCAATGCTATGAGTTAATACTAGAGTGTGCCCGACAATATGATTTTGACACAAAGAGGGTTGTTAGCATAGAGGGGAGATTCTTGGAAAATTTCAACCCTGTTTCTATTGCCCAAGCCTTTGACATGCCGAATTTTCCTTCTGTGTGTGCCTTAAATATGGATCTGGCTAGGACATATTATGAGAATGAGCCCACTATTAATTCCTGGTTGGAGAAGCCAAAGTCCCATTTTTCCAAATTGCCTAAGCAATTACACAGGGTTAAATTCAGGTCAGATATATACGATGCAATCACATTCTTGAGCATAGTAGCAGGATTAAAGAGTGTTGGTGGGTTAGAAAACTGGATGGTCCATGTGATTAACAAGATTGAGTAGGGTACTAATTACCATTGGGCAGGACTTATTAGTGCTGTGATTGATAAGCAATTAAGGGATGTCCTAGAAACAAAGAGGTTCACCATGTCTTCTTATGTGATGTATGTGTTGGCTAGATTCTACCCATATAGGGGTTTGAATCCGCAGGGGACATTTGGACAAGATATAGTCTATGAGACATACCTGGAATTACACCTAGGACATCGGAACTACAGAAGAGCCAATGATGCATTCACAATGCATATCACTAGGATGCTTCAAAATGCGGAGCATGTGAGATTGTCAGATGGAGCGAAGGAGTTGATAAAGAAATACGGAGCCTAGTTCATTCAGTTTCCCACCTTCTCTTACATCAGAATTGACGGATGCCCAGCTGCTCCATACAGGTTACCTAGGTACCCTACTGATCATAATGTGTTATTGGAAGTTGTGAGACAGATATGTGAATTTGATGCAATTGTCAAAAAGGCAAAGCATAAAGCAGGTTTCGGTGGAGATTTCCCTCTTGGAATTGGTGTAGCAGAGGTGTGCCCTTCCATCCAATCGGCACATGCAGCTAGGGATGAATTGGTAGCTCATGGTTTCTCCTTCCATTCCAAGAGGACAAACTTTGATATCACTGGGGAAGCGCAAAAAAAGGCCACCAAAGAATACTACCACAAGGATGACCTAGAAGACTATTGGGCCAATATCAGAGATGATTTTGAGGCAAGGAAGAAAAGGTACTCGAGGCTTCCTATTGATGTGATTAGGCAATACAATGTCAAGTTAATCCCTGACCAACTAGAGGATGATGGAAACTTGGTGCAAGATCATGCATATGAGTCTGTTAAGGACAGATCAATTGGGGAGATAAGCTGGAATGATGATGAGGTCACTGAGTTAGAAGACCTAATGGCCCCTGTCATGAGATTTACCACTTCATGGTTGAAGCATAAGGTTTGGGAGTTGGAAAGTGAGAAGGTACCCTGTACCTTTAATTTAATGGGAAATATAAATCCTATGTCTACTTCAAAAGAATCCGGGGAAGATGACCCCAAAGGGAAAACTAAGGAGAGCTCACCCTTCAAAATCAAAATTAGAGGCCCTAAAGAAAGTGAGCCAGAATCGAAATGAAAACCAAAAGGAAAAAAAAAGGAGTCAAGCTTTGAAAATAGGAAGGTCCTCTGATGAGGAAGGATTTGAAAAGCCAGAAGAAGAGGATGTCCCTCCATTGCCAAAGAAGATGAGGACAACTAGGGTTTCAAGGAAGAAAGGTCAGGATACCTCTAAACATGAGACTCCAATTGTTGATGTGGAGAGTTCAGGTGAAAATACAAAGGTTTATTCGAGGAGATCAAGGAATCCATCCCCTAAGGAAACTGGGCAAAAGATGGATCCTCCTTCGAAGTCACCAATTGTGGAGCAACCTAGGGCTACTTCCCCTTCGCCTAGTGTACCTAAGCAGGAAACAGCCCATCAAGAACAAGAAACTAGTGGAGAGATAGAGCCATTCAAGGAGGGAGAACTCTTTGGTGCGGCAGTGGAGCTTGAAGTTGAAGAAAAAGAAAAGCATCCTTCTCCATTAGTGCAATATGAGGATTCTCCGAAGAATAGCAAAGGAAATAGATCACCTGAAAAGGAGAATATCCCTGTTAGAACCCCATCACCTGTGCAAGAAGATGAACCTGAATTAGGTGATCAAGGTGAATAGTCTCCTGAGAAAGGAAAAGATGAAACACTGGAAAAACATGAAGAAGTGAAGACAGATGAAATCTGGGTGGATCCTACTGTCCCGGATTGGCTTGAAAAGGAGATTACAAGAAAGAAACAAGTCGTTGTTGAAGACACTCCTCTTGATTGGGATGAGATGTTGTCCAAGATCGGCAAAGGTAAGAAGAAGAAGGCAGCCAAAGTAGTTTTAAGGATAGAAAGAGATGAAGCAAGTAACAGGGTCATTCACATTGCGACCCCTGCTGCGGATAAAACTAGAGAAGAGGTCACTGGTAAGGATTACAATGTGCAAACTTTTAACCTTGGACCAGCATCTATGGAACAAGATATTGAAGAGTATGAAGGGTCCAGTGCAGTAATAATTGGGAGGCTAAGGAAAGAAACTCAATCAAAACATGAGCTTAGGAAGGAAAATGAAAGGCTTAAGAAGTGCTTAGAGGATGTAATGAAGCCTCTGCAATCTCTCCACCCCTCTTCCTCTGTTACTCCTGGTTTCTTGCCCAGGGAAACTATTTCTGAGATCGAAAAGATAAGGGCCTCTACCCAGACTGCAATGAATTGGTTAAAGGATGTGCAAGTGAAAGGAGATAATGCAATAAAGGATGTCCTTTCAGTTGGAAAGGATGTAGTCAGAGCCAAAGATTTGTTGGAACATGTGTTATCCCAAGATAAGGAGGACATCGACCTTTTTTTGCAGAAATCCAAAGTGATTATGGAATATGGCAAAGATTAGTTGGCTGCAGATGGGATTCTTCCTTCCTCCAGACTTAATGAGCCTTGGGAATGGTTTGAGGCTTTGCAGATTTGGCAGAAGGCCATGAGGAAGATTCAGAAATGAAAGAAGCTAATAGATGGTGATTTAACTGGAGTCTATGAGGGATGTATTGCATTTTTTGAGATTATGACTGGCAGGAGGAAAATTGCTCCTAAGTACTTGAGCCTAGAATAGTTAAGGGAATGGTGGCATGATGTTTATGCTCCTGACTCTGAAAATGTAATAACAGGACATCAACTGGATGATGCAGCAACCTACTTAGCGGTGATGGATAAGTATCAAGCCCACAGGGATGATTGGAATAAAATGGTCAAATAGTCAAATGAGGAGATTGGCTCCATTGAATGTCGGATTAAGATCTTGCCTTTGCCACCTATTGTCGAGTTGGATAATTTTTTTTTCAAGGTTCAAGATCAGAATAAGGATAAGGGAGGTGGTAGTTAATGCTCATTTTGAGTTTTGTGCTTCCCTATTATTATAGGGCATATGTTGATCAAGGCAACATTGGGGAATGTGTCTAGGTTGACCTTGATAATGTATTGGAATTTAATATGTGCCTTATTTTAGAAATCCTGAGGCCGACTTGTTTTGGCTAATTTTATTTTGTAAGTGTTTGGCTGGGCTGACATGTCTTATGAATTTTCTATAAAAAGGCATTCCTGCCTCATTGTAAGGAATATAGATAGAAGAGGATAGAAGAGTAAGAGTTAGAGTTTGATGGAGTTGAGTTAGAGCTTTTTGTAGAATTTAGTTCTTGAAGCAAATATTGTAATAGAAAAGTGGAAGTGTTGTAGCATTTTGATGATCTAATACGATTGAAGACATTGTGGTTTTTTCCTGGTAAAACCTCTTGTGTTAGTTTATCTTGCATGGTTCCTGTTGTTTCATCTTTCAAATTGCTTAAAGATCTAGGGTTTAGTGTTTAGAACTGAATTAAGTTTGGTGGATGATGTTCATGATTTCATATTTGGAATGTTTGTAGCAATCTCTGGTCTATACTCCCAGTAACTATCTGATTGTAGTAGGTTGGTGAAGTCAACCTAGACCATATATTTATATGTGCTTAGTTCGATTGTGGATGAATATCTATGATTTGAAAATTTATATACCTTAGAAGATTGCACCATTCTTGTGATATTGCATTGTGGGTTGATCAAGAGTTGGTTATTTGAGATTGGTCCATTCCAGATATCTGTCATTGGCATCGTTCATTCTAGGAATAGTTTAGATCTTATCATATCCTTGTATCCTTATCTTTTGCTATTTCTTTATCATCTGATTAGATTTAGGATTTGAGATCATCATATTGCAAAATCTGATAAATTGGAAAGATACGTTTGCTTGTAGTAAGGTCGATTGTGATTACCAGCATTTCATATATTATTTGAGTTGTTTATGCATCGTCATGACCTGACACCCGAGAGACCTTGGGGTGATTTTCAGTAATTTATTGTTGAAAATAACCTTTCAAGAGAGATAGAATATTGGATTCTGTCTGGGTTGTTGCTGTGCAGAAAACACCATCAACAAGTTTAAATTTCAAATTTTCATTCTCATATTATTACATAGCATAATTAGTCAATTATTATCTAAAAAATACATTTCATTGCATTTTGAGTTAGGATATATTGTTATTTCAAAATTTTAGTTTCAATCTTCTCCAAATTTTTCAAGAAAATGTTAGTTAATAAGTATGATCCTCATTCATTCAATGCATGTCCTAGTTATGAGAGTCTGTTAGCACAAGAGAGTGAACATGAAAAATGTGGATAATATGATAGAAGAGCATACAAACATAGATACTCATGATGATCATAATCATGCTTCTCCCAATACCTCTCCTTTTAGTGACGAAGGTATCTTGGTGAAAAAAGATACACTCATTGACAATCATGAGGATCTTGTTTGTCCTTCTCCTCATCCCTGTTGGGAAGATATTTTAGCACAAGAGAATGAAATCATAGAAACATTCTTAAACATCATATTACCTAATTTCCATTCTCCTTTTTCTTGTGAGGATGATTTTGATGAAGATAAGATTATAAATGATGAGGATTTTTTGGTCTATAACAACCCCCTTTATGATCCTTCCCCTACCTATCCTATTTTGGAAGACATTAGGGAACAAAGGAATGAATTCATAAAAGATCATGATAATCATACTTTTTCTTCTCCTAGTATCTCCCCTAGTTGTAAGGAAGATGATTTGATGTTAGAAAACACAACCAATGATATTCATGAGAACCTTACTTGTCCCCTTTCACCTAAGGAAACCCTTATTGAGCAAAATAATTCAACCATTTATCATTCCCCTACTTGCGATGAAGTCATTTGTAAGGAGAATATCATGGTATTAAAAAATAACAACAATAGTAATGTGTTTTTCTTAGATCAAAAAGTGATTCTATATTTCCCTTTATTAGAGATACATCTAACCAAGACCGTTGAGTTTATGAATGCACAAGTTTCCATTAGATACCCATCAACCAATGGACCTCATACATACCTCGTGGGACATCCTAAGAATCCTCTAATTATCTACCCACATTCACACAAAAAAAAAACTCAAAATCAACCTAAACTCATCCTTTATCCCCCCTCACACAAAACTCACACTCACAACAAACATGAACTTATCCTTTACCCACCTCAGAATAATGTGTTGCAACAACTGATTCATAATACCATTGCTCATACAAATAACACTCACAACAACCCGTCACCACCCCAACCAACCCCAACCTCCTTACCTTTTCCTAATTCTATACTACCTAGTACCCCTTGCTTAAGGGAGTATGATCTTTTTGAACAACTTAAAATAATTCCCGCCAAGATCTCCCTTTGGGACCTTCTTCATACTTCACCTACCTATCACACTATGCTTCAAATGGCCTTACAACAAGTTCCTATCTTTTTTAATGTGAAACCAAATGACATAGCATCTATAATTCAAGGATTGAATGCTGACATTATTTTCCACCAAAGTGAACTCCCCCCTTTGGACATACAAAAAAAATGAAGCTTTCCAAATAGTGTCTCAATACAATAAGACAAGGATAAAGTGAAACCTTGTTGACAATGGCTCTGCTCTTAATGTGTGTAGTATAAAACTTTTGGATAGGCTTCATGTGGATACATCAAAAATTATACCTGATTCTCTATCTATTAAGGGATTTGACAATGTCAAAAAACAATCACTTGGCATAATTACTTTTCCTATTATAGTTGGAGTGGTCACATTGGATACAAAAATTCATGTTATGCCTCATGAACTTTCACATAATCTCCTTCTAGGTAGACCATGTATTCATGAAATGAATGCAATGCCTTTCACTCTTCATCATAAAATGAAATACATTCACAAAAACAAATTGTACACACTTGAAGTTGACCCTGATCCAAATAGTCATTTGCACATTAAGAAAAACAATGTGCATCATTTAAACACATTAACACCCACTACACAAGTGTAACCCATCCAACAAATAAAAAAAGAACAACATATTGAACAAGTCACGAAGTTATTAGATGATGATTGGGGTTCCTAAGAATTCACACCTCCACTCATGGATGATCCTTTGACAGCATCCACCTCAACCACTTTAGACCAAAATACAACTAATTACACAACAACCTTTAATGAACACAACAATGACCAACAACCCAATACAAAAGTAATGCAAAAGCTTTATGGAAAAGATTATGAAATTATGAAATAACTTGGATATAGTGGAAAAGGATGTGGTGCTATCGAACAAGGTGTCCATGTTCCCATTGATCCTCACACACAACAAACAAATCATGTTCTTGGTTATTGTCTTTTGATAGAAATTTCCAAACCTTCCCTTAACATCAACACATCGTCACTTAATGTCAATGTCATCTTGCAAAACACACATGAATTGAATTTGTTATATTTTACACCCTCATGTAATGGAGAGCACAAAATATTGCAATCTAAAGAGTATTGCGTATGTATGACATCTTGTACTAAGAAAGAAACATCTTTGTCACAACCTACATGACCACCTTCTCCCATTGATCAAGAGGGTATCTTGTCGAGACTCCTCCAAGATCACTTGATCAACCTTCTTCCACAAACTTGCAAGAAATTCTATTACAAAACTTCCTTTTGTGCCTATCATCGAGTTCATGGTCATTCTTCTAATGAATGTAAGCTTTGAGTCATAAAATTCATCATTTTAAGGAGCTTGGTGTTCTTCCTTCTATGGGGGCACCTAATCCTTCTACTTGATACTGATTTTCACTCTAGTATGTATTTCATCAATCATTTCATCCCACCTTGGTCCTGCACTAAGTGGGGGCAAAGGTTTAGGCAACCTTGTCCTCATATGTCACATATCATCATCTCTTTTGGCTAGTTGTTAACCTTTCTTGAACATATAAGAGAAAGCTTGGAATGTGGACGACATGCCTTAAGTTGGCTCGCATGTGACATACTACCTTTTTCATGACGTAGCTTATTTGAAACATGTGACTTGGCATAGGGCTTTCTAATTAAGCTCTCATGTATTCCTTCTACTTTAAAGCCATTTCTCATAGTACTAGTGTTTGCAACTACTTTAAAGTGGGGGCATATGTCACCACTCATGTTTCATTGTGTTGTTTTCTTTTTCTTGCAATTTCCTCTCTTAGAAACATTAGTTATGATGTTTCCTAGGATTAGATACTACACTTGTCCTCTCTTGGAAACAAGATAAGACCATTTAAACTTTTCCCTCTCTTGGAGACATTGCACGAACTAAGAAAAATCCCTTTGAACATCCCTTGCACTATTTTGCATTTACAATGTCTATGAGTGTCAAGAATATGAAGTTTTTCTTACCTCATAGAGATCGAAAATAATTTTTCTTTGTGGTACCTTATTAAATTTATCAGGAAACCATATAAATTTACTATGGTTGAGCAAGAAAGCCCATTCCCAGGCATGACTTTTCCCCATAGCCACCTTGTGGATTTCTCACCCCATAGATAACCAGAAGTTCTATGGTCCCAGAGTGAGTATAATTTGGACTTCTCACCCAATGGATAGCCAAGAGTTCCATCGCCTCAAAGTGAGTATGTATTCTAAAAATAGCCTAGACCTGATCCACAACATGTTGGAAAATGGTTGAACCTTGATCTGCATTTTCCTTTTAATTCTTGCCATTACATGATCATGTATCTTTTCTTGATGCACATCATTCAACCTTGTATGTATCCTTTCACGCTCATGTTAGTTTGACTTAGGATCTTGGATCTTAGAGGCTTGACTCCTTCCTTGATCTTTGTCATCCTAGACTATCCACGTTGGTATGATTGGACTCCTCTTGAATGTCTACTTTAGTGTGAGTTTGAAGCAAGTTCATCCTCTCACAAAAGTGGGGGCTAATTGTGGACACAAAAAAAGTATCCCTTTTTGCTTGCTTGATTTCAAAATAATTGATGATAAATTGGACTTAATAAGGCCTTCATTTGGTGTTGTGAGGCATTTTTCACATCCACACTAGGTCTTGGACCATTGCAAATAGAATAAAATGCATTTATCAATGTCTTGTAAAGGTGTTGTAAAAGACTTTCATGCATCTCTAGACTTAATGAACCTATCTTCCCTTAATTCAAAAATGTAAAAAATATTTAATTGCATCCTCACATCAATCTAGAAGGCTTTTGAATTAAACTTAACTTTAATCTAGTGTTGTAATGTGTCTTGCATGTATTCACATTGGATGTTTTTTCCTTTCTAGGCTATGTGAACCTCATTTAAGTGTTGTAAAGTGTATTTAATCACACTTTCACATTGAATTATGTGTCCCAATCCCTAATTGACATTTACATCATCATTAATAGGACCCTATTACGCCATATTGTGCATCACAAGGTAATATTTGATGAAATAATTGACAAGGTCACTATATGAACCTGATTTTCCTATCTCCCAACAACCCGCTGGCAAATGGACCTCTCTGGGAATAATTTTCCATTTGTGGCCAATGAGTCCCTACTAGGTGGGGCTGATTTGCTCGAGGTGGTGAATTAGTTCCATTTAGGCTATTTTTGGGTTTTGAGCAAAAAAAAACTAGAATTTAAGTTTATTATTCTTTCATGTCAGCCTTAGGGATCTAATTTATACGAAAATAAGATGGAATTCCTAAAAAAATTGAGTCTCTAAACCCTAATTTAAATCTCTTAACTCATTCACACATCTCTTATCATTCATTCGTCATGTATCTTCTCTATCAAGTCAAGCAAGCTGCAATTTTAACATTCCAAGTCATCAATAGCATTTTTCAGACATTCAAGGGTAGATTCTTCATCTATTGCGACATAAATTCAAGATCAAATATCATGGAAAGGTATTAACTCCATTTTTTTATGCTTCATTACATTATTTCTTCATTTTGGTTTAATTACCTAAAAGGGGGTTTGACCAAGGCAAACCCCCATGCCCTAACATTCAACATTTCTCTCTCTTGTTTTGTGTGTTTGAAAATTTAGACATCTTGAAGACTTGGAAATCATTGAGGATGAAGTTGAAATTTTTTTGAAGACAACTCATAGTTGAAAAAGTCAAAATATTAGCAAAAAGTCACTTTTAGGTTCGGAAATTAGTCTTTCAAAGGTAGACATCTTTCAGGAGTTGAAGTGCAGACCCGAGATTTCAGTTCCCACCTTTATATTTTCAAAAATTCAAAAGCGGACTAATTTACCATTGATGGAAAATGAGTCCCACTACTAGGCCTAAAATAGGTTTTCCATGGTTTTGGATACCCATTTGTCCGAAACAGGCTCCAAAATAGTTTCCTAGATCTGGGACTAATTCACTCATAATGGCAAATGAGTCGCACTAGGCCTAAAAATTAGGATCAGTAGCATTATATATGTCATTTCTAGTCCCCATCAAGTTTACAGGTGCACCTCTTCAGTTTCATCCAATTATGTTGTAGTTTACTTCATTTCTAGGTGGTTTTGTATTACATAATGTGTTTTCAAACAAGTTACATTTCTTAGGTTTTGCATTCATAACTCATTTACTTTTTTAGTGTATTACATTTAGATCATTTTATTGGCATACTTTGAATTCATATTTCATCTACTCTTACACTAGTTTTGAATGTGACAACTGCCCATTTTGGCCCTTCTTTCTCTTAGTTGAAAAACCCTAGAAGTAATAGAAAGGATTAGGGTACCAAAATCCTTTGTTAGAGTGACACACTAAGAAAATATATTTCAAGGAAAACAATTTGTGTTTTATTATCCCTTGAGTGAAAGACAACTTAGAATTGAAAGTATCTTGTATATATTTTTCTTCCCAAATTGAAGTCAAAAGAGCAACCACATCTTATCCATAATTCATTCAACCATGTGCCATAAAATATGGTAACCACATACTGATGGATAAACCATCTACTATCCACATCTATTGCTAATAAAATATACAAATACATGTATATCCATTGTCATGCTTAAGGTATATCCTCCAAGGAATCAAATCAAACATTAATATTGTTGGCTCAATAAGGTATGTATATTGGTGTTACTTCATATTGTAGAGAAAACTTCATATATTTTTATTTATCAACTATTTAACTATTTATAATTTATAAAATTCAAAATAATCTAGATCACTTTTTTGATCATCTTAGAGTGATATAAGAAATATCTAATGAAAAAAATACCTATTATTGGGGCCCTTGAGAATTTTTAATCATATAAATATCAATTTTTCATTTCTATTAATAATTAAGCTTTATTTCTTCAACTATTTCATACAACACAAAAAAAAAATTCAAGGGCTCTCTCATTGTGGAACATTGTAATATTTATTTGAGAGGTATGCTGTGATGCATTAAGAATTGATCTTTCAAGGAAAAAGGTTGGTGTTTTATCATCCCTTTAGTAAAAGAAGGTTTTGACTTACAAGTAGCTTCCATATAGTTTTCTTTCCAAATTGAAGTTAAAATAGAAACTAAATCCTATACATTAGTCATCCAACCATTCACCACAAAATAGGGTTACCACATACCCACAAATAAACTTTCTACTATCCAGATTGCTTTCCAATGGAATCAATAAATCCCTATATATCCATTTTAATGTGCTCAAGTTCTATACTTGAAGGAGCCAAATCAAACATTGATATTTCTCTTAAAGATACCCATACACCCCTTACATTGTACTCCAATACACCTTGTCAAACATGGGCACATATACCTCTTTGAGATTCTCAATTCTTGGGAAATGTCTACTCTAGTACAAAATATTAAAAAATTTGTCACAACCTTGTGTCATAATGTTAATAACACTTAAATGTAATTATGGGATATATTATAAAAACCTCAATTTTGGAGCTACAAAACTTGTTTTTGCTCCTAAAAATATCAAAATGAAACCTAACTAAAGCAAGATTCCTTGAAAAAATAGATCTCTTTGAGACCTTAGGTTTAGAAAATGATCTCAATAAAGTTCCTCAATAAAAACTTATGGCCTCTAGAAATTTAAGACTCCCACATGGGAAATGTAAAAACATTTATGAGAAACAAGAGGGAGTTACACTTGTTGACAAGCATATGGTTCCTATTATGACACATCATAGGACATCTTTTAATAGAGATAATAGAGCATCCAATTCAATGAGTGGATTATGCCAAGATTATGGTAGGTGTATGTAATATGTTATATTTATCCTATTGACTCATCTTGGATTTTGAGTGTTGTAATTTCACCAATAGATTTGTGTGGTACCAACTCATGGTTTTGTGATTTCCCTTTAATAGTTTCATGTAAATTAGTTTCTCTACTTTTGAGGTGTTTGGATGGTATTTTCATATTATATCTATAGAGAATAATTATATTTATAGAATATCTTCAAATATATATGTTGGTATAACAATTCTTTCCATAATTTCATTGATTTAAGATTCAATATTTAATTAATCAACTAATCTTATGAATACACATGGCCATGAGTAGATCCCATTTTGAAAGTGTCCCCCACATTCACAACATGGAAATAGTGAATAATAAACTTGTGTTAAATATGTCTTACAAAATTACCAATCAACAATTGGAGATGGATACAAAATATGATTTGTTTCCAGAATACCTTACTTATTGGCCACATGGTATGAGGAACCACTCTAGGAAAATAATATAGTTATGTTCTCCAAAACTAGTACTACCACAAAATAAAATATTATTCCACTAGTAATCAAAGTTTCCATTAATATCACAACAAAACCTAATAGTTCTAAACTTGAGGACTAATGTAAAAGCATCTTCATAAATTTAGTGTACAACTAAAGGACATATATAGATATTTACATACTAGGAGAATTATTTTGGCAAGAACCTTTCTACATCTATTGTCATTTAGTGATGCTAAAATTACACACAAAATCTAATCCAGAAGCACTTAGCAACAATCTATTGTTGTATTCAAATAATAATTTTTTGGGTATGGTCTATTAACCCTTTATCTCTACAACTTGTATTCCAAGATAAATTCATATATTATATTTCAATCAACTCAATGGTGAAGACCATTGCTATGAATGCCCTCTTTAATATTCCTTCAAAATATTATTTTAACTACATAATCAATAATAAGATCTCAAAAATTCAATGTCATATCTTTTATAAGATAGACACTATACTAATATTAAATAATTTTAAAAGTCATATGATATCCAAAATTATATAGAATTAGTCTTTGGCTCTTATTTGAAGAGGTATTAACTTATATTTGTATTTTTAATATGAAAAAATGTAAAAATAATTTGAACTTGATATAACCACTCCCACCCTACCAAAAACCTTAATTTGATGGTAATATAACCATATTTAAAGAGTTTTGTTGTAAGATATAATAATTTTTATGGAAAGTCTATACACATGAAAAATGATTTTGTATAAGCTATTAAAAATGATATAAAATTAATAGTTAAATATTTATGTAATCTATAATATTATTTTTTTAAATGAGGCATGATATCATAAAATTTAAAAGATAATTTTGAATAAATAACTAGCATGAAAAATTTACTTGATCAATAGAATAATTTGTCAAATTTAATTGAACCCCACATTAGTCCACCCAACCCCACCCAGCACAAAAATGAATTATATAAAATAAAATTTAATACTATGAATGTAAAAGGAAAATTAAAAACCAAATTAAATTTGATCCCACATGACTTAACAAAAAGAAATATATTTTTTTAATAAAAAATTCTTCAATTTAAAAAATAAAAAATAACAAAAAAAGTTTCCCCATATTTAGAAAAATAAGAAAAAGAAAGCATTAAATGAAAATTATTTATACATAATTTTCTAGATAAATATAATTTTCAAATTAGTAAATATATTACAAAGAATGAGATGTCTTCTAATTTTTTTTGTTTGCATGGGAGTTACTTTATGATTAATGTACACTTTAAATGGATTAGGAGTTATTTATTTTTTTATCTTCAATTCGATGGGGTGTTCGCCATAAAGTCTATTAGATAAGTAGTTAAAATATATAATAGAATAGAATATGAGAATAAAATATTATTGTAACTCAAAATATTTTTTATTAGAGTGAAAATGAATGGCACTAAAAAAAGAATGGTTCATCATCTAATTTTCTTGTTGCATTAGAGTCACTTCATACGTTTTAAATTGATTAAGAGTCATTCATTTTGAATATATGATTCACAAGATTCTTGATCATAATATGTATTAGGTAAGTGATCAGAATATGAGATACAATAGAATAGTTCTAAGGTAAAAATAAAAATCATTACTTAAACTCCTCTTGATCAAAGTGAAATGAAAGACATCCCAAAAAAAAGGAATTGCCTAATCCTCTTATTGTGTTGAAGTAATTGCTTGATTGACACATGTTTTCAATGAATTAGAAGATTCTTATCAGATTTATAGCTCAACATAAACTTCATCATAATATTTCAAATGTTTAGTCCAACTATGGCAAACTTTGGTTTTCAAGAAAAACATTCCCACTTTTTGGCCAGAATATAGACCCAATTTCTTGTACCTACTCATTATTGGCTCAATAATATATGTACATGAGTGCTATTTCATACTATATATCAATCTTAATAGTTTGTTATTTATCCACTCTTTCACTATCTAGAAATTTTAAAATTCAAAATAATCTAAAATACTTTCTTGATTATCTTAGAATGCTATAGGAAAAAGCTTATGAAAATCCTTCTTGTTAGAGGGTACATTGATAATTTTTTATCATATGCATATCAATTTTTTATTTCTCTTAATAACCATCTTAAATTTTATTTCTCTACTACTTTTATACAGCACAAAAAAATATGGAAAGGGCTCTGTCCTTGTGGAACATTGCAATACTTTTTTGGGGGTATGTTGTAACACACTAAGTTCAAAGATGTTCCAAGGACAAAAATTTGTGTTTTATTATCTCTTGAGTGAAAGAGAACTTAAAATTACAAGTAGCTTGTATATATTTTTCTTCTCAAATTGAATTCAAAAGAGCAACCACATCTTATCCATAATTCATTCAACCACGTACCACAAAATAGGGTAACCACATACTGATGAATAAACCATCTACTATCCACATCTATTCCTAATAAAATATATAAATACCTATATACTCATTGTCATGCTTAAGGTCTAACCTTCAAGGAACCAAATCAAAAATTAATATTGTTGGCTCAATAAGGTATATATTGTAGAGAAAACTTCATTTTTTTTTTCTTTATCAACTATTTAACTATTTAGAATTTTTAAAATTCAAAATTATCTAGATCACTTTTTTGATAATCTTAAAGTGCTATTAAAAATATCTTATGAAAAAAATTCTTATTATTGGGGCCCTTGATAATTTTTAATCATATAATATCAATTTTTCATTTCTATTAATACCCATCTTAAGTTTTATTTCTTCAATTATTTTATATAATACAAAAAATATGGAAAGAGATCTTTCATTGTCGAAATTTTAATATTTATTTTGGAGGTATGTTGTGATGCATTAAGAATATCATCTTTCAAGGATAAGGGTTGGTGTTATGTTATCCCTTGATTAAAAGAAGATTTTGACTTACAAGTAGCTTCCACATAGTCTTATTTACAAATTGCAGCTGAAAGAGAAACCAAATCATATACATCAGTCATCCAACCATGCACCACAAAATAAGGTAACCACATACCCACAAGTAAACTATCTACTATCTAGATCACTTTCCAATTAAATCAATAAATCCCTATATATTCATTGCAATTTTCTCAAGTTCTCTTATCTAAGGAGCCAAATCAAACATTGATATTTCTCTTAAAGATACCCAAATACCCCTTACATTGTATTCCAATACACCTTGTCAAACATGGACACATATACCTCTTTGAGATTCTCAATGATTGGGAAATGTCTACCAAGAATAAATTATTAAGAAACTTGTCACAACCTTGCATCATAATGTTAATAACACTTAAATGTAATTATGGGATATATTATAAAAACCTCAATTTTGGAGCTACAAAATTTATTTTTGGCCCTAAAAATATCAAAATTAACCCTAACTAAAGAAAGATGTCATGAAAAAATAGATCTCTTTGAGATCTTGGATTTAGAAAATGGGCTCAATAATGTTCCTCAATCAAAATTTATGGCCTCTAGAAATTTAAGCCTCCCACATGGGAAATGTAAAAACTTATATGAGAAACAAGAGGGAATTACACTTGTTGACAAACATATGATGCCTATTATGACACATCATACAACATCTTTTAATAGAGATAATAGAGCATCCAAGTCAATGACTGGATTATGGGAAGATTATGGTGGGTGTATGCAATATATTATATTTCGCCTATTGACTCATATTGGATTTTGAGTGTTGTCATTTGACCAATATATTTGGGTGGTATCAAATCATGTTTTTTGTGATTTCCCTTTAATAGTTTCATGTAAATGAGTTTCTCTACTTATGAGGTGCTTGGATGGTGTTTGTATATTATATTTATAGAGTAAAATTATATTTCTAGAATATCTTCAAATATATATTTTGGTATAACAAGTGTTTCCATACTATCATTGATTTGGGATTCAATATTTAATTAATCAACTAATCTCATGAATTCACGTGGCCATGAGTAGTATCCTATTTTGAAACTGGCCCCACATTCATAACATAAAAATAGTAAATAACAACCTCATGTTAAATATTTCTTACAAAATTACCAATCAACAATTAGAAATAGATACAAAATATGATTTGTTTCTAGAATACCTTACTAATTGACCACATAGTAGGAGGAACCACTCTAGGAAAATAATATAGTTATGTTCTCTAAAACTAGTACTACTACACAATTAAATATTATTCCACTACTAATCCAATGTTCCATTCATATCCCAACAAAGCCTAATAGTCCTAAACTTGAAGACTAATGTAAAAGCATCTTCATAAATTTAGTGTACAACTAAAGGACATGTTTAGATATTTACATACCAGGAGAATTATTTTGGCAATAACCTTTCTACATCTATTGTCATATTGAAATAATAATTTTTTGGTATGGTCTATTAACCCTTTGTCTCTACAACTTGTATTCCAAGATAAATTGATATATATTATATTTCAATCATTTTATTTATTTTGGCTTTAGTACCACTTTTATTTGTGTATTATATTTGAATCAACTCAATGGTGAAGACCACTTTTATAAATGCCCTCTTTAATATTATTTAAAAATATTATTTTAACTACATAATCAATAATAAGATCTCAAAAAATTAATAACATATATTTTTTTAGCTAGAAAAAATTTACTAATATTAAATAATTTTAAAAGCCATATGATATCCAAAATTATATAGAATTAGTCTTTGGCTCTTATTTGAAGACATATTAACTTAGATTTGTATTTTTACTATAAAAAAAGAGTAAAACTAATTTCAACTTGGTATAACCACTCCCACCCTACCGAAAACCTAAATTTGATGGTCATATAACCATATTTAAAGGGTTTTGTTCTAAGATATAATCAAAATTTTGGAAAGGCTATATACATGAAAATTGATTTTGTATAAACTATTAAATATTATAAAGAATTATAGTTAAATATATATCTAATCTATAGTATATTTTTTTAAAATGAGGTATGATATCGTAACATTTAAAAGATAATTTTGAATAAATAACTATCATGAAAAATTTACTTGATCGATAGAATAATTTGTCAAATTTAATTTGACCCCACTTTAGTCCACCCAACCTCACCCAGCACAAAAGTGAATTATATAAAATAAAATTTAATACTATGAATGTAAAAGATAAATTAGAAAACCAATTTAAATTTGATTCCACATGACTTAGAAAAAAGAAATATATATTTTTTAATAAGGCTTTCTTCAATTTAAAAAATAAAAAATAACAAAGAAAAAAAGTCTCCCCACATTTAGAAAAATAAGAAAAAGAAAGCATTAAATGAAAATTATTTATACACAATTTCTAGATAAAATAGACAGGCTTCAGACTTTTTTCGCACCAAACTTCACTGGTCTAACAAAAATAGACAGGCTGCGTAGGGCTTCAAATCACGTGTTTTTGACGTCTATGGAATAGTTATACATGATAATGACAATTATCTGAATTGGTGCTTAACAATTCTACGCACTGATTTTTTTTTATAACGGGACAACTGGAGTGGTATGATATTTAAAAGGTAAGATGTAGTCAGGTTAATTTTATGATCATGTACTAAGTGCGGAATTTTTTTATTTTTACTATTAAATATGATATAGATTCTTTGGAGGTGTGATTTATTATGTAGTAGAAACTGTTCATCATATTAGTGTGTTTAATGGAAAGTGTCCATAAAATAAATTTTTAAGTCATGAGAATTTTAACAGGAAATTTTTAATAATTGAATATTAAAATATTATTTGATATTAAATGAATTTTATATTTTTCTTTCAAATACAATTTATATAATATCTAATTTTTTTTTATAACAATTATTATTGTTTAATCTTTTCTTTTTATTTAACATATAAGACTCAATATTTGAACATATATAGCACTATTTATGTTTTAAATTTTATTTTTTTACCAAATAACTTATAGACAATACAAATAATTATTAACCTATTTTAATTATACTTTATATTGTATACTTCATCCTATATTTTTTATTTATTTATCCTCTAAATTGTCAATACCTAACCCCAATTTATTATACTCTAAAATTTAAATTGTTAATGCCTAACCTTGAAGTATTATACCCTAAAATCTAAAATGTTAATGCATAACCCTAAATTTAACACCCTAAAATCCATTTGCATCTACCATTGTTTCATTTTCACTAGGAAACATGATGTTGAAGAGAATGAAACCTATACGTATGGTTCTACAACCAAGTCTTTACTTCTAGACCATCTCAATTAACTATTGTTGCTAGATAATATTCATAAAGGGTGAAAATTATTGTGAGATGATAAGCTTATCCATTAAAATTTCTAAGAGTCTATGATGAACTTTGCTTCAATGCTTGCACAATGAAATAATGACCGGTCCATAGATTATTGATATTGGCTCTTCCTTTTTCTACTAGGCTACATGCATAGTGGAGACCTCAACATGTGAAAGCCAACAAAGGGAAATTTTCTTTGACATTGACACATGCATCCACGATTAGGAGTTAAAAATAGTTATAAAACTAATAGTGCCCCACATGACTACATTTTGATTCAATTTATTTCTTCAAAAAAAAAATTAATAGTGCCCCCCATGCCTACATTTTGATAAAATAAAATTATGTCAGTTTTAGTACCTATTTGTTGTGTTTGTAAAGACATTTATCCACACATTTTTGAAAGAATATAATTTTCTCTACAATTTGGTTGTACAATTAATATATATATATATATATATATATATATATATATATATATATATATATATATATATATATATATATATATATATATATATATATATATCCATTCCATCAAAAAGGTGGATATAAAATATATAATTCATTTCAAGTATTAAGAAGGGTTAAGATAAGACTTAGAGGTCAATTTAGGGAATAAGAATCCAAAATTGTGACAATGTACTTCATCTAGAAAATATTGATGGAGTAGTTTCTATTTATGTAACATTCATGATGAGTATTCTAAAAATATATATTTAGTTTACTTGTTAAGTTAATAGAATTCATATACTTTATTTTTTTTAAACTTGTACATTTTGGAACAACATACTAGTTTGTCAATATTGTATGCTCGTTGAATTTATTAAATCTAAAAGAGTAGTTGTGACATAGAAAATAATGTACCCTTGCAATTTCACATTATTATTTTTAACCTATTTTAGTATCCACTCTAATAGTAGGTTGTAAGTTCACTTGAGGCAAGCCTTGGCCTGTTTCCTCCTCACTAAGGTTTTCCTATATATTGGAGGTCACCATATCATTCTTGCATCTATTATTGGAACAAGCATCAAACTATAATGAATTTATATAAGAGAAAAGTGTGACACTTGGAAATTTATGTGATGTGTTAGAATACTATAAATTTTATAGTTTGATTCATCAATTTCCCACTTAGCTACCCATTGCCACTTATCATAATTCTTTCTTGATAACGTAATTCTCTTGGTTGTACCAAAATATGACCCAAAAAGACTCTCATTCACTTTTCTAAAAATAAATTTTGAACTCTCTGAGCTCTCTCTCTTAGTTACATATTGGTGAAACTGTGTTAACTTTTTTATTGTGAGGTTGAAGGACTCTTCATACTACATTCTATTTCTCTACATGTGTTTGATTGAATTAGTCTTAGAATTTCTTAGATTTTCATCTATTATATTATTCAAGGATCCCACCATTTTTGTTAATATTATTCTTGATTACTTCAATAATATTATAATATATTTACATATTACATCTCTCATTATCTATTGGGAAGATTTCTCTAGTGTATATCACCACCTACTTTTTAAATGTGCATACTATGGTAGTATTCCCTATAGACCAAGGTTCACACTCATAGTTTTTATTTACTTTATTAGTACTCTTCAATCTCAGAAGCATGTATAATAAGAGCACATATATTTTTTATCATTTTATATCTTGGATTTTTTTGGAGGTCGAAAGACCAACATAAGGGCTCAAACAATAGGTAAGCTCCAAAATAGCCCCAAGTAATTTTAATTTTCCCTCTATTTATAGGAATTTGAGAGTTCTTTTTAGTTCATTATTTGTTCCTTTTCTCATTAAAATATAATATAAAAATTATCATTTATTGTGTTTATTTACAAATTTTATTACCTAGTATACTATTGGTATGTTCTTTTGATTGGATAAATAGAATGGGAAAATTACTTGACTAGAATAACGCATTTTTTTGAAACTTGTGCTATGGTGTTTTAGGTTCTATAGATGACAATGTGAAGTATATACATTTGTATTATGTGTTGGTGTCTTAGGTAGTGAGCTTCAATATTTAGTATCAGATTTCTCTTTTCCTAATATTATCCCTAATGATCCTAGACTAGTGCATCATGTTTTATATGGCTAGGATAGTCTCCATATAAGCATACATGTAAGGTTCAAAAGTGGGAGAATTGGGAAGTCCTACAACTCGGATCAATAATGTCATAATATCCATAATCTCATTATGAAAGCTACTTCTATATAATACCTTATGCATTTTTATACTGATTTCTCTAATTTTTTCATCCATTTCATGTTAATTATTCTTTTACACCATTTTTATGCATCATTGAATTTTTTTACAACTTCTTCTCTTCCAATGAAAGTTACTCTAGTGTAGAAAGGGATATTGATGATATACTTGATATAGTTAGTCTGCGTACATATATAAATACTCTACCTCAAGCAATGAATTGTGTTTTATCCATATCATAGTTGTTTGTGCTTTCAAATACTAGTTTTGTAAACTCCATGGCAACTCGGAAACAATTTTTTTTCCAAGCCTTTAAAAACAATCTTTTTTTCCCACATGGTGGTATAGTCACTATTCATCCTTTTGTGGAAGTCATCCAAAAATATGTGTCATAAATATATGTCAAAAATGACACCCCATGTGGGATTAATTTTGGAAGGCATGGATATTCCCTTGAATTTGTGTTTCATCATTTTCACCCTCTTACTCATCTATCCTACATGATATAGGAAATCATATGTTACCAAATTGTTTGTTTAAGGTTTTGGCAATGTTGATCAATAATTCATAAACTTATTTGATTTTATTACTAGTTCTCTAGCTTTATTGTCTATCAACTAGGGTTTTAATATATCAAAATTATAGAAATTTAGATTTTTCCTTCACTTTTCACATTAGTGGCATTTTGTACACTCTTAATATAACCTTTTCTAGAATTCAAATCCATAAAATAAAATCAGTAAGATTCTATTGAATTTACATGGGATTTCATGGTGGTAGATACCTAAATTTGTTAAAAATCAAACCTATGAGATTGTCACAAAATCTACTAGTATTTTTCTCCTTCTAAAAATTTTGAATAATTGATGTTTAAATTTTCTTATGATAATTTTAACCTTGATAGACACTTTCAAGATTTTCTTATGCATGCATTGAAATTATTTTGTGATGTAATGTATTAACAAATTAAGCTTAAAGATTATAAAAATCCTTAGAATCAATGTTGCATTCAATGTTGATTATGGACGAATGTGGGTAATTAATGTGCAAGTGGGAAAATCACTTGAGAGAGTTTGAATTGGAACTAGACTTTTACTTTTTGAGATTTTTCAATATGCCAGGTTTAGATGGATGATTATTTTCTACCTTAAGCATTTTATTTCCTTTTATTAATCCTTTGTGGGAACTTTGACATGAACAAGTAAGTATGCTTATATTAAAAATGTTCAGGATCAAATATGTATCATTTCTTTGTAAAAGCTTCTTATGTGGATATTTTACTTAAAATTAGTTTTGTAAAAGATCCTAAGTGGACTAGTTATGTTTTGGCTAAATGGTCTGGTGATGTGAACATGATGTGATGCTAATGTCACCTTTGTACAAAGTTCCAAAAGTTATAATGGAATCAGTTCTAATGAAAATGCATAGAATGGTCTAATTCAAATGATAGAAAGGAATTCATGAGTGACCAATGATATAAGAATTCAACATTACCATGATGTCATAGGCTTCATGAAACTCTATCAATATTGCCTAAAGTTAATCTAGTTGAGGTAGAAAATGAAACTTCACAAGGAATGATGGTGTGAATATTATGACAACAAGGTGTTAGGTTGTGTAGAAATATCAAGTGAAATAGTCTAATTATACATAGAAAGTGTCAATTTAGATAGCAATCCAACTCCCATATTCATCAAATGTTAGCTTACAAAATATTGAGTGAAAAAAGTTCTAAGTGAACCAGTTGTGTTTGGTCACTAATTAGTGTAGTACAATTATGTAGTATCTTTCCATAGAAAAATAAAATTTGTAGGAAAATGAAGGAAAATTGTGTTGAACACAACAGAATAATGAGAGGGGGGTGAATCAGTATACTTCAAATTTCAATCCCAATTAATAAATACTAAAGCTAAGTTATTCCAATTAAGAATTCATCTACTTAATCAAGACAAGAAAGAAGAAAAACATCAACACAAGAACACAGTTGACACCAGATCTATGTGGAAAACCTTACAAGGGAAAAACCATAATGAGAAATTCTACTAGGAGTTACTATCCTAATCTAGCCTCACAAGTAAATAACAATTACAAATTTGATTTATAGCTACAACCAAAGGAAGATACAACCCCTTGTTTATTTAACTTTGTTTTAGGGCTACAAGCCAATGAAGTTACAACTCCCTGAATGAAAATAACTAAAATGCAATTGACTTTATGGCTTCAACCCACTGATAGTCATCAATTATGCACATTATATTTGAGGTGAATCTTATCACACTTTGAACATGCACTTACACATCTTCACACACTTCCATCATACTCTTATCATCTTTTATCTTCTATATATATCATCGTCACACTTACAAAATACAAATTAAGTTGGCCATAAACAAGAGAATATGAAACTTGTAGCATGCTGACCTTCATATCCATTGGTACTATACAAAAATGATAAAACATTATTTACCTTTCTCTCAAATGAGTCAACAAGACCCATACAACATATTCAATCACTTCTTAAACTCCAATCACTCTTGAATTAGTGGCACATACCATCAACATACCTTAGTCATCACTAATACATTTGACTACAAAATATGACGAAACTGATCGACAAAATATGTAAAATATGGTGTTCATCGGGTGCTTGTAAAATTTGATGTGTAATTTCCAATTTTTAAAAAATTTATCCCCGACATTCGTTGAAATTTTGATGAACCTTGGGTTCGTTGAAATGTCGGTTATCATTTCCGTCAAATTTTTTATAGACATGAAAAATTAAAAAAAATCAAATTGTGGCTGACATAAAGAAAAGTGTGTTCGCACCTGATTTATTGCGACAGTGTTTTGCTCTACTTGAGACAGTTTGTGGAGAACTAAGGATGATTTTTTTGGGAAAAATCAGAAAAAATTCAAGAAGATATCACCAGGTTGAGGGTAGTCATTGTCTTTTTGTAGAATTCAGTTGTGAAGTTAGATTTGTAGTTCTAGGTTTGAAAATCATATTTTAAAGCAACATCTCATCAGATTTCATTTTTATAGGTTAAGGGTTTTGAGAATTTCATGTCCAAATTTTGTTGTGTGGAATCACCATAAGATCACAACCAAGGAATAGATTCTTGTGACCGTAATTATTTGATCCATAACTGTATTGGTCATAAGGCATAGTTGTGCTATAACAAATATAGGATGCATTCATGTGTGACCCAAGTTTAATGTGGCTATGTTGTGATAGAAATGGAGGCACCCATATAATGTAGTTAATTAAGGTTGTATAATGTAGGTGTCAATCATCATTGGGTGCATTAAGTTTGTCTCAAGTTTAACAAGTTAGAATGTAATTATAGCATGATCGAAGAGTGATTACCTCTTGCTACAATAAAGAGCCTATAACTCTGGTTGATATGCAGAGTGGTTGTGTTATATCAATTATGTAGTGCATTCAAGCACAACCCATGTTTAATGGGCTATTCTAGAGATTGATCAAGATTTTCTAAACCTTATGAATGTTACTTGACATATATTTGCATAATCTCAAATTCCTTCAGAGGCTTTTGAAGTATCAATGTATCCTATATAGGGTTTAGAATGATTTCTTTTAATTAAAAAAATAAATAAATGATGTATTTCCCTGTAATTAGATAATGTGGAGATCTCCTAAATCTGCCCCAGCACACTGTCCTCTTTGGTACTGTATTCATTACTCTAGCTACTAGGTTTTTGCATGTGACATCTTTAATATCTTCATGACCGTGGCTTTTAGATAGATCTTAGTCTTTGCTTTAATCTTTTTCATGGTAACCCTTGAGTTCCATAATCCACCTTCAATCTCTTCTAAGAACGTTGTCTCAAGATAGACTACATAGTATGCATATAGAGCAAGTCCTTCAGACCTGCCATTGTTGCAAACCACCACTCACTGCCTTGCTTAAAATGTTGCCTCCATAAGCACAATAGCATGTTTTAAAATCATGGTTGCTAGTGATTGACCATTCCACTTTCATCATGAAGATACAATGAGATTTTTATCTTCAAACACAAGGCATTATGGAAGATAACATTGTGAATTGTTTGTTGTGTATGATTCAATTTTCTTGCATATTTATTGCTTTGCTAACTTCCTTTAAGACTGGGTATTGCACCCTCAACTGTAATCTCAAATAGCTCACTCACTATCACTTGAAGATTCCTTTCATGAGCATCCTTCTATAAAATCAAACTATGCCCTATAGACTTCCTACTTAATACAGGGGACTCATTGTTTCATGGTATTGTAGTTCTTAAGATCCTTCAACCTTATTGACACTACTTCACAGTCCACAAGGTATTATTCATTATTTTTCCATCTTTGGTGAGTCTCAAAACACTGCTCAAACATGCAATCCTCTACTCCATTATACAATATTAATGGCTAAGAAGAAACATTGAACCTATGATTACCACTGTTACTTCATTTGGATAGTCATTCCCTGATTGCATTGCCTTGTCTAACACTACCAAAAGCATTTGAAAAACCCTTAAGGTCAGCAAGGGGGTAAGGAAACTCACTGTTAAAATCTCCACTTTACTATGCAAGGTTTGAGCTTTATTATCTTGTCACTGCTTAGCCTATTTTTGACTGTCACATCTCAAGTGACTGTCATTCTTCTTACCGTAGATTGCATTTATAAATGTCACTAAGCTACATAGTGTTGTTATTGGCTACAATCTTTAGATTGCAAGATTTTGTTATTACCTACAATGTCTCAATCTTTTGGTATTGCAACCTAACTAATCGCTATATTGTTATATGTTTCTACGAGGCCTGGGGTTTGTACCCTAATCATGCTCTTACCAATGCTTCTGTTGTTTTTTATTAGGGCTCTCTCAATGTTGAGGGCCCTAGGGATAAGCTCGTCATAAGAAGTGACACATTGCATCTTTAACTAAAAGGATAAATCGTATTGACATTAGCAATGATGATTCTGACTCATTGCTCCTTAGGAATGGGTCACTTGCTCTTACTAGCTCGCTACCTCCATTGTTGTAGGAATTTTGTGATCAAGTTCAATATTCTGATTTTAGGAGTCTTAACGGTTGGAAATCATAGTAAAATCAGAATTTAATAAGTTTTGGAATTAGCATTGTAAAGTGTTTTTGGGGTCATTAACTTCATACTATCTTTTCTTTTGCAGGGGTGGTTGCATGCCAAATTTTTTTGAGGTGTTAAATATCAAAGTGTGGAATTATGTTACACCTGTCTATGAATAAAAATTATTGGAGTGTGAGGTTTGCATTATTTTTTGAAGGAATCTAAATAGTCGAAACTTGAAAGTAAAATAAATAATGGGATAATATTAGTCAGGAACCAAAATGAAGAGACACTTGATAGATTGTGGGCTAGAAATTGAAAAGAAAGGTGATGGGAAATGTTATTGTCCTTGCAATAAGTACAGGGTTTAAAGAAAGATGAATTTTAATCACTAGCGGTAACGACAGGCAGCATGGTCACATTGAAGGGGGGCATGATTATCATCCATTGGTAAGTTGTTCATTATATGTGTTTATATTGATTGAATTTGTAAATGTTTATATTGTTTTAACTTTTTATATATATAATCAATTGATCATGATCATGGTTTATTTGTGTCTATCATTATTATAAAGGTGGGGTGCCCTAGGGTAGATGATATGGATTATCACAGCCCGAAGAATGTGGGTTTGCAAGCGGATGAACATGGAGCTGTGAATATCGAAGATGAAGTTAATGATCCTATGGAAGAATATGGTCATGCGCCATAAAACATAGTTGAAGATGATGTTACAAATACATTGATCCATGCCACATTTAGTGGTAGAGCTGATCATGATGATGAAGATGACTTTGATGATGTTCATGATTTACCTCTACTTGACAAGGCATATGAGCCCCTTTATGAAGGCTCTAAAACAACTCTTCTCTCTACTGTATTGTTGCTATTGAATGTGAAGGTTATGAATGGTTTATCAAACATAGCAATCTCACAGATGTTAAGGTATGTCATTATATGTCATCTTTTTTCATCACTAGTAAATAAAGGATGAAATATGTACCATTAATATTCTTTATATGAACAAATTATTTTTTGTTGTAGATTGATTGGTGAATTTTTGTTACCACCATCAAATATTTTACCTCGCTCATACCGAGATTTATGTGCCATTATGAAGATATTAGAATGAATTATCAAACAATAGATACCATGTCCCAATGATCATATTATATCATAAACAAGAATTTACAACTGAAGAATGCCCAAAATGTCATATCAGTAGATATCGAATAGATCAACTAACAAAAAGGTGCCTCGCAAGGTTCTTCGTTATATTCCCATTATTCTACGTATGCAACGATTATTTAGGTGTGAAAGCTTAGCGCAAGTGATGGATTACCATGCACAGAATAGAAGTGGAATGGGAATTCGCCCCAGTACCTAGATGGTTCTGCCGATTAGGGACATGGAGGAAAAATGGCCACACTTTAAAGAAGAACCACCGTAATCTCGAGCTTTTCATTGGGGCGGATGGTGTCAATCCATTTGGAGAGCTGAGATCTATTTACTCAGTGTGGCCTATTTTTGTTATCAACAATAACATTCCTCCATGGATGTCAATAAAGAGGGAGCACATAATGTTGTCAATGATTGTTTCAGGTATTTGTTTACATCAATTTTCTTTAATCTAGTAGCATCTCATTTGTCTTATTTGTTGTATAATGACTTATATTTTTTCATTCAATAGTCATGTACATTAATTTATATATATTGCTGTAAAATGGTTATAATAATTATGTAATGTTTATGTTCATTCAACTAGCTAAGTACCAAGTTAAAGATATGAATGTATATATCGAGCTTCTTATCGATGAGTTAATAAAGTTATGGAATGGCATCACTATTTATGACGTCTCCATACCAATAGGACAAAGATAATTTCAATTCCATGCAATGCTTGTATGGACAATTCATGATGCCCCAGGGCTAAAACATTTTTGTGGTATGTTATAATGTTCGACTGCACTTTAACAATATTTAATTTGATGAAGTAGATATCATGAATATTTTTAAAATAATCTATTCATTATATATAATTATAAAATTGACATATTTAATCCTAATTATATATCATATTACCGGTCTTCAAACAAAGGAAAATTTGCATGTCAATTTGTGGTCCAAAGATGAAATCTAGGTCATTCAACAAGTTTAGGAAAAGAGGTGTTTGATGAGTATAACGCTTCCTCCACTTAGAAATCATAAGTATCGAACTACTGAAAACATCTTTTTGATGGGAAGAGGAGACTACATCAAACCACGAAGAATGTGCCCTTGCCTACTTGGAATTTGAATATAGCCAAATTAATTGTCAAGGTTATACGATGGATCAAATTGTTTATCTATCATATATGATATGTTTTGAATTTATCTTTTATATTGTGTTGTGTTTACTCATGTTGTAATTAATGATGTTGATTGTCGTCATTATTTGTTTGCTTATATGCTTCATGAGGTTGTCAAGGGATTAATGAATTAGAGCTTCCACGAGGGTGAAAAAGTTATCAGGAACATTTAATGGAATTTCTACTACATGAGTAACTTCGAAATTGTGCATTTATTTGATATATGCATATAGGAAAGGAAATATAACTGAGAAATGTTATGGAAAATATTGGATGGAAAGCATGACAAAGAAAAAATTGTCAAAATTTGTAGTGACATTCAAGAAGCCAATCATGCAATGAAAAATGTCATTCAATTAAATAGTGATAGAGACCAAATTAATATAAGTGCCCTTCCTTGGTTATTAATAGAGCAGCAAAGTAATGCTATAAAAGAAGTCATACAAAAATTTTGATTTCCCACAAGATTTGCTGCGAACGTAAACAATATAATAACAAAGAAAGGTGAATTGGGGCCAGGGATGAAAACACATGATTGGCATACCTTCATTAAGGTAATTATTTTGGTATATTATATACACTTGTATAATGCATGTACTTTTCAGCGTATTGTGTTTACTAATTTTGGAAAAATAATGAAAAGATCATTTTATAATTTTTGCAATATGTTCTACCTCTATCTCTCCTAGACAACTTTGACAACAATGTCAAGCAAGTTATATATGATCTTGGAAAATACATGAGGTAAATAGCGAGATTTGTTCAAATCACTGTATACATCTTATAATTGTCATTTGTTTTACTTGTTATGTAATATACTATATATTTTTGTTAAATATCGTTAATATATTTGTGACTTGAATCACTTATAGATGGCTATTATCTAAAGAAATCCATAAAAAGATATAAATTATTGGAAAAGAAAAATTCCTCATCTAATGTGTGAAATGCAAAAGTGTCTACTTTCAACGTTTTTCGATGCACAAGAACACCACCTCATACACCAAGTTGAGGAGATTGAATTGTGTGGACTTGTACACACAAGGTCAATGTGGATGGTTGAGAGGCACTTGAAATTTTTGAAGGCTTTTGTTAGACAAAAAGCACATCCTGAGGGTTCTATGGTGGAGGGATATATGGTATACTAGACCATGGTGTACATTAGTGAATATTTTCCTAAGTTTGCAGCAAAGATCCATTTAGATCACATTTGGGATCCCAACTCCATTAACAAATTCGAAGGGAAGTACCTATTGGGGAAAGGTAGATTGAGGAAAGTGAGAGGTAATTATAAGATGGTCATGGAGATTAATTGGAATGCATTTTTTATGTATATTGTACTTATTTAATTTTTAATCTTCAATATACATCAATTATAAATTAAAGATATATCTTGTGGTATTTAACTAATTATCATTCGTTTGTGAATTTCAATTTATTTTTAGTGCAGGTTAGTTTGGTGGGATGCACTACATGCAGTACTAGCACAATCTTGATTGGATGATGATATGGATTGAGCGATCTCAACAATCGGTCATGCATTAACATGGGAAGGTGTGGCTTCATTGGTTAAAGAAGCTCATCATAATGGAGATTCCAATGTTACACAAAAGGAAATTGATTTAGCATATGGTTTAAGAGATAAACAGGTACATATAAATATATTAATCACCCATATTATTTAATTATTTTCAAGTATATTGATGTATATATATGTTGAGTTTTTTTTTTGCATACATTCGGCTAAGAATAAATATCTTTATCAACTGATGATATTGCAATGATTTTTACATGTTTGACATATTGCAGGTGAAACACCACAAGGCTATGTGGTGCAATGGTCGTAAATTTTGAATAAAATTTTTGGATGACATGAAGAAAAAACTTGTGATTACGGTATAAAATCGATCTTCGGGAATTTGACTAATGTTTCCATCTAGAAGCGACATACATCGAAGTCTCAAAAATTGATACTATGGGATTTTGGATGATATACTTGAGTGTGACTTTAAGTCGCTGAATTAATTTTGTTAAGTCATCCTATGGTATAGGCTACAATTGAATGAAAATGATCCCGGAAGAACTGTTATTGAACATGATAATGGATTTACCATGGTCAATACAAGGTCGATCGAGTGAGCTAGAAATGAGCCCTATGTTCTTCCAAGCCAATGTGAGCAGATATTTTACTCAAAGGTTCCAGGTAAACTGAGTTGGTCATTTGTTATTAAGACATGATCAAGAGGCCAACAAAGTATAATGTGGTGGAAGAAGATCGCGAGAAAGAACTAAGAAGATGATGTAGATGATGGTCGAAGGGATCAATGGTTAGTTGATGATGTCGGCGAAGATGTGAAGAGGGAGGAACTAGATATTGATGATGATGTAGGAGTTAGTGTTCATGAAGATGAAGATCGTATGGATGATGACATTATCGAAACTGATTTTTGATGATGATGATGATGATATGACCAATCATACAATGTAGAATGCGGATGGGATGATACAAACAAAAAGTTGGATGAAGAAGAAGATCAATGACATTAAAATGTATGAGTTATATGATTATATTATCTATTTGATATTAATTTCTTGATAGAATTATATTTGACTTATGTGGTTATATAATTAATTCATGATGTTTTTAATTTTTATTCCATTACATAATTAATTTAATGATGTACTTTTAATGTTTGAAAGGTAAAAAAATTAAAACATTTCAATAGTGATGTTAACAACCTTGAAATTATTGTGTTTTATGTTTCATGTGTGATCACAAAAGATTAAAAAGTCAGTTGTAGAGGTGGTTGTTCAGTGGTTGACGTGTATGTTGGTTCTTTTTACAATGTAACCAGGTTTGTCTTCTAATATACCTATGGAATTGCCAATTCTAGTCGAAGGAAACTCAAAGGACCTGGACCAACTAATGAGGACTTTAAAAGCCTCCTACACTTTGGGCTCTGCAAGACCCGGGAGGGTGATCCCTTAATGTGTTTACAACCTCTGCACCATTATTAAGTTACCGGTTTGGTTTTGGGTTCGGGTTCGGGTTCGAGAACCTGATTCGCCGGTTTGGTAAAATTTCTTTTTGGGGTTGGGTTTGTTTTGGGTTTGGTAATACAAAAACATATAAAAGTTAGAAATCTATACATATTTGTAGCAGTAATTAAGTTTAGAATACACCACCATACTAATAGTCAAATAACATAGCAAAAATACACCACCACTTTATACTCAAATGTCATGATATAGATTCATTTGGCATATTTTTTTGCTTCCTCTTCAAACATAGGATTTGAGAAGTATGTATCCAAATTTTAGATCTAAGAACATGTTTTGCATTTGTTTGAGCTGTCAAAAGTAGGTATGCACAACTTTCCTAACCTTCATTGTAAGTCCTAGCTATGGGTTCCTCTCTCTTTCTTGGGTCTGTTTCTTAGCTTCAATTGGCAAAAATTGGTAACAGACATTATTTCATGAGATTATTCCTAACAGATGTATACTCATTTAGGTAGTCCAAATAGCTCTGTCCTACATTCTTTTGTCCCTCTGACCATCTAGGTCTTCTGCTCTATCCAAAATTTAGGCATCAGGGGTCTACTTACTGATCCTATTATTGTTCTAGTATTATTATTGTTGTTGTTGTTTGCAAAGTTAATTGCATCATTTTTCATATTTTCAACATTCATGTCAATAACTTGGTCAATTGCTGCTATCCTTGTATAAGTGCATTTAGTTGTTGCTCTATATTAATGTCCTCATGTGAATTTCTTTTATCTTTGTTTTCCATGATTTCTTCTACTTCCAAATCTACAAATGAAAATCCTTCTGTATTTTCCAAACATTGAAATTGTGGCCTTTTGAGTTTTATCTGATAGCACTTGTTTATTTTATCACTTGTATGCATATGGAGTGTATTTCTACATCAATCTGTTAGTGACCCAACAGGCTAGTAGGAAAACTAGCTTAGATACCAGTAAAATATCCCTATTTGATTTTTTTGTATTTTTGACAAATGTTTGACAAAATACTTATGAACTAAATAAATGCAAGAAATTGATTTACTTTGGTCTAACCACAATTCACACAGCTATAAAAATAAAATACTAATGGTATTCAATTGAAATTTATCTCAACACAGCTACACACGAAGACAACACATATCTATTTCATGTGTTAGAGGCAAATATTAGGGTTAGAGGGAATAAAATAGTCTTTAAAAGTCAACAAAATGTCAAAAAATTAAT
>VDFB02058242.1:166098811-166202892 GCA_007258455.2 Sequoia sempervirens | reverse complement strand
TGTATTATGTGTTGGTGTCTTAGGTAGTGAGCTTCAATATTTAGTATCAGATTTCTCTTTTCCTAATATTATCCCTAATGATCCTAGACTAGTGCATCATGTTTTATATGGCTAGGATAGTCTCCATATAAGCATACATGTAAGGTTCAAAAGTGGGAGAATTGGGAAGTCCTACAACTCGGATCAATAATGTCATAATATCCATAATCTCATTATGAAAGCTACTTCTATATAATACCTTATGCATTTTTATACTGATTTCTCTAATTTTTTCATCCATTTCATGTTAATTATTCTTTTACACCATTTTTATGCATCATTGAATTTTTTTACAACTTCTTCTCTTCCAATGAAAGTTACTCTAGTGTAGAAAGGGATATTGATGATATACTTGATATAGTTAGTCTGCGTACATATATAAATACTCTACCTCAAGCAATGAATTGTGTTTTATCCATATCATAGTTGTTTGTGCTTTCAAATACTAGTTTTGTAAACTCCATGGCAACTCGGAAACAATTTTTTTTCCAAGCCTTTAAAAACAATCTTTTTTTCCCACATGGTGGTATAGTCACTATTCATCCTTTTGTGGAAGTCATCCAAAAATATGTGTCATAAATATATGTCAAAAATGACACCCCATGTGGGATTAATTTTGGAAGGCATGGATATTCCCTTGAATTTGTGTTTCATCATTTTCACCCTCTTACTCATCTATCCTACATGATATAGGAAATCATATGTTACCAAATTGTTTGTTTAAGGTTTTGGCAATGTTGATCAATAATTCATAAACTTATTTGATTTTATTACTAGTTCTCTAGCTTTATTGTCTATCAACTAGGGTTTTAATATATCAAAATTATAGAAATTTAGATTTTTCCTTCACTTTTCACATTAGTGGCATTTTGTACACTCTTAATATAACCTTTTCTAGAATTCAAATCCATAAAATAAAATCAGTAAGATTCTATTGAATTTACATGGGATTTCATGGTGGTAGATACCTAAATTTGTTAAAAATCAAACCTATGAGATTGTCACAAAATCTACTAGTATTTTTCTCCTTCTAAAAATTTTGAATAATTGATGTTTAAATTTTCTTATGATAATTTTAACCTTGATAGACACTTTCAAGATTTTCTTATGCATGCATTGAAATTATTTTGTGATGTAATGTATTAACAAATTAAGCTTAAAGATTATAAAAATCCTTAGAATCAATGTTGCATTCAATGTTGATTATGGACGAATGTGGGTAATTAATGTGCAAGTGGGAAAATCACTTGAGAGAGTTTGAATTGGAACTAGACTTTTACTTTTTGAGATTTTTCAATATGCCAGGTTTAGATGGATGATTATTTTCTACCTTAAGCATTTTATTTCCTTTTATTAATCCTTTGTGGGAACTTTGACATGAACAAGTAAGTATGCTTATATTAAAAATGTTCAGGATCAAATATGTATCATTTCTTTGTAAAAGCTTCTTATGTGGATATTTTACTTAAAATTAGTTTTGTAAAAGATCCTAAGTGGACTAGTTATGTTTTGGCTAAATGGTCTGGTGATGTGAACATGATGTGATGCTAATGTCACCTTTGTACAAAGTTCCAAAAGTTATAATGGAATCAGTTCTAATGAAAATGCATAGAATGGTCTAATTCAAATGATAGAAAGGAATTCATGAGTGACCAATGATATAAGAATTCAACATTACCATGATGTCATAGGCTTCATGAAACTCTATCAATATTGCCTAAAGTTAATCTAGTTGAGGTAGAAAATGAAACTTCACAAGGAATGATGGTGTGAATATTATGACAACAAGGTGTTAGGTTGTGTAGAAATATCAAGTGAAATAGTCTAATTATACATAGAAAGTGTCAATTTAGATAGCAATCCAACTCCCATATTCATCAAATGTTAGCTTACAAAATATTGAGTGAAAAAAGTTCTAAGTGAACCAGTTGTGTTTGGTCACTAATTAGTGTAGTACAATTATGTAGTATCTTTCCATAGAAAAATAAAATTTGTAGGAAAATGAAGGAAAATTGTGTTGAACACAACAGAATAATGAGAGGGGGGTGAATCAGTATACTTCAAATTTCAATCCCAATTAATAAATACTAAAGCTAAGTTATTCCAATTAAGAATTCATCTACTTAATCAAGACAAGAAAGAAGAAAAACATCAACACAAGAACACAGTTGACACCAGATCTATGTGGAAAACCTTACAAGGGAAAAACCATAATGAGAAATTCTACTAGGAGTTACTATCCTAATCTAGCCTCACAAGTAAATAACAATTACAAATTTGATTTATAGCTACAACCAAAGGAAGATACAACCCCTTGTTTATTTAACTTTGTTTTAGGGCTACAAGCCAATGAAGTTACAACTCCCTGAATGAAAATAACTAAAATGCAATTGACTTTATGGCTTCAACCCACTGATAGTCATCAATTATGCACATTATATTTGAGGTGAATCTTATCACACTTTGAACATGCACTTACACATCTTCACACACTTCCATCATACTCTTATCATCTTTTATCTTCTATATATATCATCGTCACACTTACAAAATACAAATTAAGTTGGCCATAAACAAGAGAATATGAAACTTGTAGCATGCTGACCTTCATATCCATTGGTACTATACAAAAATGATAAAACATTATTTACCTTTCTCTCAAATGAGTCAACAAGACCCATACAACATATTCAATCACTTCTTAAACTCCAATCACTCTTGAATTAGTGGCACATACCATCAACATACCTTAGTCATCACTAATACATTTGACTACAAAATATGACGAAACTGATCGACAAAATATGTAAAATATGGTGTTCATCGGGTGCTTGTAAAATTTGATGTGTAATTTCCAATTTTTAAAAAATTTATCCCCGACATTCGTTGAAATTTTGATGAACCTTGGGTTCGTTGAAATGTCGGTTATCATTTCCGTCAAATTTTTTATAGACATGAAAAATTAAAAAAAATCAAATTGTGGCTGACATAAAGAAAAGTGTGTTCGCACCTGATTTATTGCGACAGTGTTTTGCTCTACTTGAGACAGTTTGTGGAGAACTAAGGATGATTTTTTTGGGAAAAATCAGAAAAAATTCAAGAAGATATCACCAGGTTGAGGGTAGTCATTGTCTTTTTGTAGAATTCAGTTGTGAAGTTAGATTTGTAGTTCTAGGTTTGAAAATCATATTTTAAAGCAACATCTCATCAGATTTCATTTTTATAGGTTAAGGGTTTTGAGAATTTCATGTCCAAATTTTGTTGTGTGGAATCACCATAAGATCACAACCAAGGAATAGATTCTTGTGACCGTAATTATTTGATCCATAACTGTATTGGTCATAAGGCATAGTTGTGCTATAACAAATATAGGATGCATTCATGTGTGACCCAAGTTTAATGTGGCTATGTTGTGATAGAAATGGAGGCACCCATATAATGTAGTTAATTAAGGTTGTATAATGTAGGTGTCAATCATCATTGGGTGCATTAAGTTTGTCTCAAGTTTAACAAGTTAGAATGTAATTATAGCATGATCGAAGAGTGATTACCTCTTGCTACAATAAAGAGCCTATAACTCTGGTTGATATGCAGAGTGGTTGTGTTATATCAATTATGTAGTGCATTCAAGCACAACCCATGTTTAATGGGCTATTCTAGAGATTGATCAAGATTTTCTAAACCTTATGAATGTTACTTGACATATATTTGCATAATCTCAAATTCCTTCAGAGGCTTTTGAAGTATCAATGTATCCTATATAGGTTTTAGAATGATTTCTTTTAATTAAAAAAATAAATAAATGATGTATTTCCCTGTAATTAGATAATGTGGAGATCTCCTAAATCATTCTGCAGCACACCTCTTTGGTACTGTGATTCATTACTCTAGCTAATAGGTTTTGTACGTGACATCTTTTAATATCTTCGCGACCGTATTTTTAGATAGATCTGTCTTGCTTTAATCTTTCATGGTAACCCTTGAGTTCCATAATCCACCTTCTTTCAATCTTTAAGAACGTTGTCTCAAGATAATTACATAGTATGTATATAGAGCAAGTCCTTCGGCACACTGATTGCCGAACTGACCACAGGATTTACCAACATACACAGATTCACTGACATTATTTTGCTAACTTCCTTTAAGACTGGTATTTCACCTCAAATCAGAATTCTAAATAGCTCACTCACTATCACTTGAAGATTCCTTTCATGAGCATCCTTCTATAAAATCAAACTATGCCCTATGTATCTCCTGTAATTTCTAATACAGGGACTCATTTGTTTCATGGTATTGTAGTTCTTAAGATCCTTCAACCTTATTGACACTACTCACCCACAAGGTATTATTCATTATTTTTCCATCTTTGTCTCAAACACTCTGCCAAACATGCAATCCTCTATCTCCATTATACAATATTAATGGCTAAGAAGAAATTACTGAACTCATGATTACCACTCTGCTACTTCATTTGGATAGCTCGGTCTCCTGACAGTTTCTTGCCTTGTCTAACACTACCAAAAAAGCATTTGAAAAACTCCCCGCGCCCAAGAAGGGGGAACATCAACTGACCACTTTGGTTTATTATTCAGATCAGCTATCTCTTCTTACCGTAGATTGCATTTACAAATGTCACTAAGCTACATAGTGTGCTTGTTATTGGCCAAGCAATCTTTTAGGACAAAAGATTTTGTTATTACCTACAATGTCTCAATCTTTTTGGTATTGCAACCTAACTAATCCGCTATAGTTATTATTTATGTTTCTACGGAGGCCTAGGGTTTGTACCCTAATCATGCTCTTACCAATGCTTCTGTTGCTTTTTATTAGGGCTCTCTCAATATTGAGGGCACTAGGGATAAGCTCGTCATAAGAAGTGACACATTGCATCTTTAACTAAAAGGATAAATCAGATTGCATTAGCAATGATGATTCCTGACTCATTCTTAGGAATGGGTCACTTGCTCTTTACTAGTTCACTACCTCCATTGTTGTAGGAACTTTTGTATCAAGTTCAATATTCGATTTTAGGAGTCTTAATGGTTGGAAATCATAGTAAAATCAAAATTTAATAAGTTTTGGAATTAGCATTGTAAAGTGTTTTTTGGGGTCATTAACTTCAGACTATCTTCTTTTTTGCAGGGGTGGTTGCATGCCAAATTTTGTTGGTGTTAAATATCAAAATTATTAGATTATGTTACCTGTCTATGAATAAAAATTATTGGAGTGTGAGTTTGATATTTTTTGAAGATCTAAATAGTCAAGCTTGGTAAAAAAAAATCATGTCAGATAATATTAGTCCAGGACAAAATGAAGAGACACTTGATAGATTGTGGGCTAAATTGAAAAGAAAGGGTGATGGGAAATGTTATTGTCCTTGCAATAATTGCAAGGGTTTAAAGAAAAGATGAATTTTAATCACAACAGCTGAGAAACATTGTAGGCAGCATGGTCACATTGAAGGGGGGCATGATTATCATCCATTGGTAAGTTGTTCATTATATGTGTTTATATTGATTGAATTTGTAAATGTTTATATTGTTTTAACTTTTTATATATATAATCAATTGATCATGATCATGGTTTATTTGTGTCTATCATTATTATAAAGGTGGGGTGCCCTAGGGTAGATGATATGGATTATCACAGCCCGAAGAATGTGGGTTTGCAAGCGGATGAACATGGAGCTGTGAATATCGAAGATGAAGTTAATGATCCTATGGAAGAATATGGTCATGCGCCATAAAACATAGTTGAAGATGATGTTACAAATACATTGATCCATGCCACATTTAGTGGTAGAGCTGATCATGATGATGAAGATGACTTTGATGATGTTCATGATTTACCTCTACTTGACAAGGCATATGAGCCCCTTTATGAAGGCTCTAAAACAACTCTTCTCTCTACTGTATTGTTGCTATTGAATGTGAAGGTTATGAATGGTTTATCAAACATAGCAATCTCACAGATGTTAAGGTATGTCATTATATGTCATCTTTTTTCATCACTAGTAAATAAAGGATGAAATATGTACCATTAATATTCTTTATATGAACAAATTATTTTTTGTTGTAGATTGATTGGTGAATTTTTGTTACCACCATCAAATATTTTACCTCGCTCATACCGAGATTTCATGCCATTAAGGAAAGATATTAGAAATTGGAGTATCAAGCAATAGATGCATGTCCCAATGATCATATTATATATCATAAACAACAAGAATTTACAACAGCATCGCCTGAAATGTCATGTTAGTAGATATCAATCGTGCATCAACTAACAAAAAGGTGCCCTCACAAGGTTCTTCGCTATATTCCCATTATTCCACGTATGCAACGATTATTTAGGTGTGAAAGCTTAGTGCAATTTATGGATTACCATGCATAGAATAGAAGTGGAGATGAAATTCTTCGAATGCCTAATAATATTATTCCTGTATTAGAGACATGGAGGAAAATGGCCACACTTTAAAGAAGAACCTTGTAATCTTAGGCTTTCATTGGGAGCAGACGGTGTCAATCCATTTGGAGAGCTGAGATCTATTTACTCAGTGTGGCCTATTTTTGTTATCAACAATAACATTCCTCCATGGATGTCAATAAAGAGGGAGCACATAATGTTGTCAATGATTGTTTCAGGTATTTGTTTACATCAATTTTCTTTAATCTAGTAGCATCTCATTTGTCTTATTTGTTGTATAATGACTTATATTTTTTCATTCAATAGTCATGTACATTAATTTATATATATTGCTGTAAAATGGTTATAATAATTATGTAATGTTTATGTTCATTCAACTAGCTAAGTACCAAGTTAAAGATATGAATGTATATATCGAGCTTCTTATCGATGAGTTAATAAAGTTATGGAATGGCATCACTATTTATGACGTCTCCATACCAATAGGACAAAGATAATTTCAATTCCATGCAATGCTTGTATGGACAATTCATGATGCCCCAGGGCTAAAACATTTTTGTGGTATGTTATAATGTTCGACTGCACTTTAACAATATTTAATTTGATGAAGTAGATATCATGAATATTTTTAAAATAATCTATTCATTATATATAATTATAAAAATTGACATATTTAATCTAATTATATATCATATTGCAGGTCTTCAAACAAAGGGAAAATTTGCATGTCCAATTTGTGGTCCAAAGATGAAATCTCGTCATTCAACAAGTTTAGGAAAGAAGGTGTTTGATGAGTATAAGCACTTCCTCCATAGAAATCATAAGTATCGAACTACTGAAAAACATCTTTTCAATGGGAAAGAGGAGACTACATCAAAACCACGAAGAATGTCACCTTGCCTATGGAATTTGGAATATAATAGAATTAATTGTCAAGGTTATACATTGGATCAAATTGTTTATCTATCATATATGATATGTTTTGAATTTATCTTTTTATATTGTGTTGTGTTTACTCATGTTGTAATTGACAATGTTGATTGTCGTCATTAATTTGTTTAACTTATATGCTTCATGAAGGTTGTCAAGGGATTAATGGTCAGCTTCCACAGGGACTGAAAAGTTATCCCAGACAATTTAGTAGGTTTCCCTACTATGAGTAGCTACAAATTGTGCATTTATTTGATATAATGCATATAGGAAAGAATATAACAGAAATGTTATGGAAAATATTGGATGGAAGGCATGACAAAGAAAAAATTGTCAAAATTTGTAGTGACATTCAAGAAGCCAATCATGCAATGAAAAATGTCATTCAATTAAATAGTGATAGAGACCAAATTAATATAAGTGCCCTTCCTTGGTTATTAATAGAGCAGCAAAGTAATGCTATAAAAGAAGTCATACAAAAATTTTGATTTCCCACAAGATTTGCTGCGAACGTAAACAATATAATAACAAAGAAAGGTGAATTGGGGCCAGGGATGAAAACACATGATTGGCATACCTTCATTAAGGTAATTATTTTGGTATATTATATACACTTGTATAATGCATGTACTTTTCAGCGTATTGTGTTTACTAATTTTGGAAAAATAATGAAAAGATCATTTTATAATTTTTGCAATATGTTCTACCTCTATCTCTCCTAGACAACTTTGACAACAATGTCAAGCAAGTTATATATGATCTTGGAAAATACATGAGGTAAATAGCGAGATTTGTTCAAATCACTGTATACATCTTATAATTGTCATTTGTTTTACTTGTTATGTAATATACTATATATTTTTGTTAAATATCGTTAATATATTTGTGACTTGAATCACTTATAGATGGCTATTATCTAAAGAAATCCATAAAAAGATATAAATTATTGGAAAAGAAAAATTCCTCATCTAATGTGTGAAATGCAAAAGTGTCTACTTTCAACGTTTTTCGATGCACAAGAACACCACCTCATACACCAAGTTGAGGAGATTGAATTGTGTGGACTTGTACACACAAGGTCAATGTGGATGGTTGAGAGGCACTTGAAATTTTTGAAGGCTTTTGTTAGACAAAAAGCACATCCTGAGGGTTCTATGGTGGAGGGATATATGGTATACTAGACCATGGTGTACATTAGTGAATATTTTCCTAAGTTTGCAGCAAAGATCCATTTAGATCACATTTGGGATCCCAACTCCATTAACAAATTCGAAGGGAAGTACCTATTGGGGAAAGGTAGATTGAGGAAAGTGAGAGGTAATTATAAGATGGTCATGGAGATTAATTGGAATGCATTTTTTTATGTATATTGTACTTATTTAATTTTTAATCTTCAATATACATCAATTATAAATTAAGGTCATATACTGTGGTATTTAACTAATTATACGTCGTTTGTGAATTTCAATTTATTTTGGTACAGTTGGTTGAGATTGGGATGCACTACATTTGTACATTGCTAACAATCTTGATTGGATGATGATATGGATTGAACGATCTCAACAATCTGGTCATGCATTAACATGGGAAGGTGTGGCTTCATTGGTTAAAGAAGCTCATCGTAATGGAGATTCCAATGTTACACAAAGGGAAATTGATTTAGCATATGGTTTAAGAGAGAAATAGGTATGTATAAATATATTAATCACCCATATTATTTAATTATTTTCAAGTATATTGATGTATATATATCTTGAGATTGTTTTCTTTGCATACATTTGGCCAAGAATAAATATGTTTCTTATCAATCGATGATATTGCAATAATTTTGTTACGTTTGACATATTAGGTGAAACACCACAAGGTTATGTGGTGCAATGGTTGTAAATTCCAAATCAAAATGCTGGATGACATGAAAAACTTGTGATTCTCGTATAAATGCAAAATTTCGTGACTAATGTTTCATCTAGAAGCTTACATACATCCGTAGTCTCAGAAAATTGATACTATGGAATTTTGGATGATATACTTGAGTGTGAATTTAAGTCCTTCAGATTAATTTTGTTCGTCGTCCTATGGTATAGGCTACGATTGAATGAAAATGATCCCGGAAGAACTGTTATTGAACATGATAATGGATTTACCATGGTCAATACAAGGTCGATCGAGTGAGCTAGAAATGAGCCCTATGTTCTTCCAAGCCAATGTGAGCAGATATTTTACTCAAAGGTTCCAGGTAAACTGAGTTGGTCATTTGTTATTAGACATGATCCAAGAGGAAGGAAAGTAAAGTATAATGTGGTGGAAGAAGAAGATACTCAAGAACTAGAAGATGATGTAGATGATGATCAGGATCAATGGTTAGTTGATGATGTCCCTGACGAAGATGTCGAAGAGGAGGAACTAGATGATGATGATGTAGGAGTTAGTGTTCATGAAGATGAGATCGTATGGATGATGACATTATCGAAACTGATTTTGATGATGATGATGATGATATGACCAATCCTTACAATGTCGAATGATCGGATGATACGATTAAAGAGTTGGATGAAGAAGAAGATCAATGACATTAAAATGTAGAAGTTATGCAATTATATTATCTATTTGATATTAATTTCTTGATAGAATTATATTTGACTTATGTGGTTACATAATTAATTCATGATGTTTTTAATTTTTATGCCATTACATAATTAATTTAATGATGTACTTTTTAATGTTTGAAAGGTCAAAAAATTAAAACATTTCAATAGTGATGTTAACAACCTTGAAATTAGTGTGTTTTATGTTTCATGTGATCACAAAAGATTAAAAAGTCAGTTGTAGAGGTGGTTGTTCAGTGGTTGACGTGTATGTTGGTTCTTTTTACAATGTAACCAGGTTTGTCTTCTAATATACCTATGGAATTGCCAATTCTAGTCGAAGGAAACTCAAAGGACCTGGACCAACTAATGAGGACTTTAAAAGCCTCCTACACTTTGGGCTCTGCAAGACCCGGGAGGGTGATCCCTTAATGTGTTTACAACCTCTGCACCATTATTAAGTTACCGGTTTGGTTTTGGGTTCGGGTTCGGGTTCGAGAACCTGATTCGCCGGTTTGGTAAAATTTCTTTTTGGGGTTGGGTTTGTTTTGGGTTTGGTAATACAAAAACATATAAAAGTTAGAAATCTATACATATTTGTAGCAGTAATTAAGTTTAGAATACACCACCATACTAATAGTCAAATAACATAGCAAAAATACACCACCACTTTATACTCAAATGTCATGATATAGATTCATTTGGCATATTTTTTTGCTTCCTCTTCAAACATAGGATTTGAGAAGTATGTATCCAAATTTTAGATCTAAGAACATGTTTTGCATTTGTTTGAGCTGTCAAAAGTAGGTATGCACAACTTTCCTAACCTTCATTGTAAGTCCTAGCTATGGGTTCCTCTCTCTTTCTTGGGTCTGTTTCTTAGCTTCAATTGGCAAAAATTGGTAACAGACATTATTTCATGAGATTATTCCTAACAGATGTATACTCATTTAGGTAGTCCAAATAGCTCTGTCCTACATTCTTTTGTCCCTCTGACCATCTAGGTCTTCTGCTCTATCCAAAATTTAGGCATCAGGGGTCTACTTACTGATCCTATTATTGTTCTAGTATTATTATTGTTGTTGTTGTTTGCAAAGTTAATTGCATCATTTTTCATATTTTCAACATTCATGTCAATAACTTGGTCAATTGCTGCTATCCTTGTATAAGTGCATTTAGTTGTTGCTCTATATTAATGTCCTCATGTGAATTTCTTTTATCTTTGTTTTCCATGATTTCTTCTACTTCCAAATCTACAAATGAAAATCCTTCTGTATTTTCCAAACATTGAAATTGTGGCCTTTTGAGTTTTATCTGATAGCACTTGTTTATTTTATCACTTGTATGCATATGGAGTGTATTTCTACATCAATCTGTTAGTGACCCAACAGGCTAGTAGGAAAACTAGCTTAGATACCAGTAAAATATCCCTATTTGATTTTTTTGTATTTTTGACAAATGTTTGACAAAATACTTATGAACTAAATAAATGCAAGAAATTGATTTACTTTGGTCTAACCACAATTCACACAGCTATAAAAATAAAATACTAATGGTATTCAATTGAAATTTATCTCAACACAGCTACACACGAAGACAACACATATCTATTTCATGTGTTAGAGGCAAATATTAGGGTTAGAGGGAATAAAATAGTCTTTAAAAGTCAACAAAATGTCAAAAAATTAATCAAAAATTGCAAAAACACGTTGAAAAAGTATGCTTGGGCACAAATTCTACCCGGGTTCGGACTGGGTTAAAAAAAAATGAACCCTGGCCGAACCCACAGTTAGGGTTTCGAACCCTGGTCGAACCCACAGTCAATTTTTTGAATCCAGAATGAATGTGATCAAATCAGACCCAAATTTTGAACCCAAACCAAACCTATATTGTACCCAGGCTTCCCAGGGCGAACCCAGTAACTTAGATTATTATAAACAACATTAACAATAGCAGATGATCTCACTTAATAGCTCAACACAATAAGATAATATCAACTAGAATTGGCTATTCATAGACAATATCAACTATCTGAAGTGTGAGATAACTAAACACAATCCATTGTATAAGATAGTCAATCATTTACAATTTGTAGCAAGCTCTAGGCAAAGACAAACAAATACTAAACTACATGAATAATTACAACTTAGATCAGTGCCATATATCCATTGCAGGAGTCAAATTTATAAGCATCTAGAGGTTTATAACAGATTTAATACATCACATATAAGATCCCTGACAATATTGCATTACAATTTCATCAGTATGCAATCTAACCCAGGACTACTTATCAAATCCCTATACAGCACATATCTGCCTATAATCCCATTCAAGCATTTTGATTAATTCCTTGAATTAAAGCTAAAATAGAATCATACACACCACAATAGTGAGATGGATAAAACAACCCTTAGTTATTTCATTGAAAGTTTAGATATGCATGTACAATGGAGAGACATGAGCTCGAATTTTCATTTCAACTCAAATGCTAGTACTGTTATACAACATTAAATCTCTATGAACTCAAAACCTATTACATAATGACTCAAAACCTAAATTGCATTTCTCTCTAAAACCATCGACTTTACAATTTTCTACAACTTCACCTAGACTCGAAAAATTATCTAACTTGATAACCCGTACTTCTGGCCTTGAAATCCTTCTTATAGAAAATGAAGGAGCAAACAAGCACCGGCCAGAAAGTACACCTGTCACCAGTCAATTGGAGCACCTGGTGATATTTCAAAATTTGTTACAACACCCACCACCTTGAAAAATATTCTTGTTTCATAAATTGTTACAACAGAGTCATTTGGAGCATATTCTTGTTCATCATGTCCAGAGGAAGGTTGATGCAATAACAAAAAACCACGCAAAACCCACACCAAGAAAGTCATCCATACAAAACTGAAACGTTGTAACTGACATCTGATTTGCCACCTGTGGTAGCCCACTCTTTTTACTCATCATCATTCAAATACTTAACCACCCACCTTTGGTATTCTTCGTCACCAGTCAAAATTAATCACCTCTTTTACCTTTGTACTATAAGGCAAATACTTTACTGCTACCTGATTAGCATCTCTTTCAAAAGATTCCAAAAATGAGCCGGTACCAATAATCTTATCCATACAATTTACCAACAAATCATAATCTGAGTCATGACAAATTATTTTAATTTGATTATTGATGGCTTTACTTGCTTCATCCTACCATTGTTGGAGTGTTTTGATTTCCCCCTGCTCATCAGTTATATTAGGTAACAGTGTGTTACCCCAATCATTGAAGTTCTTTACCAATTCCCTAATCTTCCTACTTAGATCATTTGGTAAGGTCTGAAAACCTTGCAATGATTTAACTAATATATAAGTAGGCTTCAATGATTGGGGCCTGTTATTTACATCAAACCTTGAGGCTTTATTCATAACATCTAGATTATTTTCCCTAGGGATCCAATTTTGAATTATTGGAATCACTATCCCCTGATCCCTATCAATATTATTTATTGCTTCAAATAGCAAAGAATACAAAGAATGTATAGAGGGCAGTTTATTATCCACATTTTCATTTAAATGCTCTAAAACAAGAGTAACAATTTCTTTTTCTTTTGAAAGAAAACCCTCCTCTTTTACCCTTAGTGATTTCTATAATTGATCAATTTTCTGCATGAGTTGCCTCTTTTTTGGATCAACATAGCACTCTATTTCTTCATCAACTTGTTCTAAAGGAGGGTTAAGAGTAGGATTTTGAATGGGAGACCCTGGTGTAGAAACATTTGGAGAAGCAGGAGGCATTGACCCTGCTTTGGGAGGTGATGTGCTAGTTCCTGAAGCATTGGATGTTTCCCCAGTATGTCTATACATGAACCTTTCTACTTTAGTTTGCAGCTCAACATTCCTCTATTTCATTTTACTATATTCTTTAATTAAAATGTTATACTTCTCCATTAGGCTCTTTCTTTTAGCCTCCTCCCTTTCAACAGTCTTTTGGGCCAACTTGGCCACATTCACAGTTAAACTAGTGGCTTCGGTTGTTGTAGTCTCTGAAGCCCTCTTTATTATTAATCCTCCTTTGAAATTTGGATTAATATTAGCATTGTCTAGCTTTCTTCCTTGTGGAGCCAATGCCCAAATTGCCAAGGTCTCATATTCTTCACTGAAGGTAGAGTTTTGTAATGTTGTCTTAACTTCTTCTTCAGAATTCTGAAAAGGATTCTTGGACTTTATAATGGCATTGAAAGCCACTGCATCTGCGATGTCCCATTCAGGAAAAATCAAAACACCAGCGTGATTCACTAGTTGTCTTCCTTCTTCAGGAATGATGTTTTTGAACTCTTCCATTAGTTCAGCTTTCACTTCTTCATCATTCTCCTAATCTGACATGTCAGGCCTTACTTCTCTTCTCTCCTTGTATTTATTTTGATATTCCTCAAATTTCATCCTCCATGCCAATTGCAAGAATACAATAGTCTTTAGAAATGCATTGTCATCTAAGAACTCCTTGCAAGCCTCCATTCTTGCATCCTGCACACTCTTACCCTTAATATCCAAATCAGATAGAACCAATTCAATTGACCTAGGAGGGGACGTCATACCAACCTACATGTCTTGATTAGTAACAATAATTTCATCTATGAGATCCTCAGGTAGGTGATCAGTTCTTTGCCTCTTAGGGCTTGGCTCAGGTGGTGGTGATGGGGGACTGTGCTAGATCCTAATTCAATGATTTTGACAGCCCCAGGTACTTTGAATTTTGGGCCTGGTCATGAAGGTGCCTTCATTATTTTCTTCCCTTTTCTGTCTACTTCTTCCTCATCACTGCCAGTATCCCTTTTCCTCCTATAGATGGGCCGCCTTTCTATAGGATAATATACTGGCCTTGTTTTAATTGGCATATCACTTTGTCCTTGAATGTCTAGACTTAGCCTTAAATTTATCTTTTTGGTGTTCAAGGTGTCCATTATCTCCTTGAAATTCTGCATTAAAAAATCAATTCTCTTGTGGTATGGAGTGAATTCCATCAATGGAACATATGTCAAATCCATTTCATGCACAATATCTAGTAGCTTACTATAAGATATCCACTTTTCCTTGTTCAATTCCTGTCTATTTAAATCAAATTCATTCCTGATCAGGTCCTTGGGGAAATTGAACTCATGTGAAAATTTTCCACCTTTTATTCTTTGTTTGAAAAGAGCAAAGAAATCTTCAGGATCATGGTGTCACCTTGGACCAAATATCAAATGGTAACAACAAAGAATTTTTCAAAATGTGTCCATCCTCCCTTTGAAAATGTAAAGTCTGAGACTACTGTATAATCAGAGAATAATGTTCCCTTCCCCTTTCCAGTTAGGTTATCTTCATGAATACACCCCATCTGCCACATAACTTCTGCAAACCCTAGTCTCGATGGCACATTGTATGGCAGTATGTGAGGGGTTCCTTGAAATCCATATATTCTTAGGACGGTACTGACTGGATATGTGATAATGTCACCCCAGTTATGTAAAACCCTCAATTCTGGTTTCCTCTCCTTCAGCCTAAGGAAATCATGCACTTCCTCAGGGATCCTAGGTATATTTACCATCAATCTAGCCCTCAATCTTGCAGCAAAACAATTATCAAATTGCAGATAACTAGTGCTTTCCTTATTACATGAAAAATCTACAACCCATATATGTATTGGCAGTCTTTGTCCATTAACTAATTGTCTTAAGTTCATCTTCTCAGCAAAGAAAACAACATTCCTAAACAAGAACATATGCATCAACATGGAATACCAAAAGAATTGAGTACCAGTATCACCATTCTGCAGCTTCGACAGTCCTTCATGTATCCTCTCCACCAAAAAAGAAGCAAATTCATATGTTACAGAGAAGTTAGGGTGTTGTATTTGCACCCCCATGAACATGTATGCAGTCGACATTACTGCACCAAGGCTAAAACCCAAAATCTGACATAGTGAATAGAAAGTAGCTAGGAAAGGCTTTTCAAAACAATTCAATCTGAACGATTCCTAGTCACTAAGGCTGATGTGAAATTGTGAGTGCCCTACCTTAACTAGATGAGGTGGAAGCAGCTTAACCCTAAAAAGAGATTTTAATTTTGTATACTCCTGCTTCATTTCTTCAAGATTAATAGGAACCAAGTCATCACTTGGCTCACTCAAATCAAAATTCTATTGGATAACATCTCTATTAATTTCTAATAGAACCCCTCCATTAATATCTTTGATTACCCGTTTGATAGGGTCATATCTTTTGGCCATTGCTCTAAGTAAGTCTACATCAGGGAACACATTTGGAACAACTAGCTTTCCCATGTTGTACATCCATCCATTTGAAAAAGGATGAGGAAAATTCCTCTGTCCATACCATAATCTAAACATTTCTAAGCTTGTGAGTGGAACCCTAGCATCAACAATGTTGGAATTATTACACACCAACCACTCCCCTAGGATTTTCCCTCGCATCAACACCAAACCTCTCCTTCTCTCATTTGTTGATAATAGAAATTGATCTAGGAAATCATCATACAAGTTTCTTTTCAAATACTCAATGTGGCTAGAGTGCTGCTTGGTTGGCGCCATTTTAGACAAACTAGGGTCTCACTACAATGTTACACTTCAAGTGGCTATGACTAAGCAGAGATAGTAAATTACAGAGTAAAAATACCGCAATTCCTCACAATTTATGATTAAACAATAGCCCTAACAAAACATTTTAATGAACTTAGTGACAAGCATAACAGAGCCCCCTTCCCAAATTTAGGTGCAGAATGACTGGGAAACAGAGAAAATTAACTCACAGTTTTTTTTGCACAAACTCCAATTTCTAGCTGCAGCTGCTCACAATTTCAGCTTTGGCTCTAAAACTGTTTTCATGAAATACTTGGATGCTTTGTGATACAAATGAGACGAGTAAATTAATTTTATGTCAATCAAATCTTGCCAGTAGATGTCTCATCCGCCATTAAATCCACTCGTGCGCTACACAAAGGGATCCAACCATAATTTAATACATATTTAAATTTGAGCCATTGATCCTTCAGTTTGATCAAATCATCGACGACCATCTTCAAAATAGGCTGAGGAAGGAATGCCACATGGCGGTTGCCCGCGATATCGCAGTCCTTTGATTTACCACCACAGGATGGTGGGCACCATCGATCTTTTTACCATAAATCTTGCTCCTTCAAAAATGGTCACCATCCTTTCCTTTAACTGTCGAGCAAATTTTTCCTTAAAATCATAACATCTGCGTTGAAATAAAACACATGCATCTTATAAGCGCATTAGTAATTTTCCCCCTAATACATTTAAAACCAGCGAACGCTTTCTTCACTCCTTAGGCTTCATTGGATGAGACATGTGGCAGGCACCCGCGACATCACAATCCCAAAATTCCTTGTTCCTTTAACACAATCGCCAGCCATGTCGTTAACCTTCGAGAATCTTTTCCAGCGAGACTATAACATATCCGTTGATTTAGAACATCTGTGTGTGGAGAACACTTCCTTCAAGAAGATTTTCCAGCGAGATTATAACATATCTGTCGATTTAGAACATCTGCATGTGGAGAACACTTTAGTAATCTGCCCCTTAATACATTTAAAGTCAGCTAGTGTTTCCTTTACTCTTTAGGCTTCATCTGATGAGACATGTGGTGCTTGCCCTTGATTTCACAATCAACCCAAGCACCATTATGGGATGGCGGGGAAAGGCTCAGATCAAATGGTAGTTGGTTAGCGATAGCTCAAATTTGATCCCCCAGATAGGACACGTGGTGCCCGCCCGTGATTTTGTGATCCTTCAATTCCCGATCACGGGATGGCGGGCACCATTGATATATGTAGGAAATAGATCAACGGAAGCACTAAATCAACCCTTGCAAAATAAAAGATTCATTAAAAGGAGAAGCGGGCATTACTAGGCAGATGACAAATTAAAAAATTATATTTATAGAAGAAAAAAAATAGATTTACAATTTGTTTTATAATTTCACTTTTAACTTTAAATGTATGTTCATTCATCAAGTTGTATTTTTTTTTACAAACACATTTTTATTTTAGATGTTTGTTTATAAAATATAAAGATGCATTAAAAATATATTAGAAATATTTTTCTTTATATTATATAGCATTGATAACATTAAATTAACATAGAATAATTTCACAATATCACTTAACCAATCAAGAAAAATTTAATCATTACTATGCAACATTATTCTCACATCAAACTTTCAAATAAACATTGAAAACAAATTTATTTTTTATATTATAAATTTCATAACTTAAACCTTTTATACACAATATCAAGTTAATTATAAAAAACACATAAAATTATTTATAAGCAACTTAAATTTTTTAACAATTTAATAAAATATAGTTTAATATAATTAAGAAAAATGAAATAAGAATTATAGATAAATTTATGAAATATTGAATTACTTATCAAGAAAAAATCAATGATAAATTTACTAATTATAGATAAATTTACTTACCAATCTATTTTAACCATCAAGATAAAATTAATCATTAGTGATTGCAACATTATTGGCACATCTTTTAAACTGACAAATAAATATTGAAAACACATTTATTTTTTATATTATAACATTCATAACTTAAACCTTTTTATTGAATGAATTTATAGAAGATTACTTTTATTAAAGTGATAGAATCTAATCCCAATACTAACATTAATTATAAGTCTAACCATAACCCCAACCCTAAAACTAACACTAATTAACTTCAAACCTAACTCTAATTTTATATCCAACCATAAACATAACTATGATTCTAAAACTAACATTAATGAAACCCTAATTGAACCATAACCCTAACCCTAATACTAACCCTTGCCCCAATTGAACCCTAACACTAACCCCAAGCTCTATCATAGAACCTTAATCTTTACCCCCAACCCTAAAGCCTTTCATTAAATACTAACCGTGCAATGTGTAGGTGTTCCAAATTTGAAGATATGGGAGAAGATCTCGATCGTACCCCGCCAACTCGTAGACCTAAGGTGTCGTCCTGTTATTTGGCTCGAGGTCAGCAAAAGGAAGATTTATGTCTTGTATGGAATGTGGGGCCCAATCTCCACTATTGAGCTCATAACCTGTGGTTTTAGATGGACAACCAAGATCAAAAGCTAATGTAAATCTCCGATGTTCCCTGCTAGCTCGCACACGAAAGATGAAGGTTGGTGAAGCATTAATGAATTATTCCTTACTTGTGTAGTAACGTCGATCTCAATGTGTGTGAAGATGTTTTTGTTGGTGATCTTTGGATTCTCATCCAGCTCTAGTTAAACAGTGACAGTACATGCGCCACCAAATTGCCATGTTTGCACATGCATATTTACTAGGCATTGATGAAGGTTGCCATTACCTCACACAATAAATACAAGAGGAATTAACTACTAATAGTGTCATTCTTGTAGTAGTTAGAGTGATTTGTGGGCTGAGTCTAATCAAGTTTGAGTGCTTGTCTGAGAAGAGAAAATGAGGAAGTTAGTAAGGAGGTTTATTCGTTTGAGCTCACAAAAGCTTGGTCCTACTATGCAGGAAGGTGCTTTGGTTGAGCAGCAACGTCCTAGAATTGCAACCTTCTACTGCTTTGGTTGTAGTAGAAGGTTGCAATTGCAGGTCATTGCTACTCAACTGGTAGATGACAAAGGCAAGCAATCTGTGTGCTCTGGATGCAGCCAACACTCACCCATTGACCTTGTAGTAGAAGGTTGCAATTGCAGGACATTGCTACTCAACTGGTAGATGACAAAGGCAAGCAATCTGTGTGCTCTGGATGCAGCCAACACTCACCCATTGACCTTATGAGCAACACTTCTGACAATGTAACCGAGACCGAGTTGGACTACTGTCACTATTTAAGTCACTTCAATCACAGTCTACCCTCTGATGAGGAAATGATATGTGTGGTCAGAGCAACTGTTAAAACCCCAAGCGGATGAACTAGAACCATATTGGGCAAGGACAAGAAAGAAGAGGAGGCTGAGGGTCTACTGTATTGGGCAACAACTAGAATCGGGCATGTATGCCGGGGTCTGAGTGTTGGTAAGGGCAAGGTGGTGGGTAAACAAGAAGTTGTTGTGGTGTGCCTTCGTGGAAATTTGGTTTCCTGGTTTTTTTGGCCTAGTGACAAGGGGATTTTGATGACAATTTATGGTCTCATATTCTTTTACGCTACCCGAGTCCATGCACTATATGCTACCCCAGTCCATGCACTATATACGTTTTGCAGATTCAACATGTGGGAAGTTTTGTAATGAAAGTCAAATGCAATGGAGATTTTTTTCAAATAAAAATTTGTGGTGAAATTGCATTTGAGTCTGAAGCTTGTTGCTCTCTTGTCATATAAAGGGGAATTCAAGGCTCATTTGTAGGGAGAGAATTGATGAAAGCTCTAGCTAGGTTTTGAGTTGAATATATGGGTAGAAAGATAGTTTTGAGTTGAATATATGGGTAGAAAGATATCTGTCCTCTGATGAGGAAGTGATATCTTTGGTGCCATTGGTTGTTAAAACCCCAAGTAGACATAATAGAATAGATAGACTATTTTGAGTTTTGGATGAATATATGCAAATTATCTTAAATTGTATGCAGATATGACTTATAAACATGAATAAATGTATAATTCTAATATCTTTTCTCTCCTTATGTGGATTTGAGTGAGTTTTGAATGAAATGTTAATGATGTTGTCATTCTTCTTTTGAGAATTTGTTCAATTGTGTGTCTATGTTTTGGGTAGAATTCAATTTTAAAATTTTGAGGTCTCATATTTATATGTGTGAGATTGATCTAATATTCCAGAAAATGAATGTTAAAATATCATGAAAAAAATGGGCATAGAATGAATGTAGAAGTAAAATTATATTTGCATATATTCATAAAATAAGATCTAATCAAAAATATAATTAAAATAAATGAAAAATAATTCAACCCAAATTTAGATTAAGAGATAATTAGATTATATGATAACTTTAAGGCTAGGGTTAGGGTTTGATTAGGTTATTATTGGGGTTATGATTAGAGTTATGAATCTACAATTGGGTTCAATTAATGTTCACTTAGGGTTTCTTTCTTGGGAGAAGTTTATTGAATGGTAAGTGTATTTTATAAAGTATGTCAAAATTAATTTTAGATAATACTACATGTGGTTTTCATATGGTATTAAATTGTAGATTAAAATTGATAATAGATTTCCTTCATTCTTTTGCATTGTAAGCTACCATAATATATGGCCTTAAAATCCTATTCATATTTTGAGCTTTTCTAAACTATACAACACGACATCCAACAAATAAATTTGTTATGCATTTTTTCCAAGCACAAATCTTTAGAATTCTTAATGTGTTACTTAGATTTATTCTTTATTGCATTAAATAAATACACACTAATATATATATTATGGATTTTAGGGAAAATATTAAAATATTTATATATATAGAAAAATTTAAATGCAAGGGATTCAAGTACATACCTTTGCTTTTGTTAATGTTGATGAAGATACAAATCTTGATGAAGTGCCAAATTTGATGACATGATATAAAAAAGTGGAATATCTTTGCTCTATGTGGCACTTGAAATTTTGTACAAAACTATAACTAACTCTACGTCAAATTTGTGACTTTGGACCTATTTTGCATCAATAAATATGAGCTTTGACACATGCCTCCTAATCTACCATACAATATGTACTTAAATGCTCAAAATAGTTGGGAGTAGTGTTGAGATTGGTGGATCTTTGGGAAGATCCAATGCTTCACCTTTGTATCTCTCCCTATAGATAGAGGTAGACATGAATATAGAATGAGAGAGGAAAAGGGATAAAAATAGATAGAGATATAGAGAGAGATAGAGGGAGAAATAAATATATAGAGATAGGGAGATATATATACGGAGAGAGAGAGAGAGAGAGAGAGAGAGAGATAAGTAGAAAAAGACAAATAGAGATGGAGAGGGAGATAGAAATAGGGGGAGATAGAGAGAGAGAAAGAGAGAGGGAGAGATAGATAAATGGGAAGAGAAAGACATAGACATAGAGATATATGGGAAGATAAAGGGACAAATAGGTTGAGATATGAAGATAGATAGGGGTATAGGGAGGGAGCAAGAGATCAGGGAGAGATGGGGAGAGATAGAGAGAGGGAGGGAGAAAGGGAGAGAGATATGTAGACGAGGGAGAGATAGAAGATGGGGAAGAGGGAGATATATGTAGAGAGGGGGAGTGAGGGAGATCGAGAGGGGGAGTCTAATTTTTTAGTTTAAATTCTCTAAAATATTCAATAAATAATAATATAAATATTATAAGAATTATGTAATTTGTATTTTAAATTATACACTATATTTTATTTTTTGAAAAATATGTAATTTTTTAACCATTTTCCTATATATTTAGTATTAAGATTTTTACATCTTTTAAAAATTCAATATATAATACAAATCAAATATAGTTAATAATTTAATTAACTAGCATACCTATATTAATTAATAATATATGTAAAACACGTTGAGAGTTATCTTTATCAAGATGCCTATTGACTTGAAAAAATGCTTACATTTTCATGAATATGAATTTGGAAAGCAATCAATTTGATTTCATTCTTGTTTGTGTCATTTCTTATCTAAATTCCCATATATAAGGGTACACATTGAAATTTGAAATCATACCAACTTGTCTATAGCGACAATCAACCAAGAACAATAAATTTAAAAGTAGAAATGTTCATCAATCATTAGATTTAGTATTGACAGCATCAAAGAAGTATATCATGACAAAATGGCATTAACTAACTTAGATGTATCCACTATTTTTTTTTCAAATGTTTGAATACATTGTTAACTTTATATACATTCAAGCATTTGAATGTTATGAAACCTATAGCTTTGCAATTGAGTCTAATAAAGCTTTGCTCTCATATGAATAATCAAACTTTGTTGTTTTTATGACTGTGCATTTAATCCTTTGTTCAAGTATATAAGTCTCTTTTTTCACTTGAAGTTTAAATATGTATCTATTCAAAGGGACCTTTTGTATAATGTGTGAAAACTTAACATCATCTTGTTTTTCATGCTTCAAAATGTTCAATTCTTTTGTTGTTATACCCATAATTTCTTCTGCCACTTCTTCAAAAGTTGTAATCCAAGTGAATGAAGTATGGTCTTGCACTTTGCATTGAAGTATATATTTATAATCACATTTAGAAGGTTTCTCCTTCCCACAATACCACTGACCATTTTCATTAGTGTTTCAATATGGTGGGAGAGAGGGTGGGAGGTGTAATAATGAGAGAAAGGTGGGAGAGAGACATGGGAGAGAGATGGAGGAGGGAGGAAGAAAGTGGGAAGAATGGGAGAAGTGAATGAGAGTGGGAAAGAAGGTGGGAGAGGTGGGAGAGGTGCCAGAATGGGAGAGTGGGTAGGAGATGAGAGGAGAGTGGGAGAGGTGGGAGAGGTGCGGGGAGGCGGGAGAGGCGGAGAGAGTGGGAGAGAGTACAGGAGGTGCCCAAAGAGGTGAAAGTGTGGCTACGTAGGGTTTCTATACATAGTATTTGTAGGAGAATGGTATCTCTATTTTGAATTATTCTAAACCTTGTTTCTATGTAGTAGTTTTTAAATTCATTTTGTTGTTATACTCTTTTATTAATAGTTTATATATTGTACTCTCTATACATGATTTTTAGCAAGATTGGGGACACTAATAGAACCTTCATTTATTTTTTTTAAAGATTAAGAAATGTATGAAAATTTGACAACATGAAAACTATGAAAATAAAAGTGAAAATAAAAATTTAACATAGTAAAAATGGCCAATCATGTGCCAAAAATGAAAAGAACCATTTGTTGTTATTCTAATATTTCAACCACATACTACATTACCAAGTGCATTTTATAAATGTATCATGCAAGGAGCACAATATTTGGAGCCACTATTAGGGACAATAAGAAAATAGATAAATGTGAAAATAAATCCTAATCTCTAAGAGTGGTGTGCTAAGAATTACATACACATCTCATAAATTTCAATACAGACATGAGACACATTTATAGAAATAAAGGAAAGAAATAGCTATTTTGATAGTTATTAATCTACAGAAGATTAGGACCTACGTACTTCAAGAGATTAATATTTCCTCTTACACTTTTTTTCGAAGAAAAAATCTTTCACTTGCTCCTACAGATTGCTATTATTTGTTCAAATTCGATCGGTCCGGATTTTGCAAGACCTTGAAAACAATAATTTTCAGTATTTTAGCCTTATTGATTTTGTATCAAAAAATTCAATCTAATTGAAATAATATCAATTCGATTTGTTCATATTAGTTCAATTACTCATTCAATAAACATTAAATTATCTATGCTTTGAAGAGGACTCGAACCTCCACGGTATTTAGCACGACATTTTGAGTGTCACATGTCTACCATTTCACCATCAAGGCATCCAAGAAGCTAATTCTATTTCATGGAGAAAATATTTCACAATACAATATTATAATCACATATCGTTATATAGTCCAATAGTGGAAGAGAAAGTAAAGATAAAATATTTTTCAACAAAACAAATAAAAATGACGAACAAATAATGTGATTAATCAATATTAACATGATACTGCAAAAAATATAATTAATAAAAGAATATGCATAATTGTACATAAGCCATCAAAAGTCTAAATATACCTATCATTAGAAAAAAATAAAAAATCTTTAAAATGACTAAAAATTATTAAAACTTATTAAGCTCCATGAAAAAACGCTACCTTCCATATAAAGAGTATACAACATGATACTTATAGAAAACAAATTATGTAGAATACCAAAAAATTGTTAAAAAGATAAGATAAGATAAAATTATAAATGAAATTAATCATATTAATTTCATAGTTAAAAAGATAATTCTATGGATCTTTAAATATACATGATATATAATAATATTTAAATCTTTATTTAAAAAATATATATTATATTTTATAAACTTATACATTTTTTTTTAATATTTAAGTTATACTAAAATCTACATTGTTCAATATTCATTATTATTTTAAATTGTAATATTGATTAAAGATATATAATTATATTTATAAGATTTAAATTCAATAATGAACTTAGAAAATATTAAATCAATCAAAATTGTTTCTATTATCCAAAATACTATATAAGTAAATTATAAACTATTATAATATAATATTTAAATTTTCTATTTCAAATGTTAAATAATTCTAATGTTAAATTTTTATAATTATAAACTTACCTTTCAATGATGTAAGTTTTTTAATTAAAATTAGTTTTTTAGGCATATATTAACATACCTAGATATATTTACCAAAATCTATCATCTATTATTGATTATGTAATTTTGTATGTATAATATATTTTTTTAAAAATAAAAATATATTTTTGAAAAAAAAATATATATTTAAAAAATTAAACGATATATTTTTTAAATTAAAAATATATTAGAAATATTTTGAATGTATTCAACTGTCAAAATATGATTTTTTTTTTAATATACCATTAAAATCACTAGTTGCCCTAATTTCTCCGCTTTTGCTCATTTTTAATGAATTTTCCCCTGGCCTTGTCAAATATTTCATTTAAATGTTTTGCTTTGGAAGCAATGAAACATTTAAAATATATCACACAAAAATTTCCTTGGGTCCCACCTTGTACAATCCATGTGGCAGCCGCCTGTGATATCACAATCAACCAAAGCACCATCGCGGGATGGCGGGGAACGACTCAGATCAAAGGACAGTTGATGAATAGTCATGCAAATTTGATCCCCAAATGGGGCATGTGTCTCCCACCCACGATATCGCCATCCTACAATTCCCGATCACGGGATGGCGGGCAACCGTTGATCTTGAAGGCATTTTGATCGATGGCAGTGCGAATTTCATCCTTCTAAAAAATAAAACATTCATTAAAGGGCAAGGGGACATTACTAGGTGGATGGAAAACAACGACATAAGTTTTTTTAAAACCATTCAGCACAGGGCCAACCGGGACTTAGGAAAATAAAACCCTTAGAGGAAATAAAATATTAAGACCAATGGGACTAGGCCTAGACAGAACGATGGGGCATAAGATGTTTTTAAAACCCTTCAAAAAAGGTAATGGCGAAATAGATCCCAACCAAGGCATTAGATAAACACAAGGGTTTAAGATATATCACACAAAAATTTTCTTAGGCCCCACCTTGTATAGTCCACTTGGCAGCCGCCCGTGATTTTGTAATCAACCAAAGTACCATCGCAGGATGGCAGTGAACGGCTCAGATGAAAGGACAGTTGATGAACAGTCATGCAAATTTGATCCCCATATGGGACACGTGTAGCCCGCCTACGATATCGCCATCCTATAATTCCTGATCATGGGATGGTGGGCAACCATTGATCTTGAAGGCATTTTGATCGATGATAGCACAAATTTCATCCTTCTAAAAAATAAAACATTCATTAGAGGGCAAGGGGACATTACTAGGTGGATGGAAAATAATAACATAAGTTTTTTAAAAACCGTTCAACATAGGGCCATCCAGGAAAATAAAACCAGCGGAGGAAATAAAATATTAAGAGCAAAGGGACCAGGCCTAGATAGAACGATGGGGCATAAGATGTTTTTAAAACCCTTCAAAAAAAGTTAATGGCGAAATAGATCCCAACCAAGGCATTAGGTAAACACAAGGGTTTAAGATGAAGACAAAGCTAAAACCCCAGCCCTAAGAAATTTTCCAACACCATGAAAGACCAGTGACATAAGGCAGGGCATGAGTGAAACATTAGGAACAAAATTTGAAGCTCCATCAGTACAAGCATTAGATAATTTTATATTAGTAGTTTGTCCTATCACAAATATAAAAGGTGAGCACAATAAATAACATGTATTTTCCCATTAAATGTGAAGGATTTTCAAAAAGTTATAGTGTTCAACTATTGGTCCATTTTGTTCAATATAAGTTGTATTTTAAATCATTATGTGTTGTTTTTATAACAAAAAATTTTTGTGTTCAACTATTAGTCCCATATGTATTGTTTTATAAAATAGAACACATGAAAAAAACTTTGAAGTTCCATCACTACCCATAACCTAAACCCTAAACCTTAACCCTCAACCCTTAAACCCTCTACCCTCTCTCTCTCTCTCTTAGGTCTCTCTCAGTCTCTCCCTCTACCCCTTCTCCCTCTCTTAGGTCTTTCTCTCCTCCTCCTCCCTCTATCTCTGTCCTCCACCCTTAAACCATCTACCCTCTACCCTTAACCCTCCTCCTCTATCTCTCTCCCACTCCTCCCTCTTTCTATCTCTCTCAACTTTCTTCAATATTCTACCCCCTCTCCCTCTCTTGGTCTCTCTCTCACTCACTCCCTGTATCTCTATCCCTCCACCCTTAACCTTAAACCCTTAAACCATCTACCCTCTACCCTTAACCCTCCCTCCCTCTATCTGTCTCCCCTCCCTCCCTCTCTCTCTCAAGTATCTCAATATCATTTGAGAGGTCTTTTTAGATCTTAGCCATTCTACTTTCAAGGAGATCCTTTTCTTTGAAAAGGTTTCTAAAGACTTGGATATTCCACTCTTTTAGTCTGAGTTTATGAATTTTAACTTTTGATTGAATATGCACATCTTAGTGCAATGATTAACTATTTGGGTGACCCAAGGTCGGTGACAACCATTCCTCTCTCTCTCTCCCTTCCCTCTCATGGCTCATAAAGAAAGTGTTGGCAACCATTCCTCTCTCTCTCCTCCCTTAGGTCTCACTCCTCCTCACTCCCTCTATCTCTCTCATAACCTAAACCCTAAACCCTTAACCCAACCTTAAACCCTTAAACCCTCTACCTTCCCTTAACCCTCCCTTCCTTTATCTCTCTCTCTCCCAAGTCTCTCCTCTAGCACCCTCCCTCTGCGAGGTCTCTCTCACTCATTCCTCTATCTCAAGTCTCACCCTCGTGCCCTTCTCCCTCTCTTAGGTCTTTCTCGATCCTCCTCCTCTCTCTATCTCTCTCCCTCCATACCCTTAAACTCTAAACCCTTAAACCCTCTACCATTTCACGTTTAACCCTCTACCCCATATCTCTCTCCCACTCCCTCCCTCTTTCCCTCTTTCCATCTTCAATCTTCATATTATGTTTCTTTGCCTTCTAATTTTGCATTTTAAATGAAAAAACTTGGTTTTACACCTTATTTAAGTCATCTAATCCTTGATTTTTGTCTCCAATATATTTATTTAAAAATATAGACACCATCCAATTGAATTATGAGATTCCTCTCTTCTTATATTAGGATGTAAGAAAGATCATTTGAGAGGTCTTTTTGGATCTTAGCCATTCTACTTTCAAGGAGATCCTTTCTTTGAAAAGGTTTCTAAAGACTTGGATATTCCACTCTTTTAGTCTGAGTTTTATGAATTTTAACTTTCGATTGAATATGCACATCTTAGTGCAATGATCAACTGTTTGGGTGACCCAAGAGTTAGTGACAACCATTCCTCCCTCTCTCCCCTTCCCCTCTCATAACTCATAAAGAAATGACATATTTCATGAAGAAGTGAAATAAGTATTTTTTTTGTTTCAAATAAAATATCACAACTCTCCACTATAAGTATATCATTTAAAAAATAAAATGGTCATTTAATAAAATAAGACACTCATTGAAACAAGTGTTGTTATCATAGTGAAAAAATATTGTTCTTATATGTACAACAATTGGGGTAGCAATGTATAAACCCTTAAACCATCTACCATGTACCCTTAACCCTCCCTCCTTCTATCTGTCTCCCACTCCCTCCCTCTCTCTCTCTCTCAAGTATCTTCAATATCCTACCCCCTCTCCCTCCCTTAGGTCTCTCTCCTCCTCCTCCTCCCTCTATCTCTCCCCTTAACCCTAAAACCCTAAACCCTTAACCCTTAATAAATCCTCTACCCTCTACCCTTAACCCTCCCTTCCTGTATCTCTCTCCCACTCCCTCCCTCTCTCTCTCAAGTCTCTTCCCTTGAGAGAGAGAGAGAGAGGAGGGGGAAGGGGGAGGGGAAGAGTGTTGAGGGTAGAGGATAGAAGGTTTGAGGGTTTATGATTGAGGAGGTAGGAGGGAGAGAAAGACCTAAGAGAGGGAGTGAGTGAGAGAGAGAAAGACCTAAGAGAGGGAGAAGGGGTAGGAGGGAGAGACTTGAGAGAGAGAGGGTAGAGCGTTTAAGGGTTTGGGGTTTGAGGGTTAAGAGTTAATGGTTTAGGGTTTTGGGTTATGGGTAGTGATGGAACTTCAAAGTTTTGTTCTATGTGTTCTATTTTATAAAAACAACACATATGGACTAATAGTTGAACACAAAAAATCTATTTGTTGTTATAAAAACAACACAATGATTTAAAATACAACTTATATAGAACAAAAATGGACCAATAGTTGAATCTTATTTTCATATTTATCTATTTTCTTATTGTTCATATTAGTGGCTAATTAAATCTTCATTGAAAACCTACAAAGAGCTTGGGTCCTTCAATCTCAAAGCTTGCCTAATTTCTTGATGAGAATCATTCACATTGATTCCCAATATTGTGCTCCTTGCATGATACATTTATAAAATGCACTTGGTAATTTAGTATGTGGTTGAAATATTAGAGTAACAACAAATGGTTCTTTTCATTTTGGCACATGATTGGCCATTCTTACTATGTTAAATTTTTATTCACTTTTATTTTCATGGTTTTAATGTTGTCAAATTTTCATACATTTCTTAGTCTTTTTAAAAAAATAAATGAAGGTTCTATTAGTGTCCCCAATCTTGCTAAAATCATGTATAGAGAGAGTACAATATATAAACTATTAATTATAGAGTATAACAACAAAATGAATTTAAAACTACTACATAGAAACAAGGTTTAGAATAATTCAAAATAGAGATACCATTCTCCTACAAATACTATGTATAGAAACCCTATCTAGCCACACTTTCACTCTCTCCCATTCTCCCACACTCTCTCCCACTCTCTCCGGCTCTCGCACCCTCTCCCACTCTCTCCTACTCTCTCCCTCCCTATCTCCCACTCTCCCTCTCTCCCATTCTCTTGCACCCTCACTCTCTCCCACCTTCTTCCTACCTCCCTCCCAGTCTCACTCTCTTCGCCTCTCTCCCCACTCTCCCTCTTGCCTCCCACCCTCTCCCACTCTTTTCAACCCTCTCCCACTCTCTCCCTTCTGCCCTCCCTCCCTCCCTTAAGCCCACCCTCCACCTCCTAATTAATCTCAGGTATATAGAGAGGAGTAAGAGGGAGATAAAAAGAGAAATAGAGATAGAGATATAGAGTAGGAGAGATGGATGGAGAGTGGAGTGAATGAGAGACAAAAGGGGGAGAGGGAGAGATAGCTCAATAGATAGAGGGGTGAAGAGGTGGGAGTGACTATCCTTAAGTGTGCAATGGGTACATTGAAGAGGTCTTAAAGGAGAACTATCATATATTTAATCAAATGGCATCCTACCTTGAGCATAACTCACCAAGGACACATGCCATCCTTGGATTGTTGACATGAAACAACCAATCAAAATTTAGTTTCTCTCTCTCATGTTAATATATATTATATTAATTATATTTTGTATTATATAAAAATATACTTATTATTAATTATTAATTATAATATTTTTGTTAAAGAATATAATATCTAATTATAATAAGTTGAATAATTATATTATTTATTATGTAAAATATAGCTAATATACTTAACTATATTGTAGAATATTAAAAACTAGCTAAATGGCACCAAAATTTTGAACTTAATTAACATACTGTAAAAGCTAATGAAACCAGGTTGTAGCTCATCAAATTGGAGAAGTGAAAGGTTAATGCTAGCGCCGAGGAAGACTTTGGAGTAGTGAAAAAAAGGTCAATGCCAGCACTAAAGAAGAGTTTGGAGGAGTGAAAACAAGGTCAATACCAGCGCCGACGAAGAGTTTGGAGGAGTGTAAACAAGGTCAATATTAGTGTCGAGGAAGAGTTTGGAGGAGTGAAAACAAGGTCAATACCAGTGCTGAGGACGAGGTTGAGGGCACTCATGGAAAATCGATGACCAAGGGGCAATGAGTACTGTAAGTTTGGCACCCCCATTCTCTTTAACATTCAATTTTCATGCCTAGTTTCCAAAGATCTTCTCGTACATTGGCACCCCCATTCTCGTAAAATGGTATACGATAAGACAGAAAAAATAAAATAGCTTATACAGAACATATCCACCTACAATCCCATTCAAGCATTTTAAGTAATTCCTTTAATTAAACCTAAAACAAGAATCACACACACCACAATAGTGAGATGAACGAAACAACCCTTGATTATTTTATTCAAAATTCACATATGCTTGTACAATGGAGAGACATAAGTTTAAATTAATCATATCAATTCAAATGCTATTACTGTCATAAAACATCAAATCCCCATGAATTCAAAACCTACTACAGAATGATTCAAAACCTAAATTGCATTTTCCCTAAAACCATCAAACTTTACAATTTTCTCTACAACTTCATCTAGACTCGACCAAAAATATCTAACTTGCTAACCCGTACTTTTGGCCTTGAAATCCTTCTTATAGAAAAAGGATGAGCAAACAAGCATCGGGCTAGAAAGCACACATGCCACCAGTCAATTGGATTGCCTTGTACTCTTCATCAGTTGGACAATCAAAATTGATCACCTCATTCACCTTGACACTATAAGGTTTTTACTTAACTGCCACCTGAATCGCTTCTCTTTCAAAAGACTCCAAGAATGAGCTGGTGCTAATGATTTTGTCCATACAGCTCACCAACAAATCATAATCTGAGTTACCCTATTTTTTAGGGTTTTGTAGTCCAAACATGATATAAAGTGGCTCTTACACTTTTTGTGATTATTATAGCTTGTGTAAGAGGCCCCATGGATACTATTGTAATTGTAGGGTGCATGAATAGGGCGTAGGTTTCAAAAAAACATGTATGGGAGATCTGATTTTATGAATTTTTATCCATGTGCAGACCTAATGGGTTGTTTCTGAACACTGAATATAAATGATACACACACACACACACACACACATATATATGTATGTATTTTTAAATGTAAATGTAAATGCAATTACTGGATGCTCTCCTAGAACAATAAATGCAACATATCATTAAAAAAACCTATATCTATGTATATAAATGTGTATTTCTAAATGCAAGTGTAATTGCAGAGAGCATATGGTTTTGTAGTGTTATAGATACAATATATCTATAAATTAATGTTATTGAAATTCTAAAGTCTTCAACACATATAATATGAAATTGCCTTAACATTCAAAAAGGTTTTTACAATCTGCTCTGCAACTATACCTAGACTCGACCTTCAAAATATCTGACTTGCCAACCCTTATTTCCAGCCTTGAAATCCTTATAGAAAATGAAGGAGCAACAAGCATCAGGCCAGAAATTACACATGTCACCGGTCAATTGGACCACTATGTGCCAATTCAAAACTATGATCAAAACCACCAAGTCCTAGAGCATATTTTCATTGATTTCTACTCATTACACAATAGATGTAGCATTTGTTACACCTTAGAACCTATGCCCAAAGCTGCCATGGAAACAAAACCATATTCAGTTATAATATAACTGCTGAGCTGTCAGTTGCTAGTAATAGACACCGTTTCACTCCTCTTCGGTTAAGTACTTGTCCACCCAATTCTGATATTCCTCATCTGTTGGCTAGCTAAAATTTGCCACCTCCCTCACCTTGGTATTGTAAGGTGTGAATTTCACCGCAACCTGGTTGGCCTCCCTCTCAAATGACTCTAAGAACATGCTGGTATTAATTATTTTATCCATGCTGCTTACCAACAAGTCATGGTCTGAGTCATCACAAATCAATTTGATTTGTGCATTAATAACCTCTTCTACCCTCTCTTGCCACTGTTGCAGTGTCTTAATATTTCCTTGTGCATCTATTACATCTAGCAGAAAAGTGTCATTCCAATCATCAAAACTCTTTACTAGTTCTCTAATTTTCCTACTCAAATCATCAGGCAAGGCCTGGAATCCCTTCAATTATTTCACAAAGATTTGAATAGGCTTTAATGACTGGGGCCTGCTATTTACATAAAATCCGGAAGCCTTAAACATAACATCTAAATCCGTGGCCTGAGGGATCCACTTCTCAACCAGAGGTAGAACCACTTCCTGATCTCTGTTAATGTTTTTTATTCCACACAAGAATAAAGAATATAAAGAATGTACAGCTGGAAATCTAGAATCAACCTTCTCATTTAAATGCCTCAAAATGGTGTCAACCACCTCATTGTGTTTAGCCATAGCACCATCCTCACTCGCCTTTAGGGTAGCCTATAATTCTGTGATTTTATTCATCATCTACTTTTTGGTAGGATTTGCAGAATACTCATCTTCCTCTTCGACTAGCCCTGGTGTAGGGCTATTAGTAGGGGTCTGAATTGGGGATCCAAGAGTAAGAATGATTGGGATAATAGGGGGCAATGACCCCCAAGAAGTAGGTAATGCTCTGATAGCAGAGGCACTGGAGGATTCTCCCACCTGCTCGTATCTCAATCTATCTACTTCAGACTACAACTTAACATTTTTTTGCTGGATTCTACTATACTCCCTAATTATTGCATTGTACTTTTCCATCAGGCTTTTCTTTTCAGCTTCATCTCTTTCAGCTGTCTTCTGGACCAATTTGGCCACATTCACTGTCAAGCTTGTGGCTTCTGTTGTTGAGGTTTCAGAAGCTCTCTTGATAATAAGCCCACCCCTTAGACTTGGGCTAATATCAGTCACATTTGGTTTTCTACCTTGAGGTGTCAGTGCCCATATGGCTAAAGTTTCATATTCCTCACTAAAAGCAGAGTCTTGTAGAGCTGCCTTGACTTCTTCTTTACTATTTTGCATAGGATTCTTAGACTGCATAATAGTATTGAATGCTACAGCATCAACTATGTCCCATTTAGGGAGGAGTAAGACACTAGCCTAAGATACAAGTTTCCTTCCTTCATCAGGAGTGATGCTTTTAAATTGCTCCATTAATTCAGCTTTGACTTCATCATCATTCTCCTAGTCAGACCTATCAGGTCTTGATTCCCCCCTAGTATTGCATTTATCCTGATATTCTTCAAGTTTCATCCTCCAGATCAACTGCAAGAACACAAGAGTTTTCACGAAGGCATCATCATCCAAGAACGCCTTGCAAGCCACCATCTTGGCATCCTGTACACACTGCCCCTTTATATCCATATCAGTTAGCACCAATTGTGCTAATCTAGGAGGGGATGGGATACCAACCTACATGTCCTAATCAGTTACGATTATTTCATCCACCAGAGCCTCTTGTGACTCCTCAACTCTTTGCCTCTTAAGGCTTGGCTCTAATGGAAGCTCTACAGGGTCATTTCTAGGTGGTGAATCTAAATCCACAATCTTTATCCCCCTAGGTTTCCTAATCCCATGACTCAGTTGTGATGATGTTTTCATTATTTGTTTCCCTTTTTTATCTCCTCCTTCTTCATCACTGCTATCATCTCTCTTCCTCCTGTATAGAGGCATATCCACTAGTGGCTGATAGGTCGGCCTTCTTTCTTCAGGCCTCACCTCTAATCCCTGAATTCTCCAGTCCAGTTCCAAGTTTATTTTGTTGGTTCTCAGGGTGCTCATGATTTCTTTGAAATTATTCATCAAGAACTCAATTCTTTTATGAAATGGAGTGAACTCCATCAGTGGATCATATTTTGGATCTATTTTATGCACCATGGCCAACATTTTCTCATAAGCAATCCACTTCTCTTTATTTAATTCCTGCTAGCTCAAATCAAACTCATTTCTAATCAAATCTTCAGAAAAATTGAAAACATGAGAAAACTTGCCACCCTTAATTCTTTGCCTAAATAGGGCAAAGAATCCCTCAGGGTCATGCTGCCTCCTAGATCCACTCTTCAAATGGTAGCCATCAAAATATCTGTTAAAGTGAACCCACCCTCCCTTGGAAAAAATAAAGTTTGAAACAACAGTATAATCAGGGAACAAAGTCCCTTTTCCTTTTCCTGTCAAATTATCTTCATGAATGCAACCTAATTGCCACATGACCTCTGCAAATCCCATTCTTGATGGTACATTATATGGGAGAATATGAGGAGCTCCCTGGAAACCATAAACCCTTAGGACAGTGCTTACAGGGTATAGAATGATGTCACCCCAATTATGACACACCTTCAAATCAAGCTTCCTCACTTTGGGTCAGAGGGAGTCATACAAATCCTCAGGAATCCTTGGCACATTCACCATCAGTCTAGCGCTGAGCCTGGAAGCAAAGCAGTTATCAAATTGCACAAAACTGGCATCTCCCTTGTTGTAAGACAAGTCTGCACTCCAAGCCTACACTGGTAATTTTTCTCCATTCATTTCCTGCCTCAACTCCATTTTCTCTGAGAAGAAATTGACATTATTGTACAAGAACATATGCATTAATAAGGAGCACCAAAAGAAAGGAGTACCAGTGTCCCCCACATACAAGTTCAGCAAACCCTCATGTATCCTTTTAGCAAGGAAAGAAGCATAGTCGTACACTACAGAAAAGTTAGGATGCTGAATTTGAGCCCCCATAAACATATAAGCAATGGGCATCACGGTATTAGGGCTGAAACCTAAAATTTGGCAAAGTGAATAAAAAGTTGCCAAGAAATGATCAGCAAAACAACTCAACCTGAAAGGTTCTCGGTCAGTTGGGCTGATATGAACTATTGAACTGCCCGCCCTGGCTAGATGAGGAGGAAGCAACTTTAATCTGAAAAGAGGTTGTACCCTGGTATATTCCTACTTCATTTCATCAAGGTCTATCGGGACCAAGAATGAGTTGTATTCACTTAAATCAAAAACTTTCCGAATCTCATCTACATTTACATTCAGTAAAACCCTGCCATCATTATCCCTGATAATCCTTGTGACGAGATCATATCATGTAGCCACTACCCTGAGTAGGTCAACATCAAAAAATACATTCGGCACCACAAGTTTTCCCATATCATATCTCCAACCATTTGAAAAAGGATGAGACATATTTTTCTACCCATACCATCTCCTAAACATTTCCAAGCCCGTCATTTGTACCCTAGCATCCGCAATGTTATAATTTTTATATCTTAATCTCTCACCTAAGGTTGTCCCATTTAATAAGATCAAACCCCTCTTCTTGTCATTTGTTGACAAAGGGAATTGGTCAAGGAAATTGTTGTATAGATTCCTTTGCAAATAATCAATAAGGCCACAATACTGCTTTAGTGGCACCATTTCAAACAACCAAGGCTTCTCCTAAGATCAAATTTGTGAACAAACTAGGGTTACCCAAAATGAAATTACAGTAGAATTTTGCAATTTCCCACAGTTTAAAAGAACGAGTAACCCTAGAACTTAATCTAGAAAACCGCTGACCAACACAAAACAACCCTCCACAAGAATCACATTCAAACATAAACAGTGATAAAGAAAGTAACTCATGGGATTTCGTGCCCTACAGAAAATCAAACCCTAATGTAATTGCTTTGAAAAAACTCTGTCTTTGGCTCTGGACCACTTTGAAAACACTTGAATGCCCTTGTGGTGAAGATAGCCTGAAATTAAATACTTAGAATTTATGAGAAATGGCCAGAAGACGTCTCATCCACCATTAAAGCTTACTTGCACGCCGTACCAACGGCTTCAATTGTATTTGACACAAATTTAAATCTTCATTGTCGATCTCTTGTTTCTATTAGATTATCGAACGGTCACCCTCAAAGAAGCTAACAACATCTCCACGTCATTATCAAGGACCCACCATAATATGCAGTGCCAAAAGAATACATGTGGCACCTGCCCGCAATATCACGATCATTAAACTCCCTTTAGTTTAGGATCACGTGATAGCGGGCAACCATTTATTCCCTTCATCGGTGATCATGATCATACATAACAGGGAGCAGCATCAATACCTATCCGTCGAGCAGCTTTTTTCACCAATGTTAAAACATCGCCATTGATCATGAGCACATGCATCTCACATGTGGTTTAGTAACCCGCTCCATAATGCACTAAAGTCTGATACACATATTAAACACTTTTTTTTTACTCTTTTCAGCATTGGCAAACTGGTACACATGGCACCCGCCCGTGATATGGCGATCACCAAATAGCCAGCGGTGGTGTCATTGCGAGATCGCAAGGAACGATCAAAACCAACCGTAGAGAAATTGACGGCCATCAAAATAACCCTTGCAAAACATTAAAAATAATTAGAAGAAAATAAGGGGAAAGGGACACCACCTAGGGCAACGACAGTCAATGACTCAATGTTGTTTTAAAAGTGTGAGGCACGGACCGACCCAGACTTTAATAAATAAAAGGGGCAGGCGAAATATTTAGCATTTTTTTTTAAAAGGGGCCTGGCCTAGACAATTCAATGGGACATAAGTTGTTTTTAGAACCCCTCCTCTAAAGGTAACGATAGAAAAGACCCAACCCAAAGATAGAACACCAAGGTTTCATGGAAGCAAAGCAAAATTCCAGCCCAAGTACCTTCCGAATAATCAAGAAAAACTAGTAATAAAAGGAAACCAAGGACTTAAATTTGAGGCTCCATTAGATCAAACTATTAAACTACATGAGAAATAAATGAAAATAGTAAATTCATATGTATGTGTATTTGTAAATGTAGGTGTAAAATAAATAAGAATAATGAAAATTATAAAAGAATACAAGGAAAGGTCTCCTCCCTTCTTTGTAGTGATAACCTACTCCACACACAACCCTTAAAAATTATGAATAGAGGAATATAATCTTTGAAGAACTCAAAGTTGATTCTCTCCTACTTGATGCAATTAGTCATTTTATCCTTACAAACATTTATAGTGATTACTAGAGGCACATAGCCCAATTCTTCATAATAGAAGAATTTAATCATACTTTTCCAATGATGGCATTATGAGAAAACGTTAGGTTAGATGAATAATTCCTAGCTAAGTTCCTTAAATCATGTCCAACCGTATAAGAGAAGACCGCTGCTATGTGTACCTAGATATCATGGAGAAAGGCTAGTCTTTGGGCTCTTTCATCAATCATCCTACCTTAAAACATTTCAAAAATCTCCTAGCAATTAGACGTAGGAAGATTTAATATGACTTAAAAAAAATGTATTGCCAAAGCGTAAACTTATGATGACTTAACTAGGCCTAGTACACACTCCCTCCCCATTAACCACTTAGACATATGGAAATTAAATGTTAAAAGTCATGTAGTGCTGGGGGTGTGAACACTTGTTTCCTTCAAGTTTATTTATTGAATGAGGAGAAAAAGTCCTTTGATTACAATTAAGAATACATTTGAGGCCTTGGTTGTGTAACTGGTGGACCATAGTCACATTTAACACTTGTTACAAAGTTTGGGAGTTAAAATGTTAAGTAGATTTGATTTGTGATGGACACATTTGGACGGTAGTAACAATAGCTTGCAATCTATCAAGACATGATTACCTTATAACCTGTGAAATTCTAGCGATGAAATGATAGATTAATCATAATGTCACCTTGGGATCACATCACCATGAAAGAACTTCATTCAACATCCTTATGAGTGCAGGTACCACCAAATAGGTATTTGTCAGATCTTGTCTTCCTCGAGGCAAGGGAAATTCAGGAAGAGAAGAGGAAAGTGAGACATGTAGTATGTCTAAAAGAGGGAGATCAACTAGAGGTCAAAAGATTAGAAGAAATTACGTAACCACATCAAATTTTTTCTTGCTGAAGGGAGTCATGTTCATGATAATTAAGATCATAGGCGTTGAGGTGCCCTTGGGTACAAATCTATGGAAACAATGGGTACCCAAGGAACTTCCTCAATAAACATTGATTTTGTGTCCACGAGAGGATATATGCATAGCACCGTCATTACATGGTTTGGGCTATTTTGCATGGATGGCATAAGGCGTTACGAAAAGTTATTGAATTGATAGAGTATGTTGGACCACATTCAGTTACAAACATTGATCGGCTGGTTCAATATACATGAAGTATGCGTAGGTATGCATTGTCAGCAAATTATATACAACTAAAAGATAAGGATCAAAATAAAGGAGTGGCTATGTACATTATGGAAGGCCAAAAGCATCGGGGAATATTGCGAGGGTTTATAAGCGGTACATGACCTAGAGGTCAACAAATAAGCAATTGCATATTTGGGGCACCACGAAGCCCGTGTTACGTATGTCGCGATAAAATCAATAAGCTGGGAAAGAGTTGCTAATCGATTACAATTTGAATCACTTAGTTACAAACATAGTTACTATGGGGGTGGTATGTACTATGTACCATTTTACCCAACCTCCAATTAATGACTCCAATATACCATTTTATTCTTATGTTTTTTTCATAAGTCTATTGGTTTCATTTTGATAATGTTTTTTTATATTTAATTTTTGTCATAGGGGGACATTGATTATACGGAGAAGGCTCTGGCCCAGAGCATAGATCGTGATGTATCTTCAGGTGCTTCTACCTAACAGGTTTACCTCATTGTAATTGTACAAATTAGATACAAGCAAAATGTTTTATTATTATGTTTTTTTAATAAGTGTTTTGGGTTAATTTCGATAATGTTTTTAATATTCTTGTTGTAGTCGACTGATTGGGGAAAGGCACCAGCAATAGAGGAGAGCATCCATAGTTAGGTGCAGTCAATATTTTATGATGATGACATGGCTTATTCAACAAACCCTTTCAATATGATAAAGAAGGTCATGAAAAAATGTAATGAAGAAATGACTCAGTTGATGTTCAAAATGCCTCAAACAGATGAGATAAAAGAGAGGGTTAAAGTATTGACAAAGAGATTACAAAACTTGCAAGTAAGCTGTCATGAGGTCTTTAATTATAACATAAGTTCATTAATGGTTTTATATTTTGTACTCTTTTATGTCATGAACTAAAATATGTGTTGTTTTTATAAGGTTATTTTCCTCCTCCTGATGCTCCTAGCCATGATTAGGGTATTGCAAGTGCTTCCAAAGGAGTAAGGGTTGGTACAAGTGTCCATCCTGATCTTCCTACACATACATCACATTCTCTGGCCCCATCATCCGTGCCTATGTTACCGTTTGAAATGTTGGCAACACATACCATGTAGGAATCCGTTAACGCTAGAGAAGATGGCAGTGAACACATACCAGAACATGTATCAGGACATGTACCTGGGGATGCAGAGGCCACTAGTACTGGTGATGTTTTAGCAGCATTTCCTAGATCTTCCCATATTACTAGTATAGGAACATTACTGGTCACACTTGTGGCGATCGAGGATTTCGTTCCCATAAAGATAGAGAAGGTCTCGGGTACTTTAAAATGTTTGACTTATTATTCTATATAATCTAATTGAAATTTACTTATTGATCACTCTTTTTAGACTATTGATCCCATGATCATTTTGTAGGAAATGATGTTTTTTATAAACATCTAAGTAATATTACATTGGAGCTCTTCGGGCCCACCATATGTACAGGGTGGAATGCCCAAAATGAAGATTTAAAAGATGAGCTCATTAACCGTTTAGTTGTGATATTCGGTGATAAAACATTCAACCAAACCAAGGTCCTTAAGAAAGCTGGTACCTATGTAAAGTATGCGAGGGACCAATATAGGTCGCATTTAGAGAAGAACAAAAAGTAAAAGCATCCCCCCATGATTCCGAAGAGGGAGTGGAAGGACCTGGTGTCCGATGGAAAGGAGAAGGCTGAAAAAAAAAAGAAGGAAAGACACCACCGGGCCAAGGAAGGTATGTGATCTAGAAGCATAAATCTGCAAAAAATATCGATTAATCGTGATTTTAAAAAAAAACTGTAGGCTAGACGATTTTTTCCCTAATTTTTTTAAAAAATCATTGAATTTTTGGGCAATGATTTTTTTCCATTGCAAACTTCAAAATTGCCAAAAAAACGTGTTTAAAATCTGCAAAAAAATTTGAATAAAATTGAGCTGATTTTCGTAAAAAAAACCATGAGACCATGGCTTGTTGCTTACTATTATGCTTTGATAGATTTTTTCCAAGCATCCATAGCTTGTTTGAAAGCACATATTTTAGGCTTTTAGCCATAGTAGTAAGGCAATGAACTATTTGATAAAATGCTTTGGTAGACATGTATGAAAAATGCAGTAGCATAGACAAGGCAGTGAACTGCTTGAAAAAATGTCTCAAAGAAATGTAGTCTCATGGTGATGGAATGCCATGTGAATGCCATGACAAGCAAATTGCTATGGATTGTCATGGCACTCCATCACCGATGAGACTGCATTTCTTTAGGAATTTTTCAAACAATTCACTTGCTTGTATGTTATTGCTTACTATTATGCTTTGGTAGATTTTTCCAAGCATCCATGCAACTGTTGAAGCACTGTTTGAGGTTTTTACTTTTTAGCCATAGCATGAAGGCATTAGCGTTTGATAAAATGCTTTGGTAGACATGTATAGAAAAATGTGGTAGCATAGAAAGGTAGTGAACTATTTGAAAAATGCTTCAAAAAATGGTCTCATGGAATGAATGCCATAGAATGCCATGACAAGCTATAGTTGTCATAATTCCATCACCTCGAGACATTTCTTTGAGCATTTTGGTAGTCCTTACTTGTCTATCTTATTATACTATTATTAGCGTTAAGATTTTTTCCAAGCATCCATAGCTTGTTTGAAAGCATCTATTTTAGGCTTTTAGCCATAGTAGCAAGGCGTGAACTATTTGATAAAATTCTTTTGGTGGACATGTATGAAAAATGTGGTAGCATACACAACTGTCACCATCTGATATTTATCAGTTGTAGTATGTTTTGTGCAGTGTAATCAGCGATATGAATATAACCACGAAAATCTATTTTCTATAATTTATGGATTGAACTCTATATTTTATATGCTCTTAATGTCTATATGCTATAGAAATGCCATTTTTTTTAAAAAGTGGTATGCTATGTGTGATACTATCAACAATGTAATTATATACTGATTACTATTTCTTTTTACATAATCTAACGTATTTCAAAATTTTCATAGGCTGGCTGACACATCGAAGGCAACAAAGGCAAGACTAGAAAAGCACGGGCAACACAAACTTGGCTCTGGTGGTTATATGAAATTAGCCGCACGAATTGTAAGTATCAATAAATGAAATATTGCATCCAAATTATAATAAATTGAAAACAATTTTGGTTTTATCACACCATAGAAACAAAATTCATGATCTTATGCAAAAATGTAGAGACTCACGAATTCAACATAGTTCCTGAGAGGACACGAAGATTGCCTTCCAACAAGGCTATGGGCCGTGGTGACGCCCTAAGAGTCTTGGCTGAGGAAAACACAATCTTCCATTGCATCTGACATGCAGGTAAATAAACTCAATAAATTTTATTTAAAATTGAATACTTGTGCAATCTATTCAATATTAATTTCCACCATAAAGTAATTACATGCCTATTTGTTTTAAACATTCAAGCAATGATAATACTACACATGACATTGGAATGCAGCCTGGTGAGGGTGGAGCAGAATATGCAGATGAAGGTCATGGTGTGCATCCGGTACTTTAGAGCATGTAGAGCATGATCAGGCTAGAGAAGATCAAGAATATGATGTGGCCCCATCAGGTAAAGAGGACCACTCTAAAGTTCTTTTAAACATATTTAATTGCAATTGGTGTATTAATTAATGTAACCTTTCATGTTTCAACTTTAGAGCATGATCAGGCTAGAGAAGATCAGGAACATGATGTGGCCCCATCGGGTAAAGAGGACCACCCTCATGTTCTCTTAAACATATTTAATTTCAATTGGTGTATTAATTAATGTAACCTTTCATGTTTCAATGATTCAGGATTTAGAGGGTGTTCAACATGTTGAGCATGAGTCTATAACAAAAGTTTAGGAACATGATGTTGACCCATAGGTAAAGAGAACCACTCTAATGTTCTTTTAATTATGAAATACTTGTAACAATAATAATAAAACATATTAGTTTAACATTTCTTTTCTTATTGCAGCAGATCCCCTTAGGCGGCATCCCGTCATGGTGAGAGGACTCTGGCGTACATTATGATCTCTTGACAGAACAACTAAAAGGGGGACAAATATTGATTTAGAAAATGATACTCCACTTCAACTTTATGTAGCTTTAAAAAAGAAACAAAAAAAAAGTGATTATAATCATATCATGACAACCATATTTTTGATAATATGTAAAAACTAAAACAATGAATATTATATGTTAATGAATGAATGTGAATATGTTAATTAATGAATGTTATATGTTAATGAATGAATGTTATATGTTATTGATGGATGAATGAATGTTATAATTTATTAATGGATGAATGAATGAATGTTATATGTTATTAATGGATGAATGAATGAATGTTATATGTTATTAATGGATGAATCAATGATTAATGTTATATGATTGGGTTTGGGGAATTGAGAGTGATGTGAAGGGGGGGGGAGGGGTCAAATGAGCTTCCACCGTCATGTGGTTGGCCCTGTTAAGTAAAGAATATTAAACTATTCTCGAAACAAAGAGAAGCTCAATAAGGTAATGCACTTCTCAATATAAGAAATGCATCGTTTGAAGCATCAAACCAATATGAAGTCTATATGTATGACCAATCGTCAGTCTCCACAATGACACATTTCCATGAATTTTTTTTTTTTTAAATGATGGTTCGTCCCACTTTTGACGAAAAAAATCGACGAATCAACAGAAAGGCTCGACGAAGTTGCTATGTCTATGATGAAGATTTCGTCGCAATTGAGTTGAACATTTGGTGTAGCCACCAACGCACTCCTCACCGATTTCGTCGCAAGTACGACAAACTTTTTGTGTTCTTCCGACGCTACTACTTGCCTATTTCATTGCACATTTGATGAACTTTTCATTTTGTTTCAACGCTACTCCTTTCCCATTTTGTCGCAATGGCGACGAACATCTGTTGTTGTTTTGATGCTACTGCTTTCCCATTACGTCGAACATGGGACAAACTTCTGGTGTAATTTGTCGGTGTATACATGGAGTTTTTGTCAATATTCTGACAAAATCCTGAAACATTTCATGAAACAGTCGACCGACGATTCTTCGCTGTTATTTCAACATTTAATTCGTTGTCGTTCTTTCAACAAAAAAATAGCAACGAAAATTTTTTCGCTATTGCGTCGCTATTCTGACAAAGATGTGTCAAACTATCGATGAATGGCTATTGGAAAATTGTGTCAAATTCAGTAGTGCGTCCTTAGCAAAAACATATCTTCACAAAACAACTTGAAATATTTGTGTGGTATGGAGAGTCCTCACGATCTTATACAATTGAACTTCATAATATCCTACAGTCACAAGTATCCAAACATATGTTTTGATAAAGATTGAGCATCTAGAACCAACTATTTCAATCTATCACTTTAAAAACTAAACTTATGGAACACCAGGTCACTTGAAAATTCAATAAAGCATGCATGAGATATTACTAAGTATGTCGTCAAAATTTCTTGGGAAAAGCTTCACATCTTGAGGAATGCAGACCATTCTAAAAAGTCTTGTCAACCACTATGCTTTGCCTTAACACAATTTGGCACTTTGTCACTTGTAACTTTCTTGGCAGAAGGAATATTGACTTGAAATTTTGAATATAACACCTTCACATCTCCATCAACTTAACATATGAACCAAAAAAGTAAATATTTATCTATGGAAGGATGCAGACCAAGAAACTGTGTCTCTATCTTAGAGTATATACTGTGAAATCCTTAGATAAAACTTTTGCAACTGATCACTACTCCAAGTGTGATACACCAAACTGGTAAAATATCATTGTAGGAAACTTGAAAACAAATGAAAACATCAAGATATTTATACCCACCTCTACATCATACTAAGACAACAAACTAATTCTTAGCCTTCCACATTATTGTAATGCTAACTTGCACTATTAGATATCTTGACACACTAACAATCTCTGAAGCATATACAATCTTAATCATACTTTTGACATCAATAAAAACCAAGCTTATCATGTTGCAAAAATCTCCCCATTTTTCATTCATGGAAAAACCAACTAATGTGCACAAACAGTCCCCCTTTGATGCATATTTCTTCTCCCCTTTGACATCAAGGGAAAAGGGTAACAAAATTTTCTCCATACATACAAAGCTTATAAACTCCCCCTTAATTTATACAACTTTGAATCCCTTTGGAATTATGTTTGGTTACTTCATCAACAAAAATATCCTTCTATCTACTAATTTATCTACTCTGCATACATATACACTATCAAAAGGGAAAGATATGTTACATCAAAACATAGCTCAACTAGATGGCAAAATTTTCTTGTAAATTGACTTGAGATAGATCAAGTTGTTTCCCATTGTTTCTTTGTTGGGGTCAGGGTTTGGACTTGATAAGTCAATAACATATATGTTCCCACTACTTCATCTAAAGAAGATAGTTTATTATATTTCTAAATCACACCATTAACCTCTACTAGAAGTCCAGTGAGTGAAGCCAACCTTAGGCTCACTACCTCTCTTAATTTCTTTACCCAACCTTTAAAATGCTCCCTTTGATCTTGAAATTGTTGTATCTAGTAGTGAAGACTCTCTAATTGTGCCCTTATGGCACCGTCACTGTCTTGCATAAGGTCACAAGTTGCAGCCACATTAGTGATATGCAATTCAATAGAACTTATTTGATCCTTTATGCTCTTTGCTATAGTAGGCCGCATCAAATAAAATACATGTAGTAATTTTTCTTCCTTCAAGCACTTCTAATCAACTTCAATGCATGATTGTAACTTGGTCAATGCACTATCACACTTTTCAGAGGCAACTACTAATCTCTTTTCATTTAAATTTTCTTCTACTTGCTTCTCCAAATGAGGTGAATTAATAAGTCTCAAAGGACTCCATTAGTTGCTTCATTTGTTGTGTAGGGGACAAAAATGTATCCCTTTCTTCTTCAAGAAATTTTTCTTCCAGTACTTTCATTTCCTCTTCCAAATTTTCTACACTCTCCGCCTGTTGTTGTAGCAACTCCTATCTTGTTGTGGAGTGGAGTATATCTCCAAGCTTCAACTTCTAAAGGGGAAACATACCAAAAAAATTGACTTGTCCATCAAATGAAGGAACTTGCAGTAATTGCAGAGTCACTACTAGTTGAATTTGCATTTCTTGTGCCAATAACCCCTTGATTGAGTCCACCAGAGAGGCATATGCTTTCTCTAAACTTTCTTCTTTTCCACTCTTCTCCTTATCCTTCTCTTTTTTCTTTTCCATTTCCTTATCCTTTTCCTTCTCCATTTCTTTCTCCTTATCAGAGACATCTAGCTCATCTTGATGATTAGAGAGATCTTTCTCTTCTTGTTGATCATCAAGAGTACCATAACATTCCCAATCAACAAGTGTTTCAACTATTTTATCATCAATAGGTCGAACTTCTATAAGAGGAAGAAAACAATCTGCAACAAGATCCTCTAGGAATGGAGTTTCATTTGAGTCTCCATACATCTCTCAAATTTTGGTCATAAGGCCTCAAGGGATGTCAATACAATTAGTGGCCATTTATGTAACAATATCACAACTACAACCAACTACTCCTAAGATATGTTATGTTTTGAAGTCCCACACAACTATCTTCCATGTTGATGAAGGTTTGGGAACTAGTCCATAGATGCATGGAAAAAGATTAAGCCACCTACAATAAATAACCACAAAAATGACCCCCCACAGAATCTAATATTTCTATCAAGTTTTTATGATACTTTAGAACATTGTACAATTCAAGAGAAGAGCATACTCAACTATTCAAGATTTACAATCTCTCTTTAAAAAAAAACTATCAAATGGCACCCAACTGCTCTAATAACATGTTAGAATTGGCTATAGAGATAGCCACCCAAGAACTAGAGGCCAAATGGAAAGCACAAATAGAGAAGATTTGAATATGACAAGAATAAACTATTTCTTATCATTTATTATTCAATGTTTTGTATTGTGTGTACAATGTAATAGAGACCCCTTGGTTGTATAGCCAAGGTGAGATACAAGATGTCATAAGATTATGACAAGTGTCTTAATCATATGATATGAGGTAACTAATCACAACTACCTAGGTTCACATGTGTTACAAGTAAAAAGATAAGATAACAACTAATGACAAGTAACACCTTCTAGAAAGAATCCTTCCTAGGACCTAAGTAATCTTAACATTTAAATAAGTCCCCTAGTAATGAATTAACTAGGTACAATATTTTATTCACACCAAAAACTTCCCAATTCATAAGCATTGGATATTTGATCTTATATGATAATTGATAAATAGTCAATAAGGAGACATTTGACAACATGGTTAGTGAATTTAAGAAATTATTTGCAAATCAAATAAAAAAATATGAGCAAAGAAGATGAGAAAGATGTACTGATTGAGTTTTTTTTCAAGATTGGCATAGGTATTAATAGGATGCACAGTACAATCATTATTATAAGTAAATTCTTGTAGAATATGTCTTTGAATATCAAGTAAATAGTTAATGACATGGTCTATATACTGAGACAATATTTCAATCACTTTTATCACCACTTGTTCACCCCGATAATCTCAATTTTTTGCTAATTTAGGATTTTCTATGATGGCTATGTTTTCTTCTCTTATTTTCTAGGGTTGATTATAGTACTTTCCCTTAGAATAATCATTCATTTGAATTTTTCTTTGTCTATTTTCCACCTCAACATCTAGTTTTGGTTGTTTTTCTCCATCCTCCTAGTATGTTATTTAGAATCTTCTATCTAGAAGTTGGGTCTCTATTTCCATTCATTCAATTAGTTTCCATAATACTTCTATTTTTGATGGTGGTAGATTATGCTCATATGCTTTGATGTTGTTTTCCTCCACTAGCCAAAATATTTAATCTCCTTCATCTATATTAGTTTAGTGTGAATATTTTCATCATCATCATAGAAAGATAAGTTGCGAATGAAATCTTATTCCAGATTTCTCCCCAATATTTTGTTTCTACCCTTGTCTCTTGTTTAATGTATTGGGTTTTTACTATTCCTTTGAAAGTATAATAGAATAATTGGATGTATAACCTAGTATTGTATTCCCTCATTCCTTTTCACACTACTTTACATATCTCCAAGTGGTCTTAGGTAGAATTGATCCTTTGAATTTTTGAATTACATTATATCATCTTCTTCTTGTTAGTACCTTGTTTTGATTAGTATTTTGAATGTGTGTCACCAAGGGATGTCATCTTTATGCATTTTCCACCAAGATGCAACATTGCATACTAAGGTATACTATAATGTGGTAATTGAGAAGTCCTCCTTAACAAAGGTTCTCTCCATATCCTCCAAGTACCTATTTAGATATGAAAGTCCTAGATAGTAGGGTAGCTTAATATGTTAGTGTATAGGCGCAAATTTTCACCCCTTACACAAACTCCCCTTTTACACTTCCTCACCTTAGAAAACCAAATCTAAAGGTGAAATTCCACATCAGCAAGCTACCTTCATTCCACTTGGAATTCATCTTTTGTGTTGGTAGAATAATATTTGTCAGAGACGTCATGCAAAGTGTAGACGTCCGTGTGGTGCACTTACATCCCTGATGGATTCATGTGTTTGAAGTTGGTAGAAGCATGACACTTCCTATTGGGAATGATTTGTAATGTCCCTCTTCAACCAATTGACCTGAAAATGCCTTATTCTCCTCACCTCACCTTCAAAAAGATTCATTCCTCATGCAACTCAATCCCTTTTGGCAATCTTCAAGCATTCACTTCATCTCTTTGGTATCACTTCTTGCAATCTCCACTTTCATCACTTCAAGTAGCATTTTGATAATTCATAGAATCAACAACAATACTCCATCAACTTCGTAAAGCAAGTGTGAAACAAGCCATTGTAGCGTGGGCTTGAATTTTTGCAACAACTCCCTTCATCATAGTTGAGGTTGTGGTGATTGTTCATGCCTTCTTTCTCCATCATTGGCTAGCGAGCTCTTAGTGGAGGTGGTAATGTTTCACTCCTCTCCTTTGTGATTTGGTTGAGTAGCTCTTTACTATTTTGTGGTGTTATTTGCATTCCTTCTTTCTTTACTTATTTATCTTGGTTTTTCATGGAGGTGGAAACACCAAAAAGGGGGTCTAACTGAGGCAGACCCCTATACAGCCCCCAAAAAATTTCCCTCTTTCTTGTGTGTAGGTGGAGATGCATTTGGAGCTAGCTGGCGAATGAGCATATTTGTGAGATTATCTTTGTCATGTTAGCCTTTGTATATTTACTTTATCATATTCATTTGTATCTTTCCTACTTCATAATCTTATTTTGTTCCCTTAGAAGTTACTAGCATGGTCATGAACTTGCTTTCTAGTGGTTCATACTATGTTTTTGGTCCTTTAGTTGTATAGATGCCAACACACCTGGTAGATGCTAGTGCATTGTGTTTTCATCCAAGAACTGTGCTTTCGTCTTCAGGTAGAGAGCTACTTGAGGTATAGTGTTGAACCCAAAAACTAGCTCACCTAGCCCCAACCTAGATTTCAGGTCTGAAGAGTGGTTGCAAGGCCTTATAGTCCTCATCATTCTCATCCCTCATTTGAAACATTCCTTTAGAGTGAGGTAAGTTAGGGAAACCTTCCGCTCTTGGCTCTCCATGACCCAGGGCCTTGACATGGTCGATCCTCCTCTCTTACATTTTTGATGAACTCGACATGAACCTAGGTCTACTCATTTGTCAATGTTGAGACTTTTCCCTTGTGCCTGGTGATTGTCGTGTACCTAAGCATTGTGAAGATTTATGAGCATCACAACCCAGTCCACAACCTTTAGGTACGTTGTTAATAGAAGTGTACAACACCTTCTGATGGATAAGATGAAGGTCATCTCTAGTTTCTCTAAAAGTCTTTTCTTCGGACCTGCGATGGGTCTTTCAACTCAGGAGTGGTTTTCGAGGGCTGAGGTAGAATTCTTTGACAAGACTGATCACATCACCACTCCTCCTACATCTTCCACACCATTGTTGGTAGACGAGCATGAGGCTATGCATATTCCTTCAAAATATGTCTCTTCTCTTAGCAAAGGGTTGGGTGACTCAGAGAACCACTTAGAAAGAAACCCAAAGTTGGCTAGAGCCACTTGAGTTATCAGCGAATTAAAATATGTGGTGGGAAAAGACCAAACAAACATAACGCTTGGCTACCCTCTCTATTCTAATTGAAGTGTGTTCCCTTTCAAAAAATGCTAATGTTATACAAGGGACCACTTTTGAAGAACATGAGAGATAGTTAGGAGTGTCCCTTCGATCAACATCCCTTCTATCTCCAAAATATTTGAAACTATTAAAGTGAACAGAGTCCCTTTGGGCTTTAGGTTCACCCCTCTTGTCACCTCTAGCAGTGGAGGTTTTTTTAGGATGAGTGGTGGAGGCTTTGGTAATGGTGGTGGCTTTGGCAGTAGGGGTGGCACTAGTGCAAGTGGTTCTGGTGGAGATCATGGCAGTGGCTCTGGTGGAGGCCCTGCTGGTGGAAGTGACTCTAGCAATGGTTCCAATGGTGACCATGGTGGAGGTTCCAAAGGTGGCTCTTGTAGTAGTTCTAGAGGAGGTCTCACTAGTCCTATGTCATCCAATGACCCTATTCTAGATACTCTCCTTCAGAATATGGGCAAGATGCAAAGCTAGTTGGTGAGTCTCTCCCAAGCCTCTGCCCAACCTATCTTCCAACCCTTTTTCTGACATAGCCCACTATTGGTAGCAACTCTCAATACTCACTCCCCACAAGGAATGGAGATCCCAAAATTCAAGAAGTATGGTAGAAAAGGGGACCCAAAAACACATGTTTCTACCTTTAAATCCATATCCATAGATTCCTTCCATCACGACACATTGATGGAAAAACTATTCCCTTGATCTATTAAGGATACAATGCTTGAATGGTACTGTTCCTTTCTCAATAATTCCATTTTCTTGTTCAATCAACTAGTGAACTAGTTTCTTTGATAGTTTCAAGCCAACATCATACCAAATATGACCTTTTTGGATCTTGTTCGGTGCAAACAAGGAGATAATGAAAAGATTACTAACTTCATCACATGGTATCAAGTGCTTTACTCACAAATCTTATACCTGCTACTCGATTCTAATGTGCAGAAGGTATTCATAGGGAACTTACAAAGGCCTTGGAAAGAGAAGTTTTACATTATGAAGTACCCTTCTTTTGCACATTTGTGTGTAGCACTATGGGAGTATCAAAAAATGGTATTTCAGTTTAGGGGATCTTCCTTGCACTCCTCTTCTGAAGGAAAATTCATTGTATCAATCTCTAGGAAAGGAAAGGCTATTGCGAATGTAGTAGCCACTATGACTGATAACAATCTCAGATGCAACTGGAAGTTCACAAAGTTAGCAAAATCTTACTCTCCCATCTTGCAAAAATTGGTGAAAGATAAGATAATAACCTTGGAGATCCCTAAGCCTCTTAAGGAGCCTTACCCTAGTTGGTATGACACAAATACCTATTGTCAATACCATCAAGTCAACAAACATGATACTGAACATTGTATGTTCCTGCATCATGAGATACAAGATCACATTGAGAATGGTACTATTCATCTTTGTGGAAGCAAACAAAGTATGAATAAATCGATGGTGAAAGAAAATAGTGAATTAAAGATATACATAGACCCATTTTTGTCACATTCTGCCAATATGATTGTTGATCCCTCTAAATTTATCACTCAACTTGAGGCCTATGTCAACATGGTCACAATTACTCCTACTAAGCAACCAATGACTAGTTTCACCAGATGTGACATTCACTTCATAGGATGTTCTTGTGAACAACAAACCTTCCCCTCTTTACATTCCCACTCACCTCAATGGAACATTGCGACAAGAGTCCTAGTGGACCTCGTGAGTTGTGTGAATGTCATTATAGAAGAAACACAGTTGTTGAATTTGTTGCATAGAGAGGAGTACAAAGAAACAAAATCCACCATCTATATGCATGATGGTCTTTGTCTTAAACCATATGGCTTGATAAATTTATCCATCTTAGTTGGACCTAGGGTTGTTGACACAATTTTTGATGTCATTCCATAGTCAAATTTGTTCAAGATGAAGTTAGGCATACCTTGGCTAGCTTCCATGAATGGAATCTCCTCCCTAATTGATAAATGTTTAAAGTTTCCTGATAAAGGTGTCATACACATAGTGCATGACACTAGATACCATCCTTTGGTGCCTCATGGAGGATATTCATTGGAAGATTTTTGGCCTCCCTACTAAACCTCTAAGGCCTTGGTAATATTTGTATGATAGGAATAAAGGTTCCTGAAGGGAATTTTCTCCATGTTCTCCTACCGCATCTAGACACCCAAAGTAGTAAACGGGAAGAGGCCTATTGTTGAGGCACTAGAGATAACTCCCCCCATTGCTTCTCAACTTGCTCCTCTTGCTCCCATTCAGGAGTTTGTTACTCTGCCAGAAATTACTATAGCAAACTCTTCCATGGTTGAGTAGGATCCTTCTATTCCTTTGCAGCATTCGACTTCTATCTCGAAGAGTCATAGGAATCACCTTGCACATGAGCACAAGCATCGATGAAAGGATCTCACAGTTGAGCAGGCCGCTTTGCAAAAGAAGGATGAGGAGATGACTAGCCATTTTTCAAGGCCTCCTACTGTGTCTTCCCCTCTCCTCTCCTTCACTCTAGTTCAACCTAGTTCAGTTTCGCCTCTAGCTACCATTGTGAGTGAGCCTGACCCCAAAAGGGTACAGGTGTTCATCACTCCTTCGATGGAACCACCCTCGCTAATGTACCTTCTGAATGTCCCTCCTTTTCCAAAGATTGTGAATATGTTGAATACTTCAAATGTATCCACTTCAAATTTCTCCTTCTCATCTTCCTCCACACCTCTCACCTCATTTGTGGGGAGTTCACATTCCCCAATGAGGCTGAAGGTAGAGGAAGGGCCCTCCAGCAATGGAGAGATTAAGAGGAGCCCACCTTCTCTAAAAGGTGGTCCTACGTTAGCTTGTTCTATCCTAGTGATGGAGCAAGCCTCAACTTCCCCTGAGTTCGTCACCACTCCCAAGTCATTTGGTGAGCCTAGAGATGAATCTTGAGCATAGTCCTCTTCGTCTATTGAGGTGAAACATGGAACTCTTGTAAATTGCATGTTTAACTCTCTAGATGAATTTTTGGCCTTTTCAATGATCTTCACAAAGTCACTGACCATAGCTCCACAAGAGCTTAGTGGAGGGGACCTTGTAGGTCCCTCTTCCTTAACCCTTGTTGTGGGAGGTTTGGAAGCACCTCCCCTTAACATTCCACCTCTACAGGTTCATCCTTCTTCCCCCTACGATGATCTAGAGTGGGAAGTAGATGACCTCTTGGTCAATCAGTGTTAGGGGGAGGCCCCTTTCTTTATGTTTAGGTTAGAAGAGAGTGTGTGTGTTGTGATGTGTTCCCTCATGATCATGCTATGTTTTCCTTGATGAACCATGTCACCCTTGTTGGTGCTTGGATATAGGAGTGATTTTTTTATTGTAAAACTTCTTCTATATGTTTCATTGTTCTTTTATTTTTGTGTTTGACTTTTGGTAAATTGGGGATGATGCAAAGTGTTGGGGGGATTTAGGCTTCTCTTCCATGTTGACCTATTTTTTTTATTTTTACTTTTTCTTCTTGTGTATTCTTCACATGGTCTGATATAGTACAGGGTTCATGACAGTTCATTAATATACTATTACTATACTTATATATATATATATATGAGCAGTACTAACCACAAAATATTAGATCACCCATGTTCCTTTTCTTTGTGATTTTCTCTTTTTCACTCTTCTTTTATCTTTCTTTCTACTTTGCTTGAGTTTTCCCTTTCATGTATGACAACACCATCACTTCTATTTTCAAAAAATGCATTCATTGTTAATGAATCTTTCTCAAAAATCCTCGCAAATTTTTTCAAAGAATCGCATTCGGATCCCTAACAGAATGTGTTTCCTTCATCATGGGTTTGCAAAGAAAGAACTTGAGAACTTGAGAAGCTGGTAGAAGCATTACAATTCCTATTGGGAATGATTTGTAATGTCCCTCTTTGACCAACCGACCTAAAAATTCTTTATTCTCCTCACCTCACCTTCAAAATGATTCATTCTTCATGCAACTCAATCCCTTTTGGAAATCTTCAAGCATTCACTTCACCTCTTTGGCATCACTTCTTACAATATCTTCACTTCCATCACTTCAAGCAACACTTTGGCACTTCATAGCAACAACAACAATACTCCATCAACTCCATAAAGCAATTGTGGAACAAGCCATTGTAGTGTGGGCTTGACATTTTGAAACATCTCCCTTCATCACAATTGAGGTTGTGGTGATTGTGCAAGCCTTCTTTCTCCATCATTGACTAGTGAGCTCTTGGTAAAGGTGGTAACATTTCCCTCCTCTCCTTTATGATTTGGTTGAATAGCTCTTTACTATTTTGTAGCGTTATTTGCATTCCTTCTTTCTTTACTTATTTATCATACATTTCTCTATCGTTTCTATCTTGGCTGTCGATGGAGGTGGAAACACCAAAATGAGGGTCTAATTGAGGCAGACCCCTATACAATCCCCAACAATTTTCCCTCTTTCTTGTGTGTAGGTGGACGTGCATTTGGAGCTAGCTAGTGAAAGAGAATCTTTGTGAGATTATCTTTGTCACCTTAGCCTTCATATATTTACTTTATCGTATTCATTTGTATCTTTCCTACTTCATAATCCTATTTTGTACCCTTAGAAGTGACTAGCTATGCTATCAACTTGTTTTTTGTTAGTTCATATTGTAGTTTTAGTCCTTTGGTCATATAGATGCTAGCACACTTGAGAGACGCCAGCGCGCTACACTATCATCCTAGAACCATGCTTTTGTCCTTGGGTAGAGAGATACCTAAGGTATAGTTTTGAACCTAAAAACTGGCTCTCCTAGCCCCAGCCTAGATTTTGGGTCTGAAGAGTGGAACTACATGGCCTTATATTCCTCATCATTTTCGTCCCTCATTTGAAACATTCCCTTAGAGTGAGGTATGTTAGGGTAGCCTTCCACTCTTGGCTCTCTATGACTTGGGGCCTTGACGTGGTCAGTCCCCCTCTCTTACAATTAGATAACTCTTGAGATATGGTTTATGTCCCTTATCCTCTCAAAAATAAGGTATAATATATCCTCTACTTCATCTTCCAATTTTTTTTTGTATTCACTTCCTTTATTATAATTTTTGAAATGTTTTGTGATGCTTGTGTATCATCAATACCTTTTAAAATTCATATAATTTTTGGGATATCATTTTTAGTTCTTCTTGAAGACAAGAACTCAAAAATTCTTCACTGTCTATACTTCAATTTTTCCTCCAAGTCAATTTCTCATTTAGTATCTAGTTCTTCAAATAAATTAGTTATAGATAAATTGGTAATGGAGTAGATAATCCTAGTATTCTCCTCTTCATCTTCTTTTGAAGCAACTTCTACATATATTTTTTCTTAATAAAACCTAAGATTTCTATGGACTACCTTATTATCATTGGAAAAGGATGATTCCTCCTTTCTTGAGTCTATTATCCCATTATAATTTCCAAACCATTCCAATCCCAAGAGGGTATTGAAGGTGTAATAGGGTTCCTTCATGAAAATAACCTCAAAATCAATAGCTAATTTCATTCCAAGGATATTCAATTCTAATTTATTCCATGTCCTAGGTAGAGTTCCCATAGATGAACCATCAACTAAACTATTGTTGTATGGGGTATTACGTAGCTTTGGATTTCCTAATTTCTCTCAAGTCCTTTTAAAAATCATGATGGCATCTAGTTCCAAATAAACCATTATTTGTTTGATATTATTATGCTTAATATGTGAAAAGATCATCAATAGTTTGTTCTTCCATTGCTGGTCTATTTTTAATAATATTCAAACTTGTGGCCTTAAATTTATTTATTTTTTCTACTATTTGCATCTATTTCATCAACTTCTCCATAGGTTCCTCTACTACATCACTGTTGTTAGTTATTTTAATGTAGTTACTTCTTCCTTTGAGAATTAACTATTCTCCTTTTATTGCTCTTGTTTTATAAAATTTCTAGATCATGTATCTAAAATTTGTTGATTCTCATGCTTATTTAGGAAAAAATGTTCATCCTCTTATTCTTCATCATCATCATCCTCTTTGGCTTTTTTTTCTAGGATGAATTGTTTGGTCTTTGTCATATTGGTCCCCTATCTAGTGACTACCATAGTTTTTCTTTTCCTTTTTATTTTTAAGTTTTTCTTTCTTTTTATGTATTTATTTCCTCTTAGTATTTATTGTCATAGGTTTCTTCCCATATGAAAGTGTTCTATTGGTAAATTTCCTCTTTATGACACATCGTAGTTTCTTGTGGTGTCTCTTTAGGGATTTCCACATAACCCTAGCACCTCTAGGTGCATTAGGTCCCTATAATTCATTTCTCTTTGTTTGTGGTGCCTATTATAAAATTAGTGATGCACCTTATCACATTTGAAGAGATAATGATTTGGATTTCTATAAAAGGAACAATTATTCTTTTTATCAAATCAACATTTAATAGAATAGTGACTATCATCCACATTTATAACAATCAACATCCTCTCTTTTTGGGTTTCCTCACACTCTACCCCATCCTCTATATTTATTGAAGGAATTTCTATCGACATTTTGGGGTTGCAAAGGGTCACTTTGAAGTTCATTGATGTTTCTTTGGGTCCTCCATGTTAGTGCCCTATAGCCATGGTCCTATGTGTATAGGGGTTGCTTTGCATTCCTTTTTACATATGCCATGTTTTGGTCTATTATTCTCTTAACACCATGACATAGTGGACAATGTGATCCATGATCATCTTGTAAATCCTTTACTCTAAAGTTCATAGAGATGGAAATTCATCTATTTCATGGTCATCTCATTCACCACATAATAAATAATATATTTTTTAATTTATGTGAGGTATCACTTTGAATTCCACTCTTTGTATGGCATATCTCTTCTCTCTTTTGATTACTAGGAGACCATTTCTTATGTATCCTTCTCTAGAGAAATATTTCCATCAAATGTTTTTATTTGGTCCTTTTTCTCTTCCTTAGCCATTATTTCCCATCTTAATTTCAATAGTTTTATTTCTAGTCTCATTTTTCAAGATCATCATTTTACTTTTCTTTCTTTGTCACCCTCCATGTTTATGCCCCTATGTGTCTGGCTAAGATTACCACATTAGATTATGTGCCAAAGAGTCTTCCATCAAGAGATTTTGTAATGTCCCTATTCAATTTGGAGTTAACCCATTTTACCTTTTGCTTCTTTGTACTAATGGTTCCTCTAATTTTCATAAGACTTCTTTGAATATTTTCTCATATTTTTTAACCATTTCTCAAAAAATTCCTTTACTTTTTCCTACTCTTTCTCATGTTTGGGATAACTCTTCATATACCATTCTAGTGCATATTTTATCAGAGTTCATATAAACTTAATTAATTTAGTATGATCGCTATCAATTCCATTTATTTTATAGATGGAGTCTAGTATGAATATATGTTCCACAACCTCTATAGTATCCTTTTGAAAAACTAGGAGTTTGACTTGAGGGTCCATAATTTCTTTCACTTCCGCCTTTATTTTGGTGTAGGGTTTTGTCATCTTCTCCTTTTTAGACTTTTCTGCAATGTAGGTCTATTTTATCTACCTTTATCTCTTCCTAACTTAATCTTAAAGTACTCTTTTCCCAATACTTCATCACAATCTACCAAAAAATTCTCTTGTGAATCTCTTTGTTCTTCTTCTAGTATTTTTTGTAATGAAGTCTTCCTAGTTTTATATGGCGTGGAGAATGCGTCCTAATTCAGGGTGTGTGCCTCTTCATAGTGGCATTTAATTTTTTGGTAAGATCCTTTTACTTTTTAGTGACATCTTATTAGTTATTGTTGACAAGTGTTTTCCAAAGTTAAGCATGTTTTTTTTTTCCTTTATATGTGTCTTCATTTGTTGATTTCCTTACACTTCTTTTACTATCTTCCTAAGATATTTTGCATCTAGTGATATGATATTCTTTTTGGTTTTAATGAATTATAAAAATCTTCCCTCAAAATTAATTATACTTTTACTCCAAACTTGTCTAAATTATGATTTTTTATTACTTTTGGTAGTATTGTGGCTTTATTCTTCTCATATTCTTTCTCTAATCTCTTTTTTGTAACCCATAACTTCTTAAATTGTCTTTCAATTCTTTTAGTATTTATCCCACCCTTTCTAAGTTTCTTGTATTTTTTTATGGAGATTGTATATACCCTATTTATTTACTATTGATTTCAATGTTGATCTAATTTTATTTTGTTTGGTTGGAAACACCCATGTCAACATGCATAGCAACACCCACCTTAGCATGCTCACATATTTATTTCTCTGCATTTTCTATTTTTATAGTACCTCTCTTACCTTTTTTCATTTTTCTTTTGTCATCTTTCCATGTTCTTCTTATCTATGCTTAATTGAATTTCTACTCCAATTTCCTCTCTAATTTCTTTTTGTTTCTTGTTGTCACTTTTACCCATGGGTGTTAATAATTTGGTATTACATTAGACCTTTATCCATCCCATGGTACTCATTTCATGTCTACTTTGATTGGTCATATCTTTGTATGGATCCCCTTTAGAGATACCCCATTTTCCATTCACTATCCCCTAGATTCCTAATCAGGCCCTCTCATGAGTTGAACACCTAGAGAGTTCTGAGCCATAGATTATAAGAAAATTTTAATACATTATTTTGTTATCCTTATTTTAATTACATATTTTTTTGTGCTAATTTATGGTCTCTTCTCTATTTCTTAACCATGGTACCAATAATAAAACCAATATTAGCAAGAAAATAGGGATCACAAACTAGATTTTTGAGCCCCGGGTAGTCTATGTGTGCTCTATTTATACCCCAAAATCAATAATAGTAGGAGGATCAAATTTTAAATTAGAATGTACTATCAATCAACCCATGAAATCTATTAGAAGGTTGCACCATGATAGTGAAGAAACCATTTGTTGAGGAGTGCTACTACTATAGGTTACTTGGTTGATTAGTCCACTTTATGAATCCAACATATGGACTTTGGAATACTTAGAATATTCTTTCTTTAACTCAAAATTTTTATGTTTCTTTTAAAATTTGGTTATGATACGCATAATAAGTTAATTATATTATTCTTATTAAATGCTACTTTTAAATTAGTTAAATAAAATTCTTATTACCTCAAAATTTAATTTTAAGTTCATTAATGGTATATGTAATATCAAGTTAAAATCAAAAGAATATTTGTGAGTAGAATGTTTTAAATGTGAACTTCTTAGAACCATGTCTAAAATTTGTTGAAAGTCCCTTCAATGAAATAACACTTGCATAGACATCTTAGAAGTTGCTTTAATATAATCAAATACTTGGTAGCATAAAATTTGGGTGAAGAAATTATCTTATAAGGTAGGAGTAATTTTGTTCTTAAACTTGGTATGTCATTTCAAACATTAATAAATACCCAATTCAAAATTTATATCAAAGGAGATCCATGTGCATCTACATGTTGATGGGGAGCCAAAAATTGGAAAAAATGTGTTAGACATAACATGATTGTGTCATTAAAATCATGACCAATCCATAACATATGCAAGATATATCTCAATTGTGCTTTTTGGTATTCTAATCATGTTCTAATATGCAAATTTTAGATTTTAATCTATTGAAAATCCTATCCTTGGGCTTGGAATAAGTTTAAATGTTAAGCTTAAGGGTTAGTTTTTCATTTTAGACACCCAAATCTATGTTGTACCTTCCTTCTCATTAGGTTGACTTGTTTTGGAATGAAATTTGATGAAGCCATTGATATAATGTTTAACCTTTTTTTTTCTTAATCATATAATTTTTTCTATAGTTTGAATAAATTGAGGTACTAATATTTATTTACATCTACCATTTTTTCATATGCCTCAAATATACATTTATTTGTCTTTTTATTTATTTTATTTGTTGTTCAATTTTTTAAAAAATACATATTTTCTATGCTTCTTTTAATACACATTAACATTTATATTTTTTATTATTTTTGTAGAAGATAGGCTATGTAAATTCTTTAACAATCATTTTTTGGATTTATCTTTCTTGAAAAAATAAATAAAAAATATATAGATCTTGTTCTTGACATTTTTTCCACTATTTTTTAAAAAATTACTTAATTAAACTAAAATGGGAGGCACATACTTTACACTATGTTATATTTTAGTGATAAAAATATGACCCCTTTGTGCATGTTTGGTGTTTGATCTTTTAAATCACTTTTTTTTAAAATACTTCGTATTTTAGAAATTAGACTATGCACACTACAATTCTTGTTTCTATCACCTCAAATTTTAGATTTCACTAGTTTTAGAGAAAAATGGCCATTTAAAACTCCTTTTAGTTTCCCATTTCCTTCATTTACCCATTTATCTTTTTCTTTACTTATATTATGAAAATTACTATAGAAAAAAGACTTAATTTTACATTGCAAATATCTTGCTTGCTTGCATAACAAATAACTTTTCTTAAAATTAGAACATTTGATCTATTATAATATAGACATAATTTTATAAACTTCTATTCTTTTCCCCTCTAATTTTTTAAAAATATACAAAATATTAATAATTTTATGATTTTTCTAAACCATATAAAAGTGCAATCGTTAGACCATCCTCTTTTGGCAGTATTTCGTCACTTAGATATCTTGACCTTCGTCACAACCAGTTAAGTCGTCATATTCCCCCGTCTCTGTGCCAACTTCCAAAATTAAGTTACCTCGTTCTAAACCATAACCAGCTGTCAGGAACAATTCCAGGTTCCATTTCAAATCTGACTAGTTTACAAGTATTGTCACTTCATTCAGCGGATTAAAAGGCAACATTTCACTTCAGTTGTTCGACAATCTAACTCGCCTTCAATACTTGGACCTTTCTGAAAATCAGCTTCTCATTAACATCTCTACAAGCTGGGTTCCTCAGTTTTCCCACCTGGACGTTCTTGGATTGCGATCTTGCAATATAGAAGGTGAGTTACCTGCATTTTTGTCCTAGCAATATTAGTTGTCTTGGCTAGATCTTTCAGATAACAATATTGTGGGAGATCTTCCTTCGTGGCTGTGGGATCTTCCTAATCTTTATTGGCTCAATCTTTCAAACAACCAACTGGAGGGTTCCTTACCTCGCAAGATATCCCATAAGTTTAGTGTGGTTGGTTTGCATGGGAATAGGTTACATGGCTCTCTTCCTTCTCTTGATTTTACTTCATTTGCATTAGATCTGTCAGATAATGAGTTTAATGGCTCTATCCCTGCAACAATTGGCATATCATCATCTCTATCATTGTCAGGAAATAATTTGACTGGAGAAATTCCAAGTTCTATATGCAACGATTCAGGTTATGCTGAAGTTTTCGACTTGTCAAATAACAAATTGACAGGTATGATTCCTGCAAGCATTGGGAAGTGTTCTGGATTGCATGTTTTAAAATTGGCTCAAAATATTCTGCAAGGGGAGATTCCAATGGAGTTGGAAAATTTGCAGACTCTTTGGACATTAAACCTCAATGGCAATAGGTTGCAAGGTATTATTCCACCATCCATTGCAAGCTGCAAAGATCTTCAAGTATTTGATTTAGGAAATAACAAATTTGAAGGGAGCATTCTTGTTTGGATTTAAAAGCTAACAAATTTAAGAATTCTCAGCTTAGCTTCTAACAAGTTTAATGATAAAATTCTGTCCCAATTGTTCAGGATGCAAAATCTTCAAATTTTAGATTTACCTGGTAATCAATTATCAGGAAGTATTCCTCAAAATGTGAGCAAGTTATATGCTTTGGTCAATAATTCACAAAGTTACGATGTACAATATTCTCAATATTATGGATTGAGTTTTGTTGATGAAGTAACATTTTGGATAAAAGGGAGGGCAACTACATACTCAAAGATAATCAGAGAAAAAAAATTCATAGATTTATCACGTAATAACCTATCAGATAATATTCCTTCGGAAATGGGACTCCTAAAAGGTTTAATTTCTCTAAACATATCAAAAAACAATTTGAGTGGCTCAATCCCAAAATCATTGGGAGCCATGGCTCAGCTAGAGTCTTTCGATCTCTCAAAAAACATCTTTTCAAGAAAGATTCCTTCCCAACTCTTAAATCTCACATTCCTTGTTGTGTTGAATCTTTTTGACAACATGCTTTCTGGGTTAGTACCGTAAGGGAAACATTTTTCAACCTTTGAGGCATCTTCTTTTCTAGGAAATCCCAATCTTCATGGGCCTCCCCTTGAAAATAGGATGCAGAGTCCTACTTTGAATAGCAAAGATAATCACATAGAATTGAATAATACAGTTGCTAAAAGTGCAGATGCAGATGTAATGGATCGATGGTAGGTAGTGGGAGTGGGGTTAAGTTATGTAGTGGGATTTGCTACCATTATTGCAATGTTGTGCTTCCACATTAAATGGAGATACATATGCTTTACTCTGATGGATAATTTTATCTATGATCTTTGCGAGTGGTGAGTCCCTCAAGGTGCTTCATAAAGGATGGGAAAGATGTTGCCATCCTTTCCTTGGAATATTTCAGATTTGGGTTGGTTTATTCTCATTGTTGTAATGTATGCTGAAAAAAAAGATCTTTTTGAAAATGAGTAGCACTACAAAATGTGCTATTTTCAAAAGTATGGATTTTTTTCATATTTTAAGTTTTCAAGATTAATGGTTGAAATTATCAAACACACTATAAAGTTTGGGAATTAATATTAGTTTACAAGATTAATTATTTGTTTTACATTTTTTATTTTTGCAACATCTATTTTTTTTACTTATCATACATTATTCAATTCCAAATATATATAACATCTATTACTTTATACTTTTTCTACTCTTTCTTTTTCCTTATAGTTATGAAGATAATATCAAGTTTCCTTTTTCTACTATGCTAAGTAGTATGCATATTTTAATAAGTAAAAAATGAATACAACCATAACCTATATTAAAAAGGGCTAAGATTGAAAAACTGGAGAATGATAGAACTTCTTAGCTACTTCAAATGATGTGATAAGTTTGATCTTTTCATGTCATTTCATTGATACAAGTAGATATAACTAGTAACTAAGATCTAGAATTCGATAGTGGATATGATGTGAAGGACACATGACAAAATTTTACAAGAATTCGATCTCACATAGAGTAGTTTGTGTCATACATTCTACTCTCAAATTGAATCATGCCATGTAGTATTTCACATTTTGTAACTCATATTGGAGCTCATTTAAACTACAAAATTTTATGTGTGTGTATCTTATATGCCATGCTTGAGAATGATTATAAGCAAAAAATTTAATGGGACCTACTTATAAGGAAAGAGTTTAATGACTTTGGCTTGTCTCAATAACAAGCCCCTAAGAATTTAGCGTATAAATTCCTCATACACATCAAACTTATAAGGAAAGAATTTAATGACTTTGGTTTGTCTCAATAACAAGCCCCCAAGAATTTGGTGTATAAATTTCACATGCACATCAAACAATACATGTGATATGTCAAAGATGTAGAAATGACCTTTTTACTATTGTGTAGTTGAGGATACTTTCAATTGATCTCATGATTCCTATATTATTCTCTAATGTTTCTCTAATAACCAAAGACTATTGATAAATACATGTTTGTATTAGTTCAACTCAAGGTATCTAGAGTATGAAGCCATGATGTCTATCTTCTATAAATTTAGCCTGGAATTGGTAGATTTAAATTTTGAATTAAGCAAGCTAGGCCATACCATATGTGACAATATAGGCTATTATGTGACTTAAAAGAACATATCAATCTTGACTAAGTTATTTAACACGGATATCTAGCTAGTTGGTATGAGAATGGGGTCAAACTATACTCCAAACACAATGAATTAATGACAAAAATGATATATTAACAATAGGTGTTCAAATTAGTGTAAAACAAAGATGTCAAAATGTAGAGCATACACTTTTATCCCTTTCCCCCAATTTGGTGTATATGTGAATCTTCATGAGTCATGCATGATAAAGTATAATATGCAATAAACAAAATCAAAAAATATTTTAGGATATGGGATTTGGTGTCAACCGACATCCTTTTATCTTCATATACATACAAAATCATACTAGACTTTTGCAATTGCACACAAAATCATTATCATGGATGAATAAAAATCATTAGTGCACAAAGATAATTTCATCATTGATTTGTTGTAAATGTGAACTGAAAAGCATATAAATTGGTTTAGTGTCTACCATAGTGTATAAGGTAGTGTAGAGTTAGAAACATTTTGAATCTCATTACATGTATACATGATGTGAGTTGTAGAAGAAATTGCGATTTATAATACAATCATGAAGTTGGAACCAATGTTCCACCATGATGCATATAAGAATGAACCCTTCTAAATGATAGTGTGAATAGAATCATTATCTAAAAAAAATTATAGAACTAAAAGTATTGTGCTTCTCATAAGATCTACAATTATTACATAATATAAATTTTAATATAGATAAATTAATGATACAAAATGAAACTAAAAAGTTGAAAATAATGTGTCCTATAGTAGAAAGTGTCATCATGCACTCTATTAAAAATGATCTAAATTTTTTAAGTATTCTAATTCATAAGATTTTAAAGATTATGTTATGCTAGAACTTATCGTATGCCTAAAACTCTCATTGCCTTAGCCACCTTATGATTTGGCTATGATTTTATGTCTTATGGTAACTTGTTGGATTGGTGGTGTAAATCTTTTAAGTTCTGCTATAAAGCCTTAGCATAGTCAGGTTACTAGCCCCTTTTTCTATGGTAACTGGTCGTAGCCTTTTCCCCATTTAATATTGATGAACTATGGTTTGCTTCCTAGAAGCGTGTGGTCCCCGCTCACTTTCCACATGTTCAAGCTTTGTTGCATTGCGTTGAATTATGACTATCGTGTTCCAAAAATTGTCTTTTTCTGCTCCCCCAAGTGCGTGCTTTGTCACGATGTTTAAGGGATTGATGAGTTGTCCAGGTGATAAAATAGAGCAGCGGTCAGGTAGCTTTGTGTCACTGGCAGTCTGAAAGTAATTTTATTATACGCCAAATACGACATTTTATCTTATGCCCAAGGTACTTAGTTGGCTAATTTTTATTGCATTTCTATCGCAACTTTGTGTGCGGCCCCCTTTTCACATCCCATTATGTATTTTACTCTATCTCCTTGTACGCAAGATTGAGGGCTTAATTTCAAAGTCACACAAAGAATGAATATGAAATTGCCACTCTATTGTAGCACATGTACATGTATTTAATGTAGAGTTGGGAGCATGAATGAATAGATTTAGGCTTCGTATTGGTCTAAATTATTCATACTAGAAGTTGGTGTTATTCGTGCGATTTTTTATTTTTTATTTTAAATTATAAGGCTGTGTGTTGTAGTGTATGAGAAATTTTTTTTGTTTCTACAAGCCTTTCAAATTTCCTAGTGTCAATTAAGAGAGGGTTTATGTTGAAATCCGTTAATTTCATTTAGTGTAGTTTGCTCTTGAGTGAATTTTTGAAATTTTCAGTTATCCCACAACACATTACATCAAAATAATTTTTATATTATTTAAAATGAGTTGTATATCTTACGATGTTAAAATCAAGAGAGGTCTTGATCAAGACCTAATTAGATAGCTACTTGGTTTTGCAAAGAGATTTACATTGCCTAGGGCATATTGTATCATCTTTGATAGATTGTAAGATATAGAAAAGTTAGAGATGTGATTATTCATGTGACTAGTTGGGATTTATTCATGTTTTGTTATAAGCATGCCAAAAGTATTGCCCCTATTCAAACATATGAAAATTAGAATTGGGAAAGTTGGTTGTCTGAAATGTCTTTGTCAACACATATTTAATCTATGTCATTAGCAAGCAGTATGACCTACAATCTAGGTAGTTTAGATCGAACGTAGGAGAGGTATTGCTTACATTTCAAACAAAGATTTGGTAAGAATGGTTTTCAACTTTAACCCCTAGGAAACACAAAAAGATGATTTCAATAAGATATGCATCAAATATACAAGAGATAGGAGCAACTACAAGGTAAACTAGTCAACTATTGAATCTTCAACCCATGGGTCCATCTAGATTAAAGTCCATCATTGCAAATGAAATTAAGCCATTAGATGTTGCCACTCTTGAATAGTATTTTAAAATGACCTATATTTATGTGTCAATTATTAAAGATGGATTGCAAATAATTAACACTTGTTCACATGATCATGATTAAAATAGATAGTCAACACATATGTGTTAATAGGTTTTTGAATTTACCTATTTTTTGTGGATAATATTCATTCAGAATTAGTGTCTCTAAGGGTTGATAATATAATCTTTCTTTTTTAATATTACTCTTTTCTTTTCCATATTCTCTTGTACTTAAGAAAAGAAAAAACACATGGGGTCACGCTCCCAAAGTCATAGTTGCATCACCAAATAATAGTCTTATGCCTATTTAGATGAGAATTTACACATGGAATGCACATTGTAAGAATTATGATTATAGTGATTTTGAGCTATGCTTTGTTCAAAGAATGTTTGAGATTCTTCGGAAAAAGAGAAGCACATTATCTAATAGTTTAAAAATAATAATAAGGCCAACATGGTTTGGTCAAGAGAACTATACTAAGAATAATTTGGGAGATTGGTTCTTCAACCAAGATAAAATAATAATAAGAGTCTATGGAGCTGAAGTAAAGCCACATGCCCCCCCTTTCAGGTCTCTGATAGAGCAACCTTTATTGAAGTATTATCGAAATTGAATTATTTTGATAAGATTCATTTGAGACTATACATAAGGATTATTTTCCTTTCCATAGTTATATTATGTTATTTTACAATCACTACTAAGGAAGGGCTTGATCTTCTAGAATCTAAATTGATGGAATATAAAATGATAATAGAGAAAAGAAAAATTTGACTAAGAGCATTCTTTTTATAAGACTAGAAAAGAAGTAAGGCAATTAGGATACGAGAATCCATTTGACCCATTAAAGTGGTTTACAATTCCAGTGAGGAAGGAAAAGTTGCAAAAAATGACCCCATGCAAAAAAAATTGGTTTTTGGGGGTTCAAACAAGTTTTTGGTTTGAGCGAACCTAAAGGGGGTTCTCTAGAACCTTGGCTTGAGCAAACCCATTAAATGCAAGGTCCCACCACTCCCGGGAGAAAACAAAAATAAAACGTTTGTGGAAAGGGGGTTTGCTCAAACCGGGGTTCAAGCGAACCCCCCTTTCCCATCTTCTCACACTCTAGCACCAAAAAACTCCAGAATTTTTCCCTTAGAAGCTCAAGTTGAAGATGAAAATGGAGGAGACTTCATAGACCCAAGTGGATGATGGTAGTCCTTTGAACGAGCTATCCAATGAATATAATTTCAATATGTTTTGGTTTTACTGAGTATTTTTTTTAGTTTTATTAACATATATTTTTCATTAAAAATTAAGCTCTTTGTTTTGCATATGTGGAAAAATAGCAGATTATCAAAAAAAAAATTTGAAAAATATGAGTACACCAGATATTGAAGTCCTTGATCCAACAAAAATAAAATAAAATTGATACATACAAAAAAAGTTACATTGTATATGGTCCGCCTATGTCTAAATTGTAATTGGTTTGACTTCAAAACTTGATTAAGAAAAAAATATTCAATAAAACACTATGAAACCAATTGGAAGCACTAGATATCATAGTTACAAATCTAAATTCAAAAAAAACTAGAATTTATTCCTTCATGGAAATTTTTTTATGTTGTATATGGTGAGTGTCACTCATTAAAAATGGTGTTTACTGATAAAAACTACTTTTCAAAGGAGATGGAAAAAGAAGTGCAATATGATTCCAAAAAAATTAAAAAATATATATTTTGAATCTACAGACAAAATGTCACAAACCACTAGTTTACATCATCTTTAAATTCCTCACGGTTTAGCCACTATAGGTGCTCGAAAGTGAAGATTTAGTTAAAAAAATTATTTCAGTGACTAGTTTGGCCAAAAATTATAAACCAGTATTGTGGGATCATCGACATGATAGAAAAATACAAAACTAAAGAGGAAATTGATAAAAGAAGAAGTGATTGGGCTAAAGTATGCTTGGGAGAAAAGAAGAGATTTGTGTAAGATATTAAGTAAAAAGGGAATTTAATGGCATGAAGTATCTTATCCTTAGAATAAATATGGTACTAATCAATCTACATGATAGAAAAATACAAAAATAAAGAGGAAACTGATAAAAGAAGAAGTGATTGGGCTAAAGTATGCTTGGGAGAAAAGAAGAGATTTATGTAGGATATTAAGTAAAAAGGGAATTTAATGGCATGAAGTATCTTATCTTTAGGTACTAGATAATGTAGATACTTTGGGATTCATGTACCCTCAACAATTATCCAAAGAGTATCTCCTAAGGGAAGTGTTGTAGAGGTAACACAACCAACTTTCCATATTCTAACTTAATGGATCTCCTAGTGATTGCAAAAGAGAAGAGTTTTAAAAGTGAATGTTCAACCACTTATTGATTATGAAATCATTGAAGCTTGAGGGAAAAATATATAAGTATACAAAAAGATAATGCAAGTTGTCAAATATGTCAAGGCCCTAGCCTATGAATAAATTCTTTTAGATAATGAATTTTTTAACTTAAATGAATTCATAATGATGTTGATCAAGGAGAAAAAATATGCATACATATAATGAATAAATGAAAAATAGAAATAAAAAAATAAACAGGTGTTCTTCAAAACATCTAAAAGAAAGTCAACTTTGATATATCAAAATTGAAACTAGAGGAAGAAATGAGGCTAGTTAGAAAAATTAGTTTCCCATTAGTACTTGGATCAAATATAGTCTTAGTTATTACATTGGATAATATTAGGAGGAAAGATATTAATGAGGATATTTTATGATAAGAGAAAGAAAAATACCTCTTCTTTGGTTCTCGTCTTAGCACCAAGTATGATAAAATAGTTATTTGGTCTATAGCTGCAGAGAATAGTAAACCTCAAGTGGTTTAGGATGCATATGAGTTAAAATAGATAAATTTAGTTGTGACAAGGCTTTAAGTGACACAACTGATACTCAAGCTACTACTTTATTAGTTACCACTACCTTATTCAAGGAATTTGTTGCTAAGAAATTGTAAGAAAATTTTGATAGATTATAGATAAAGAATACAAGGTTGTTGTGCATGAATATAATAAGATTAAGTCCATGGTTGGAACACCTAGGCTTACATTGGTTGAGTTGAAAATACCTTCAAATTCTACACACCATATCTCAACAAGATAGAGATATTTTTATGCTTCAAATAAGATGTTTGAAGGAGGAATTAAAGAATACTTTAGATGTAGAGTTCATAGCAAAAACACAAGATGTAAATGAAGCCTCAAATTTTATGAATAGAATTTTTAACAATAGAATTTATTGAACATTGAATAAATTCAATAATATATGGAGCTATTATGATAAAATGAAAAATACTAGAGAATGCTACACTAAGTGGGAGCCACTTTTGATGTAAATATTGACTACTAGGATGTCTAGGTCAACCATAGTAATTTATTCTAAAGAGGTGTCTAAAATACATGAAATGATTAAAATTATTAAAAAAAAAAAAAATCTACATTCCAAAGTAGATTTGACCTAGCATTGAAAGAGAAAATGGATAACTTCAAGATCTTATAGGAGTTCCAACTATAATCAATAGCAGATGAAAATAATGAAATAAATCTTTAAAAGAAAAGAAAGTAGAATTGGAGGAGTTACTCTTGCTTTGATTAGGCTACTCATTTAACTTTAAAGTTGACATATGATTATATTATGCCAAATTAGGTATCTTGCTAAATTTAGAATCAAAACTAAAGAGCTTCATCAATAAATCTAAGTATTATTAGATTATAGACATCAAACTCACTAGAATAAGTTACCAAAATGTTAGAGCATAATTGGTGGATAGATGAAGAATATGTCACTTAAAGGTGGAAAAATGCGAGCCCAAAGCATGAGTGATGTTCAACATTTTAGCATTAAAATGCACATTCCAAGACCATTCAAAATATATAAATCTTCTAACCCCTAGATCTTTGTTGAGGTGAAAATTAAAATTATTGCATGTGATACGAAGTCTTTATTTTCACTAAAGCTTAATTAAATTACAATTAAGAAGATAATCATTAGCATAATGTGGCTATAAAAGGCATATTATATACATCATATACATTCACTATTTTATGCTAGTTGCATACTATAGTAAGATAGTCCATTGAAAAAATATAACAAAATTGATTTTTTTTTACTTGCAAAGTCTCTAATGTATTGTTAGTTAAGGGGGTTCACAAAACAATGTGGTAATAAATTGACATTAAATCAAGTTTCGTGTTGACTGTAAAACTAGGGAATGGCTTGGCCTCCTCTATAGGACTATTATTGAAGTGTTTTCTATAAGAACTAAATCAATATAAAGTATGATTGTACTAAGCTAACCAATCATTGCTTTATCTAAAATCCAAAAAAAAATGAATTGATAGGGGAGTGAGGGGGATTGGGGCTACTAACTTGGAAGTTCTTAAGGGTAGAATAAGAAAAACTTAATATGTTGTACATATCCTTTAGAATTTTATTTTATTTAATAGATTGATGGAGTACTCAAATGCCTCAAACTACTTACATAATGTGACGAATTCTTCTAGATAACAACTTTGAAGTTGTTAAACAAAGCATAAATTGGGATTAATGTGCTATATATATACCAATTAGAATATTATGTTGTTAAAGTAATGGACTGATGGACTATCAAATAACCCAAACTGCTTGCATCATGTGTTTAATTCCTATCCTTGACTATTTTCCTCTATATTTTATTCACCTCTCTCTCCCTTTTTTACTAGATATTTTCTTCTTCACTCTTTTGTATCTTTAATTTTATTTTAATATTCCACTTTTCCCTCCTTTTACTTTTTATAATTTATGGATTTTTCATTTCCTCTTTATCACACTTTTTTCCTTTTTTTAGTTCTCAATTTCTATTTTTCTTTTTCTTTTTAATTGCTCATGAAGGATTATATAATCATTAGATGAAAAGATTGAATATTTCCTACTTACCATAAGTGCACTATCATCTAAAGAATCAACCTATTATGAACCCTTTTAATTAGTATCTTTAGAATATTTTTCAATGATTGTTGACTTTATTTCACCTATTGGTCTATTGTTTCAATATCTTCAAATTTATTTTGAGAACCTTGATTGCATCTTTCTTGTTAATCTAGTTTTTGCTTAACTTCTCAAACTATAATTTCATAATATATTTTATCTACATAGTAATGAACCACCTAGGATTTTGGAAGTGAAGGATGAGAAGGTGTTGATAATGAGAGTTCTTTATTTAAAAAAAAAAATCTACATTCCAGAGTTTTTTTCTCCTTTTCTAACATAGTTTGGTGGGTTAACTTGTGTTGGTAAGCTCATTCCATCATCTAAAATAATTAAATTTTGTGTTTGGCTAACACGAACAACTAAACTTATGTTATCATTTTCCTTATTTATTAGTGTTGATTTTTCTCTTGTCAGGTGTGCTATGCATTGTGACACTTCAAAAATTTTATAATTGGTCATTCTTAAAATGCTAGTAATACCTACAACCTTATTTAAATATTCTTCAACAATGAATGTTTCACTTGGTTTCATGTTATTAGAAATTATGTTACTATTTAGTGGTTATGTTCTAGTCCTTTGAAAATTTTCATTTATGAGAATTTTTCATATGTAAGGGAAATATTGAAATATTTAATACCAAGTTCAACCAATTATATACTCATTATTTCAATGTGTGGATGTATTTCCATTTACTTTGATCTTTCCAATCTATTCCTTGAGTAGAGAAAAAAATTCTTAAATTTGAAGCATAAATCTAATGGATAGTAACTGTAACAAAAGTAAGAAGATCAATACCTAGAGATCTCACCTCTTGGATTATGCTAAAGTTATTATTGCTTCCATGTCCATCTCATATAAGTAAATGTTTATTTTTGGTTGAAAATCCACTAAGGAATGATCTAGAAAAATAATACAAGTTCAAGAAGAGCTCTTTGGTAATCCAAGCTTGTGATTGGTCTACCATGCAAGCTACTCATTCATAATTATATCTATGTAACTTTTTATGTGTATTTTTTACTTGAAAATATAAAACTCTAATATGTTTCCTAGTGCATTAAGATAGCATACTATTTTTTAATCTATTTTCTACTTTTTGATAAAATATGTGCCAAAATTCTACTACCAAAATTTTCAATATGTAAGGATACCAATTGTTGGAAAGGATACCACACTATTTTGCAACTAAACTTTAGGAGAATGTATTCTCCTTGAAATTCCTAGTAGAACCATACATTCTTCTTAAGTCCATTCCCTTCTCTTCAACTTTTTCTTTATTCCATTATGTTGAGAATAATTTATGCATTGTCATTAAAAGGATTACAATTAATCTTATTTATAAATGGGTTGACTAAAGTGTCATCATCATCTAAGTCAACAACATTAATTTTCACTCCCCTTGGTAAACCAATAAATAGCATTACATTTTTTCTTCAAAAGTTCCTAGTTCTATTTCCATAATTCCTAAATAAAAAGATATTAATTGATAATTATCCACAAAACACATAATAAATTTCTTCTAAAAATTTTCATGATTCATCATCTTGATGACAAGTTATTTTTTCCAACCATATTGATCATGGATTTTGATAAAAACAATTAATAATTATTTTTTTATACAAAACCTAAATAAAATGATATTGATTAATGTTTTTTAGCATAAACATGTAATCAATGTTTACTATGAATGTTATACATCATCCTTCATGATCCATCATCATAATGACAAGTTATTTTTTCCTATGTCATTTTGATCATTGATAACTGATTCTAATCGAAACATTGATAGCAATAACTCAATACATTGTTCAATTTTATAAAATAGAGAACTTATTTGACTATAACAATGGGTTTGAGAGGTATATATGAAAAATATACAATACAATTATATTATAATTTTTAATTTTTAAAGGTATACTATAAACCTAACATTGAATCATTATAGAACATAACTTGCAAGGGTATTTTATTGTTGTGAATCATGTTAGGGATAGATGATGCTATATTCTATTCTACTATTATTATGCTATTTATTGATATTGTGGGTAAACATTATGTAAGGTTGATTTATTTATAAATTGATATATGGAGTTAGTTTATCAAGGATAAATCTTTTACTTAACCCTTTTTATAAAGAATATTGATAATTATGGGTGTAATATTTTATCCTTGCCATCAATTATTATGTAAGCCAACAATTAGCTTGTTTCTCTTTTGTATGAATAAAGATAGTTTTTTTGTAGTAGTTACTAAATTGGATCTGAGTAATCTTCAACAAGAATCACACTCTATCTACTAGATTAATTACATTATTTTATTTACAACTGCTTAGACAACATCTATGTTGGCTAAAATGTTACAATTGAAATAATTGTAACTCTCATTATATAAATAATCCTACTAGGGTATGTGCACAAAAATGGTGCACAAAAAGGTTTCCAATATTCCAAAAATAAACAAAATGCAACTGTGTTATTATGAAAACCATAAAACATTCTCATGTTATTGCTTGGTAATACCAAGCCATAAAAAAAGCACATTTTTTGGCTTGCATAATGTAGTCACATTTTGAAAACATAATACACTCACATTAGGTTTGCATAACATAAGCCTATTATGAGAAAGTTACAATAAAAATAAAAACCCCAAACCACATTTTAGACTTGTAGCCTCTTTTTGTTTTGTTACATCCAAAATGCAATCCTGATTTGAATATTTAACAAGGATCTTCACAATATCATGTAATAGAAGTGAGAAGTGCTAAATTTTAGCCCATATTCTAGAGTCAAATTTGATTTGCATTTGAAAAAATTTAAATTATTTTTGATGAATTTCATATTTTTAAAAATTATTTATAGCATATCCTATAAACCCTAATCTAGGAAAAAATTTATATGATGAAATGTATGAAGAAAATCTTGTAATATGTGAGTATCCTCCAACACTTCCAACAAACCCTAGAGAAATCCAAGAGGATTTGGTAGATAATTTGGAAAAAAATTGTCAAATATAGAGTTAGTTTCAAAACTAAAGTCTTCAACGTCAAACCCCCACCATCGGTCACTTGCTTCATTATTAAAAGAAATGATGAATAGTTTTGCCATAGTGAAAATAAAATAATGGAAAAGATAAAAATTCATGTCATGAATTTTATGTGACAAAAGTATTATATGGAAAATAGAAAAGGAAATATGTATAAGAAAAGAAAAAATATGTGCTCTTTTTAAATATCATACAACTAATTAACCCCTTGATCCCAATGCTTGTAATAATCCCTCATATCCTCATGTGCCAAAGTAGTATTTCTCTAGAGGAGGATCCTTTGATGCTTCAAAAGGAGAATTTTCCAAAGATTAGCAAGGAGCATCATCAAGGAGTAGCCAATCTGATATGATTGTGTTCCAGATGGGAGAATATGTAGCAATGGAGCTCAAGAAAGTGGAGGCTAGCCTTTTAGCCTTCAAGTTACTAAGAGTTCTAGCTATTTGGAGTGTTGTGTTAGGTTCTTTAAATGACCATGCATCCACGAGGTTTTCACCAAACTCTATGTCAAGAAGGTTGGTTTTACTAAACCATTGGTTAAAGATGCAACTAAAAAAACACAGAATTCTCAATCAGCTCCAAGTCAAAATACCCAACCTACCAAGGAGTCACCTTGAGATCAGATAAAGGATGGAAATAAAGGAAAGGACAAGATTCAAGTAGTCAACATTTATTCTTTAGTAAATTATTCCAAACCAAGTAGGATACTCCCCCTTTTCTGATTTCCATTCGGATATTTCGAAAAAATCTACATAGTTGTTTGTTAGATTTTGGTACATCCACGAATGTAATGCCTTTATTTGTTTGTAAAGATCTTGGCATTACTCCTTCTCCCTCCCATCATAAGGTGACTCAATTAGATAAAACTGAGGTAAGCATAGTCGGATAACTAAACATGATCCCAATGCAGGTAGCATCAGACCCAAGAGTGTAGTAGGTTATTAATATCTAGGTGGCTGATATACCTGATGCCTACGAAATGATCCTTGGAAGAGACTTCATGAGAGTCCTTAATGGTTACACTTCAACAGATCAATCTCATATGTGGTTTCCATGGAAGGGAGTCCCAAATCATATTAGGATTGAGAGAGAGCCTCGACTGAAGTACTTGATTACTGAATATCAAAATACTTTTAATGAAGTATTGATTTATGAACCAAGCTTAGGAAACTATTTCCCGGCAGCTTCCACTAAAGAGCCAAAAGTGGGGAAGGTGTTTATGATGCAATACATACCCAAGGATTTAGCTCAGTCCTCCGGTAGCATTGAGGAAATTGTAGAAATGGATGAAGATTCTAAATTGGGTGATGGTAATCTTGGATTATTTGAATTTTTTTTAGGAATTTATTCAGAAATGAATCGAGGACTAGATAAGTTTGGGAAGATAAATGAACTTTGAGGAATTGTTGTTTCCCAACTGGTGTAGAGTGCACAACACTTCCCATCTTGAGTTTGAGTGTTGTCTTTGTCAGATTGTTGTAGATCAAAATAGAGATGCATCAATCCGCCCCCAACAATTAAGCTTGAAGTGCAAGAGGTACATTGGGACCAAAAAGGGAAAGAGCTTGTTGTGCAAGAGGATCCTTCCTCTAGCATGAGTGGGAGTACCAGAGATTCTAAATGAATTTCTTCTACCCAAATCTAGACTCTAAGATTTGATGGCTTAAAATGTTTAAGCAAGGTGTATGTGTTGGATTTGAACTAATAAGTCCAGTAGGTGAAACCTTTTTTTCTGCTCATAGATTGCAATTTCAGTGCACTAATAATGTTGCTAAGTATGAGGCACTAATCCATGGCTTGCTTATGGCTTTGAAGAAGAGTTTCAAGACATTGCAAGTGTTTTGGGATTTTGAGTTGTTGGTGAAATAAGTCAGAAGGAAAAATTCCTATCACGACTAGAGGATGACTAGCTATTGGTACAAAGTGTGGGACCTAATTGAAGACTTTGATGCATTTAATATCTAGCTAATCCTAAGGGATAAGAATCACAATGCAAATGCTCTCACCCAAGTAGCCAGTACATTGGAGCCTCTATCCTTATCTAGATTAAAGAAATTCATTTTTGAATTAACACTAGTCCCTTCTATATTGAACAATGTTATGAAATTCCAAGTGTTTGAGGATAACAAGCATATCCTAGACTTCATAACCAATTCTGACATATTCACTTCACAAGTGATTGATGAGATGGATCCCTAGGAAGTGGAGCTAGATATGGAAGGGGTTCTCAATTTGAATAAAAATACAATCCCAAGAGGGATGGTGTAGCTAGAGAGGATTTTTGACCTTGATAAGATAAAGGATCAAGATCAGTAGACTAAACCAGATTCAATAGATAGTCAGTGTGATTCCTTCAACATGGGCACTCTCGATAATGTCAAGCATGTTTTCATTGGAAAGGTATGTACTTTGGAAGAAAGGAAAGGTATAATAGATGCATTACATGCCTACTAGAAGATGTTATAGCATGGAGTTATGAAGATCTGAAGAATTATGACACTTCCAATATTACAGACACCATTCTCTTAAAACTTGGAGCAAGACCTTTCTGGCAGCTGTAGAGGCCTATCAATGCATTGTTAGAACCTATCATTTCTAAGAAGGAGGTGTAGAAATTATTATCTGCTTGAATCATCTTCCTAGTCAGAAACTCTACATGGGTGGCCAACTTAGTTGTAGTTTGTAAGAAGAACGAGGAGATAAGATTATGTGTGGATTTCAAAAATATTAATCGAGCTTCTAAAAAGGATAACTATCTAGTGCTTTCTTTGGATGAGGTTATACAAATTTAAAATAGATCTTAGATGATGTCCTTCCTATATGGCTATTCTGGTTATAATCAAGTCATAGTCCATACGAAGATAGGCATAAGACTGCCTTCACCACCAAGTGGGGCACATTTGCTTATAGGAGAATTCCCTTTGGGTTGATCAATGTAGGGGCCACATTCTAGAGGGCAATGGGTATTGATTTTAAGGACATCATAGGAAAATGTATCATTATTTATATGGATGATCTGATGGTTTTCTCTAAAAACAAAGGTGACCGCATTTCAGATTTGTGTGCAAAGTATTTCAAAGATGTAGAGAATTTGGTGTCTTCCTTAATCCAAAGAAGTACATATTCATAGTAACTAAAGGAAAACTCCTGGGAAATTTCATCTCTGAGCATGTAATTTCAATTGATCCTAACTAAATTTAGGCTATCCTGAAAATCCAGTCACCTCCCAATAAAAAGGAGATGAAGTCTTTCTTCAAAAAGATTAATTTTGTTTAAAAATTCATCATAGGGTTTACAAAAAATAGTGGAGCCACTTAATGTGATGTTGAAGTAGGATGCAAAAGTAGAGTGGACTATTGAAGCTAAACAAGCATTTGATGAAATTAAGAGGGCCATAGGTGCTGCTCTAGTATTGGTCAGTCCTAATTATCAAAAGCCCTCTACATATATTCTTTTGCCTCATATCACTCTTGTGCAAGCATGCTGACCCATAAATTAGATGAGGGAAGTGAGCATCCTATAGCTTTCATGAGTTACCCTTTAAGGGATGTGGATTTGAGATATCCAAGTGTTCAGAAGCAGGCCTATGCTTTAGTTCAGGGAGTTAAGAAGTTCAGACATTATATCCTAAGGAATAAGGTATTTGCTATTGTGCCTAATCAAGTCGTGAAACTCCTATTGATGTAGAATGAAATAGAAAAAAGAAGGGACAAGTGGGTCACCATGTTACAAGAGTATGAAATAGAAATTCAACCCATAAAGTTGGAAGGGGACAAGCTTTAACATAGACAATGGCTAAAATAGGACTAGAGATTGTTGCACAACAGTATCATCTTCAAGTTGTGTCTTTGGATGAATGGTACGATGATATTGTTTATTATTTACTGAACCAAAAATGTCCTGATCAGTTAATAATGGTGCAGTGAAGGGCCTTGCACTTGAAAAGTGATAGTTACATACTGTAAGGAGGCATTTTGTGCAAGAAGAATCATGAGGGTATTTATTTGTGGTGCTTGGAAAAAGAGGAAATAGTTTGCGTGATGACAAAATTTCATGACAAATATGGCATAGGCCATGGTTCTAGACCTACTACCACACATCAGATCCTGAGGGAAAGGTATTACTAGCCCACCTTATTTAAGGATGCACACAACCATGTGTGGACCTGTCATGTGTGCCAGATATGTGCTACAAAGGAGAAACGTTATGCTCTTCTACTATTGCCAATTATCGAGGTCAAATCTTTTGCATAGTGGGGTATGAACTTCATTAGCCCAATCAACCCACCATCCTCTATAGGACACAAGTATATCCTTACTGTTATTGATTATTTCACTAGGTGGACTAAAGCTATCGCTTGCAAACAATGTACTAATGATGTAGTAATAAACTTACTTGAATCAGGTATCATTAATTTCTTTGGTATGTGACAATGGTTTTGCATTCTCTTCTTTGAAAATCTCGGGCTAGGAATTTGATCATGGTAAATTGTTAGTAAGTTTTCGTCAAACTATTATCCTTAGGGGAATGGTCTTGTAGAGTCCACTAACAAGAATCTTTTGACTGTGATTCATAAGTTACTAGAGAGGAATCCAAAAGATTGGCATACTAAATTGATATTTTCCTTGCAGGAAGATCATACCCGAAAGAAGGCATCCCTAGAAATGTCCCCATATCACTTAGTGTATGGATTTGAGCTTGTATTTCCAATCCAGTTAAGGATTCCAAATCTCCAATTCATCAATAAGTATTACAAGGAAGGAGAGCATTTAGAGGCCCATCTAGCTAAACTATTATAGTTGGAGGAGAAGAGGGATGCAATCTTGGAAAAATTCACCAAACACTAGGGTACTGTCAATAGGTGGTTTTATCGTAAGGCTAAGTTCAAGGCCTTTCAGATTTTAGACTTGGTCTTGTATTGGGATAAGGCACATGAGAAAAAAAAAAGGAGCACGGTAAGTCTGAAAAGCTATGGCTTGGCCCCTATCAGATTTCTAAAATCCTAGGAGATAATTTTTTTCACCTCAAGATTCTCACCAGAGAGGACATCCCATTGCTCATCAATGGGAAGCATCTAAAGCATTATTTCCTCGCTTGTGCTATTTCTAGCTCATCTCTATAAATAGATAAAGTAGGTATTTGATTTCTTTTAGTCCACCTAGTTTAGTTTTCTTTTGTTTTTTCCTTGGTTAGTTTAGGTGGTTTCCTTTGTTGGTTTTCTTTGGCCTTGAGGTTTCCTTGTTCTTTGGTTTGGGGAAGTGTCAAACTTCCACAATAACTCTTTTATTATATGGGATTGTTCTAAGTATTTCCCTTACAAACTTTAATCATTTTTTCGAGATGGGATGGTGAAGGTGTTAGAATTAGTTGTTGTACACCTTGCATAATGTTTGTATTGTTTTATTTATTTATTATTATGTGTGGTGCACCTAGGGGTTTTCTAGGTGGACGTGCATCACAAGGAGTTATAATGTTGGGGCCACTTTGTTGTATGTAACATTGGGACTTAATTGTAAAATGTAATTATTTAATATTGGGGAATAATAATAAAATAATAAAGTACCCAATATTAAATGTGGGGTCACATGATGTTGTATGGTTTTGGGCACATGGTTTATGTAATACCACTTGGTGGTTTTGTGGGAGCTTGTTTCTATAAAAGCAACCACAAGGGTAGTTGTTTAGGGTTGGATCAAAAGTTGGTCAAGGTTGAGCTTGTGCATGTGTGAGGGTTTGAAGCATGGCATGGGATGTGTGGATTCATGCTTGGTCACATGGAATGCATGGATAGCTTGTGCTTCAGAAGTGTTCATGGAGTCTCGCAGATGTATTGTAATGGGTTTTCATTGCTGAATAATACATGGAGTGTGGATGCTTTTAGAGGCTGGGTTTTTCCTTGAGGGTTTTCCAGGGTATATCTTGTGTCATCTTTGATGGGTATGTTGTCTATTCTCTTGCATGTTGATGTTGAGTATTTTACTTGCATGTTTCAGATTTGGGTTATGTGGAAATTGTCATTTCATGGCTGCATAGTTTCCTTACAGAAGGTCCTTCATTCAGTGCCGCATGATCTAAACATATAAAGTGTATAAACCCTTAGATTGAGTTGGCTCTAGAATGTGCTTGAAACTTACATCTACATACATCTTAATAATCTTGAGGTTGTTGTTAGGTTCCTTGTGAGGTCTGGTTACGTGAAAAATATTACTTTTGCTTCAACACCACTATGATTCTTGGCCCTAAGTGTGAACTTCATTAATCATGAGTTGAAATAAAAAGAAGCAAAAAGAAGAAAGTATCAAAGAAAAAGAAAAGGAAAGTATTGAATATCAAAATGAAATTCAGCTTATCAAGAGGATCTAAATATCTCTACTAGGGCTATGGACACCTGGTTGGCAGTAGAGAATTTTTCAAGAGAATCACAACAATAACCTTGGTGAGGCTATGGATGTCTGACTAGCAGTGGGGTTCTATCCAGGTTGCTTTTGGAGTTAGAATCTTTATGTAGCTTAACACAGCTAAACTTGGTTTCTCTACAACAACTAACGGAGGGAAATGAATAAATTTGCACACATTGGGATTTTCACCATAGGAAGGGCCCCCTTTTCCATTGATATATTGAAGCTCAAATGGTTTATGGGTGACATGATGTGGGGGTTGAAATCAGAGACTCTAGGTTCTTGATTTCAGTTTGTCACTGAAATGCTCTAGAGGATTTCCCCAACGGAGTTACCATTTGTTGTGCAATTTTGCACACGCACCCCACCTGAGGTAGGGACCCTCCTTTTTCTTGCCTCCATTCCTTGTTTTTGCTTTAGGTTCTACCTTCTCCCCTTAAGGGATATGTATCTCTAAATTTTGATCTTTTGCTTCACTTGGAGAAATTTATGTTTCATCTGCACTTAGGGCATTTTGATTGCAACACTTTGACATCAGGTCATCATTGAAACTCCATAAGTTCACCTAAAATTCCATCTAAGGGAAAAAATGACTAAGTCTAGGGGAGGTTCAGAGATTTCACCTTGAGGTAGATTTTATGGGGGATGAGTCATCTCAGAAAATCCAAGGTACCTCAAATTCTTTATGGTCTAGTTCCTTCAGAAAATCTGGCCTCGATTGAATTCTTTGAGTCAAAATCGTCAGAATTCTTGTCATTGCATTTAAGATGGGTCGATAGGTGCAATTAATATGGTCTTGGGGGATTATTTAAAGACTATTTGAGCATTTTTCATTTTGAATTATGAGATTTTTGCATTCAAAGGGTGTGTTCTTCATCCAAGATTGGTGATTGCATTTAGTGAGCTGACCCCACTCGTGGCTTGTGGCTTGAATTCACAAGTGCATTTGGTTACTTGTCTTCCAACCTTCACTCTCTAAAGGTAGGGTTTTACCCCTCTTTTTCTTTATGATTTTGACTGAACTTTAACTTTTCATGAGGATTTAATGGTGTGGCCTACATTTTATTACATCTTTATGATGGCTCAAGTCGATAAATGTACATTTTTTATTGAATATGTAGGCTTTGAGGAGTCTTTGGGGAAGGGTCGACATTATTTGTAGGCTCCTTATAGGTTTTGATTGGAATTTTATGTACATTAGGTTTTTTCCCCACCATTCTCATCAGCTTTCCATCATATAACTAGGGTTTCATATGTCATGTGATTTAGAGTCTGAAAGATGGTGTTATATTGAATTCTGTGCAAGTTGGAAATTCACGCAAGTATGCAAATCAATGGTATAATGACCTAACATCAATGTTGAAATATAAACCCTATTCATTCTCATTGTACCCTAACTAGTTTAAGTTTTAGAATCGATAAAGGGAAATGAGGCAGCTTGGGGAAATGTTTTGATTTGCATTGTGGAGTAAAGGAATAGATGTTGATTCTTAGGAAAGAGTGAGGAATCATAAATTTTAATTGAAATATGGAGGAAACAACAATTAGATTTTGCACACAGAATATAACATGAAGGAAATATTGAAAGTTTTAAAGTTGAAACCTCTTGGAGGATTCCCTCACCCTTGGATATTCAAGGATTAATCCTCTCAGAAAATCCCACATCGTATGGATTTCTGAAGTTCATCCACCATGCAAATTTTTGAGGGTTGTTTAGACACTATTTTGACCAAGTTTGAGTTCGAGCTCGACTTGAAGTGTTTTGTTTTTGTTTTGGGAATGATTTTGAAGGGCATAATTATCTTTGAAGATTTCACCACAGCACGGATTTTCCAAAGGAACGCGAAGGTATTGCAATGAAAGGAGCAAAGTTCGGATGAGATACCACTTGTCTATTGTGAAGTGATCATACATCATGTTAAGGAATTTTGTTTACAACTTGAATGCGCACTAAGATAGATCTTTCAAGAATTCCATCCTAGGATGGAATCTCTAAACCTTAATTCTCTCATAAAATCAGAGGTGCCTCTAATTTTCAGCAATTCCTACTAGACCCTAAGAACCCGAATTCTTGAAAGATTGAATCAAGTTTTGAATGTAGTGCTACCATTTGATGAGAAAGGATCATGTGTCATCTAGGGTAAGTTTGTACCTAAGTTTTGTGTGGAGCGTGACCTCTTGGGGATTTCACCTTGGGGTGGATTTTCTGGGATCTAGTTCTTCTGAAGAATCTGCCTTAGGATGGATTTTCTAAAATTCTTGCTAACCTTTCAAATCCCAAGATGCATGTTCTTTTAAGAGATTATCATTGGACTTTAAGGTTAATAAGGAGAATTAGAGGTTAATAAATAACATGTCATGTATCTAATTTTTAATGTTAATTTGATCATGATTGGCATCTTGGTGATTATTATTATGTTTTCTAACAGATGCAGGCAGATTTGAGTCTAGGAAAGACTACCAAGACAAAGGATTTGCTTGTGTTGAAGAGGTTAAGAAGAGAGTAGAGAGAATAAAGTATGACTTCAAGGGGATATGGCCTGAGTCAAAAATCTCTTCCACATGGTCCAAGATAGCTAATACAAATATGGGACATGTTGACTACAATGATTTCCATCAAAGGATGTTTGGAAATGCACCTACCTAGTAGGCACAAATCATTACTCACATGGGATTAGCTCAGGTAGAATGGTTTCCACCCACATTGTTGTGCCCAGAATTAGTATTAGAATGTACAAAAAATTATGATGCTAACAAGAGAATAATAGTGGGTCCACAAGGAAGGGTCATGGCTAATCTAACTGAAGAATATATAGTTGAAACCTTCATTGTTGCTTCCCACCACAAGCTTATTAAGGAGGTTAACATCAAAGATGTAGAGGATTTGGATATGATGAATAGTTCCTAGATCGCTAAACCAATGCCACATTATTCTAAGCTCCCAAAGCAATTACATGGTAGTGACTTCAAGATGGAATACCATGATATTATCACTCCTAGGCATGGTGATGGGATTGGAAGAGGATTTCACTCTCAGGACCTAGATGTTCTACCCAATCACTCAGATCATGGGAGGAAAACATTATCACTAGGTAGGTATATTGAGTGATAATCTAGACATGCAATTGAGAAGTGTACAAGATACCAATGTATTCACGATGAATTCTTACCTTGTTTACATGTTGGCAAGTAAGAACAAATATAAGGTCCTGAGTTGCTAGGGGGTTCCTAGAAAGGAAAGAATATGGGATGTTTACCCTCAACTCTAGTTCAAGACCACTAATTATACACTAACTCATTTGACTACAAAATCTGATGAAAATGTTTTACGAAATATGTATAATTTGATGTATCGTTGGGTGCTTGTAAAATTTGATGTGTAATTTTCAATTTTTTGAAAGTTTATCCTCGACGTTCATCAAAATTTTGACAAAACTAGGTTTTGTCGAAATGTCGACTATTAGTTTCGTCAAAATTTTGACAAATATGAAAAATAGAAAAAAATCAAATTGTGGTTGACATAAAGAAAAATGAGTTCGCGCTTGATTTATTGTGATAGTGTTTTGTTCTACTTGAGACAGTTTATGGAGAACTAAGGATGATTTTCTTGGAAAAAATAAAAAAAATCAAGAAGATATCACCAGGTTGAGGGTAGTCATTGTATTTTTGCATAATTCAGCTATGAAGTCAGATTTGTAGTTCCAGGTTTGAAAATCATTTTTTGAAGCAACATCTCATCATATTTCATTTTTAGAGGTTTAGGGTTTTGATAATTTCATGTCCAAATTTTTTTGTGTGGAATCACCATAAGATCACAACCAAGGAACACATTCTTGTGACTGTGATTATGTGATCCATAACTCTATTGGTCATGTGGCACAGTTGTGCTATAACAAATACATGATGCATTCATGTGTGACCCAAGTTTAATGTGGCTATGTTGTGATAGAAATGGAGGCACTCATATAATTTAGTTAATTCAGGTTGTATAATGTAGGTGTCAATCATCATTGGGTGCATTCAGGTTGTCTCAAGTTTAACAAGTTAGGATGTAATTATAGCATGATCGAAGAGTGATTACCTCTTGCTACAATAAAGAACCTATAACTCTGGTTGATATGCAGAGTGGTTGTGCTATATCAATTATGTAGTACATTCAAGCACAACCCATGTTTAATGGGCTATTCTAGAGAGTGATCAAGATTTTCTAAACCTTATGAATGTTACTTAAAAGTGTATAGCTTAAACTACAAACCAAGTTTGATACATAATTGAATGCACTCGTGGGTTACCGCAAACTATAATAATGTGATCTACAAATAACCAATATGGAAAGTATTAAAGCAATACCCATGATATATAGGATACATTTTCTTGATTAGGTTTACATACCTTAATGATCAAACACAAGCTTCCCACACACTCTAGGATACAATCCAAGATTATACCACAACTTTTTCAAGACAACTAATTTTCTAACCCAAGATTTAAGGTTATTTTTTAATACCAACAGAAGGATTGGTAGGAGCATGATTAGGGTACAAACCCTAGGCCTCCATAGAAACATAAACAATAACTATAGTAGATTAGTGAGGTTGCAATGCCAGAAATATTGAGACATTGTAGGTAATAACAAAAACTTACAATCTAAAGATTGTAGCCCATAACAAGCACACTATGTAGCTTAGTGACATTTGTAAATTCAATCTACTGTAAGAAGAATGATAGTCACTTGAGATGTGATAGTAAAAAAGAGGCTGAGCAGTGACAAGATAATAAAGCTCAACCTTGCATAGTAAACTGGAGATTTTAACAGTGAGTTTCCTTACCCCCTTGCTAACCTTAAGGGTTTTTCAAATGGTTTTGGTAGTGTTAGAAAATGAAAATGCAATCAAGGAATGACTATCCAAATGAAGTAATAGTGGTAATCATAGGTTCACTATTTCTTCTTAGTCATTAATGTAGAATGGAGGTAGTGGATTGCATGTTTGAGCAGTGTTTTGAGACTCATCAAAGATGGGAGAATAGTGAATAATACCTTGAGGACTGTGAAGTAGTGTCAATAAGGTTGAAGGATCTTAAGAACTACAATACCATGAAATAATGAGTCCCCTGTAGTAAGTAGGCAGTTTATAGGTCATAGTTTGATTTTATAGAAGGATGCTCATGAAAGGAATCTTCAAGTGATAGTGAGTGAGCTATTTGACATTGCAGCTGAGGGTGCAATACCTAATCTTAAAGGAAGTTAGAAAAGTAGTAAATGTGCAAGAAAATCAAATTGTACACAACAAACAATTCACAATGTTATCTTGCATAATGCCTTGAGTTTGAAGACAAAAATCTCATTGTATCTTCATGATGAAAGTGGTGACCTTAATGGTTAATCATTGGCAACCATGATTTTAAAACATGCTATTGTACTTATAGAGGCAACATTTTAAGCAAGGTAGTAAGTGGTGGTTTGGAACAATGGAAGGTATGAAGGACTTGCTTTATATGCATACTATGTAGTTTAGCTTAAGATATTGTTCTTAGAAGAGATTGAAGGTGGATTATGGAACTCTAGGGTTACCATGAAAAGGATTAAAGAAAAGACTGGGACCTATTTAAAAGCCATGGTCATGAAGATATTAAAGATGTCACATGCAAAACCCTAGTAGTTGGAGTAATGAATATAGTGCCAAAGAGGATAGTGTGCTGGGGCAGATTTAGGAGATCTCCACATTATCTAATTATAGGGAAATACATCATTTATTTATTTTTTTAATTAAAAGAAATCATTCTAAACCCTATATAGGATACATTGATATTTCAAAAGTCTCTGAAGGAATTTGAGATTATGCAAATATATGTCAAGTAAATACCTAGATTACAAATAGTAGCAGGAACAATGTAAGATTTGTTGAGTAGACCAAGAATGAGATAAGCAGCAATCAATCCTATGCCTCCTTTTACACACATCTCTTGACCATTCTCTGTCATTATTTACGGAAACACTTCTCCATTTTGGCGGTTTATACTTGAAAATAATGTTTTGACGAAGGTTTTAGAGTATGTTTATTAAAATGAAAACTCCATTCTGGTGGGCTACGCCTAAAAATAAGATTTTGACAAAAGTTTTAGGGTATGTTTATTAAAGTTTTAGAGTATTTTGGTGGGCTATATTCTTGATTCCTTAAATGATTTATTCAAATGGACTGTGACTAAATAAATGAATAACTATTTAGTCTTTTTTATTTGTGTGACTAAATAATTTTTAATCAACAACCAAACTAGTAATTTATTTACTCATTTATAGCCGAGTTGCAAAAAATGAGCAGAATTTAGTCATTTTTAGTTGTGACTAAATTTTTAGTCACCTAGTCATTTATTTGTCAAATTCTACTAGTGTGTGCTTCCTTGTGCGATTAGGGCTCTCTCAATGTTGAGGGAACTAGGGATAAGCTCATCATAAGAAGTGACACATTGCATGTTTAACTAAATGGATAAATCTGTATTAACATTAGCAATGATGATTCTGACTTGTTGCTCCTTGGGAATGGGTCACTTTCTCTTACTAGCTCGCTACCTCCATCGTTGTAGGAAGTTTGCGATCAAGTTCACTATTCTGATTTTAGGAGTCTTAATGGTTGGAAATCATAGTAAAATTAGAATTTAATAAGTTTTGGAATTAGCATTTTAAAGTGTTTTTGGGGTCATTAACTTCAGACTATCTTCTCTTTTGTAGGGGTGGTTGCATACCAAATTTTTTTAGTGTAAAATATCAGAATTATTAGATTATGTTACCTTTCTATGAATAAAAATTATTAGAGTGTGAGTTTGATATTTTTTGAAGATCTAAATAGTCAAGCTTGGTAAAGAAAAATCATGTCAAATAATATTAGTCTAGAACAAAATGAAGAGACACTTGATAGATTGTGGGCTATATTGAAAAGAAAGGGTGATGGGAAATGTTATTGTCCTTGCAATAATTGCAAGGGCTTAAAGATGAGATGACTTTTAATCACAACAGTTGAGAAACATTGTAGGCAACATGGTCATGTTGAAGGGGGGCATGATTATCTTCCATTGGTAAGTTTTTCATTATATGTGTTTATATTGATTGAATTTGTAAATGTTTATATCATTTTAACATTTTATATATATATATAGTCACTTGATCATAACCATGGTTTATTTGTGTCTATCATTATAATAAAGGTGGGGCATCCTAGGGAAGATGATATGGATTATTATGGCCCGGAGAATGTGGTTTTGCAAGCACATGAATATGGAGCTATGAATATCAAAGATGAAGTTAATGATCCTATGGAAGAAGATGATCATGCACCAGAAAACATAGTTGAAGATGATGGTACCAATCCATTGATCCATGACACATTTAGTGGAAGAGTTGATCATGATGATCAAGATGACTTTGATGATGTTCATGATTTACCTGTACTTGAGAAGACATACGAGCCCCTTTATGAAGGCTCCCAAATAACTCTTCTCTTTGTTGTATTGTTGTTGTTGAACTTGAAGGTTATGAATGGTTTATCAAACATAGCAATCTCACGGATGTTAAGGTATGTCATATATGTCATCTTTTTTCATCTATTTTAATTGTTGGTAGTTCATCACTAGTAAATAAAGGATGAAATATGTACTATTAATATTCTTTATATTAACAAATTATTTTTTGTTGTAGATTGATTAGTGAATTTTTGTTACCACCATCAAATATTTTACCTCACTCATACTGAGATTTATTTTCCATTATGAAAGATATCGAAATGGAGTATCAAGCAATAGATGGATGTCCCAATGATTATATTATATATCATAAACAACAAGAATTTGCAACAGAATTCCCAAAATGTCATATCAGTAGATATCAAACAGATCAACTAACAAAAAAGGTGCCTCACAAGGTTCTTCGTTATATTCCCATTATTCCATGTATGCAAAAATTATTTAGGTGTGAAAGCTTAGCGTAATTTATGGATTACCATGCACATAATAGAAGTGGAGATGACATTCTTCGAATGCCTGTGGATGGTTCTGCATTTAGGGACATGGAGGAAAAATGGCCACACTTTAAAGAAGAACCTCGTAATCTTAGACTTTGATTGGGAGAAGACGGTGTCAATCCATTTGGAGAGTTGAGATCTATTACTCAGTGTGGCCTATTTTTCTTATCAACAATAACATTCCTCCATGGATTTCAATAAAGAGGGAGCACATAATGTTGTCCATGATTGTTCTAGGTATTTGTTTACATCAATTTTTTCTTTAACGTAGTATAATCTCATTTGTCTTATTTGTTGCATAATGACTTATATTTTTTCATTCAATAGTCATGTAGATTAATTTATATATACTGCAATAAAATGGTTATAATAATTATGTAATGTTTATGTTCATTCAACTAGGTAAGTACCAAGTTAAAGATATGAATATATATATCCAACCTCTTATCCACGAGTTACTAAAGTTATGGAATGGTGTCACTATGTATGACACCTCTAGACCAATAGGACAAACACAATTTCAATTCCATGCAATGCTTGTATGGACAATTCATGATGCTCTAGGGCTAACATTATTTTGTGGTATGTTATAACGTTTGACTCCACTTTAAAAAGATGAAGTAGATATCATGCATGTTTTTAAAATAATCTATTCATTATATATAATTATAAAAATTGACATATTTAATCCAATTATATATGATCTTGCATGTCTTCAAACAAAGGGAAAATTTGCATGTCTAATTTGTGGTCCAAAGATGAAATCTCATCGTTCAACAAGTTTAGGAAAGTAGGTGTTTGATGAGTATAGGAACTTCCTCCATAGAAATCATAAGTATCAAACTACTGAAAGACATCTTTTCAATGGGAAACAACAGACTACATCAAAACCACGAAGAATGACACCTCGCCTATGGAATTTGGAATATAATATAATTAATCGTCAAGGTTATACATCAGATCAAATTTTTTATCTATCATATATAATATGTTTTGAATTCATATTTTTATATTGTGTTGTGTTTACTCATGTTGTAATTGACAATGATTTTCATTGTTAATTTGTTTAATTTATATGCTTCATGAAGGTCATCAAGGCATTAATGGTCGGCTTCCACAGGGACTGAAAAGTTATCCCAGACAATTTAGTAGGTTGCCCTACTATGAGCAGCTACAAATTGTGCATTTTTGATACAATGCATATTGGAAAGAATATAACATAAACGCTATGGAAAATATTGGATGGAAGGCATGACAAAGAAAAAATTGTCAAAATTTGTAGTGACATTCAGGAAGCCAATCATGCAATGAAAAATGTCATTCAATTAAATAGTGATGGAGACCAAATTAATATAAGTGCCCTTCCTTAGTTATTAACAGAGCAGTAAAGCAATTCTATAAAATAATTCATATGAAAAATTCGATTTCCCACAAGATTTGCTGCAAACATAAACAATATAATAACAAAGAAAGGTGAATTTGAGTCAAGGATGAAAATGCATGATTGACATACCTTCATTAAGGTAATTATTCTGGTATATTATATACACTTGTATAATGCATGTACTTTTCAGTGTATTGTGTTTACTACTTTTGGAAAAATAATGAAAAGACCATTTTATAATTGTTGCAGTACGTTCTACCTCTATCTCTCCCAAACAACTTTGACAACAATGTCAAGCAAGTTATATATGATCTTGGAAAATACATGAGGTAAGTAGTGAGATTTGTTCAATTCATTGTATACATCTTATAATTTCCATTTGTTTTACTTTTTATGTAATATATATATATTTTTGTTAAATCTCGTTAATATATTTGTGCCTTGAATCACTTGTAGATGGCCGTCATCTAAAGAAATCCATAAAGAAGATATAAATTATTGGAAGAGAAAAATTCCTTGTCTAATATGTGAAATGCAAAAGTGTCTACCTTCAACATTTTTCAATGCACAAGAACACTACCTCATACACCAGGTTGAGGAGATTGAATTGTGTGGACCTGTACACACAAGGTCAATGTGGATGGTTGAGAGGCACTTAAAATTTTTGAAGGCTTTGGTTAGACAAAGAGCACATCCTGAGGGTTCTATGGTGAAGGGATATATGGTATACCAAACCATGGTGTACATTAGTGAATATCTTCCTAAGTTTGTATCAAAGATCTATGTAGATCGCATTTGGGATCCCAACTCCATTAACAAATTCGTAGGGGAGTACCTGATGGGGAAAGGTAGATTGAGGAAAGTGAGAGGTAATTATAAGATGGTCATGGAGATTAATTGGAATACATTTTACATATATTTTTTATGTATATTGTACTTATTTAATTTTTAATCTTCAATATACATCAATTATAAATTAAGATCGTATACTGTGGTATTTAACTAATTATACGTCATTTATGAATTTCAATTTTTTTTTATATAGTTGGTTGAGAGTGGGATGCACTACATTTGTACATCACCAATAATCTTGATTGGATGATGGTATGGATTGATCGATGTCAACAATTTGGTCACGCATTAACATGGGAAGGTGTTGCTTCATTGGTTAAAGAAGCTCATCGTAATAGAGATTTCAATGTTACACAAAGGGAAATTGATTTAGCATATGGTTTAAGAAATAAACAGGTACGTATAAATATATTAATCACCCATATTATTTAATTAGTTTCAATTATATTTATGTATATATATGTTGAGATTGTTTTCTTTGCATACATTCGGCCAAGAATAAATATGTTTATCAACTGATGATATTGCAATAATTTTTACATGTTTGACATATTGTAGGTGAAACACCACAGGGCTATGTGGTGCAATGGTTGTAAATTTTGAATCAAAATGTTGGATGACTTGAAGAAAACTTGTGATTCTGGTATAACTGCAGTCTTTCAGGTGACTAATGTTTCATCTAGAAGCGACATACATCTAGAAGTCTCAGAAAATCAATACTATGGGATTTTGGATGATATACTTGAGTGTGACTTTAAGTCCTTCACATTAATTCTATTCGTCGTCCTATGGTACAGGCTACGATTGAATGAAAATGATCTTGAGAGAACTGCTATTGAACATGATAATGGATTTACCATGGTTAACACAAGGTTGGTCGAGCGAGCTGGTTATGAGGCCTATGTTCTTCCAAGCTAATGTGAGTAGGTATTTTACTTAGAGGTTCCAGGTAAACCGGGTTGGTCATTTGTTGTTAGAAATGATCCAAGAGGAAGGTTGGTAAAGTATAATGTGGTGGAAGAAGAAGATACTGAAGAACTATAAGATTATGTAGATGATGATCAGGATCAACAATTAGTTGGTGATGTCCCTAACGAAGATGTCGAAGAGGAGGAACTAGATCATGATGATGTAAGAGTTAATGTTTATGAAGATGATATCCGTGTGGATGATGACATTATCAAAAATGATATCGATGACGATGATGATGATATGACCAATCCTTACAATGTTGAATCTGGATTGAATGATACAGACAAAGAGTTGGATGAAGAAGAAGATCAATGACATTGAAATGTATAAGTTATGCGACTATATTATCTATTTGATATTAATTTCTTGATAGAATTATATTTGAATTATGTGGTTACATAATTAATTCATGATGTTTTTAATTTTTATGCCATTACAAATTAATTTAATGATGTACTTTTTAATGTTTGAAAGGTCAAAAAATTAAAACATTTCAATAGTGATGTTAACAACCTTGAAATTACTGTGTATTATGCTTCATGTGATCATAAAAGATTAAAAAGTCAGTTATAGAGGTGGTTGTTCAGTAGTTGACATGTAAAGGCCTTTAAAATACATAAAGTGATCATTGTAATGGCTGTTGATGGTTGAGGATTTAAAATACAAGCTCTTGACATTCAAAAATCTATGTTTTTCTTCAAAATTTCTGTATTTTTCCTATTATGCAGCACTATATGGTCACATGCAGCCATATTTTGATGTGAAATCAATTCCAGGTCGTGAAGATATGTGTTAGCTTTGATTTGAATCTAAATTGAGGGCTTAAGGCATTTATTTGAGTTAGAAAGCTTCATTTCTTTGCATACAACCTGGTTACCCTATTTTTGAGGGTTTTGTAGTCCAAACATGATATAAAGGGGCTCTTACACTTTTTTTGTTCACTGTAGCTTGTGTAAGAGGCCCCATGAATACTATTGTAATTTTAGTATGGATGAATAGGGCATAGGATAATAAATAAAGAAGGTATAGCTGCTGTCGGCAAGAGTTTTGTGAAGAAAAACATGTGAAATGAGAGGTTCAAGCCTAGGTTTCAACAAAACATGTATGTGAGATCTGATTTTATGAATTTTTATCCATGTGCAGACCTAATGGATTGTTTCTAAACACTAAATATAAATGATATACATACACACACACAAACACACACATATACATATATGTATGTATGTATGTATGTATGTATATGTATTTTTAAATGTAAATGTAAATGCAATTACTGGATGCTCTCCTAGAACAATTAATGGAACATATCATTAAAGAAATCTGTATCTATGTATATAAATGTCTATTTCTAAATGCAAGTGTAAATGCAAAGAGTATATGGTTTTGTAGTGTTATAGATACAACATATCCATAAATTAATGTAATTGAAATTCTAAAGTCTTCAATACATATAATATGAAATTGATCAAACTATTAAACTACATGAGAAATAAATGAAAACAGTAAATGCATATGTTTGTGTATTTGTAAATGTAAGTGTAAAATAAATAAGAATAATGAAAATTATAAAAGAATACAAGGAAAGGTTTAGAGTTTAGAGTGGGATAGAGATAGAGGGTAGAGGGTTTAAGGGTTTAGAGTTTAAGGTTTAATGGTTTAGGGTTAGGGTTAAAGGTAGAGGGTGTTGGTTTTTTTTTTACACTGTAACCAAGTTGGTCTTCTAATCTACCTATGGGATTGCCAATTCCAATCAAGAGTAGATCAAAGGACCTGGACCAACTAATGAGGACTTTAAAAATCCTCCTACACTTTGGGCTTTGCAAGACCTGGGAGGGTGATCGCTTAATGTGTTTACAACCTCTGCACCAATATCATAAACAACATTAACACATAACATATAATCCCATTGAATAGCTCAACACAATAGGATAATATCGAATAAAATTGGTTGTTCACCAATAATATCAACTATGTGGAGCATGAGATAACTACAAAAAATCCATAGTAAAATATAGTCATTAATTTGCAATTTGTAGCCAGCTCTAGGTAAAGAAAAACAATTATTGAACTACACAAATAAGTACAACTTAGATCAGTGCCATATATCCATTGCAGGATTCAAATTCATAAGCATATAAAGGTTTATGATAGATTTAATACATAACATATAACTTATAAAATCCCTGACAATATTGCATTACAATTTCATCAGTATGCGGGTATGTGCAGGATCATCATAGAAAAAACAGGGCCTTAAGTGGCAAAAAATAAAATAAAATCAGAGTTAGGAAACTTGATGTAAAAATTTGAATAAGTTATCTATATTATTTCAAAAATATGTAAGAATAGAATCTATAGAAAATTGAATGTAGTTTCTAAACTACTAGGTTTGTTTAAAAAATAAATAAATCTATTTGGTGAAATTTTGAAATTTCAATGCAGTAGTACTTAAATTTCAGGGAAAAAATAAGTAGGTGTCTGTTTGACCACCCTAACCACAATAAAATAATAATATTTTTTTATAAGATTTTAGATATAAGTATAGGACTCATGTCCTGATGTGATGCATATTTTTTTATAATTTGTTTCCAAGTAAATAATTAATTATGAATTTTTTATTACAACTTTTAAAAAATATAAAAAAACTCTTACGTCTGAGCACCTTAACTTGGTCAAAACTTCATGAAATTCAATTTTTCTTTTTTTAATCCTATATTATGTGAAGTATAGAATGTGACGCACGTTTTGGATTCAAAAAATGTGCTACCATTTGAAAGCTATAGATGCTTTTCAATCAGTCTATCAATCAAGACTTTAGTCATAATTTGAATAGAAAATAAATAATAATTACTTATTAAATTCAAAGTAAAGCATAATTTATATTGGTGGAATTCTAAAAATATCCTTTAAAAACCCTTTTCGTTTCATCAATTTTAGGTAAAAAAAAGTCGTCAGCCACATACCCATCATATTGCCACTTTTTAGCCCACCATGATCTTGCACATACCCATGCATTCTCACCCAATAATACTTATCAAATTCTTATAGAGAACATATCCACCTATAATCCCATTCAAACATTTTAATTAATTCCTTGAATTAAAGCTAAAATAAGGATTATACACACCACAACAATGAGATGAATGAAACAACCCTTTGTAATCTTATTCAAAATTCAGATATGCATGTACAGTGGAGAGACATGAGTTTGAATTTAGCATTTCAACTCAAATGCTAGTAATTTTATACAACATTAAATCCCCATGAATTCAAAACCGATTATAGAATAACTCAAAATGTAAATTGTATTTCTCTCTAAAACCATCATACTTTACAATTTGCTTTGTAACTTCACCTAGAATCGACCAAAAATTATCTAACTTTTTAACCCATACTTCTGGCCTTGAAATCCTTCTTATAGAAAATGAAGGAGAAAACAATCATCGGGCCAAAAAGTACACATGTCACCAGCCAAATGAAGCATTTGGTGATATTCCAAAAATTGTTACAACAACCATCACCCTAGAGAATATTCCCGTTGATCATGTCAGCTGAGAAAAATTGAGGTAACAACAAAAAACCACAAGAAACCCACACTGAGATCACCATCAAAGCAAAACCGGAGGCCGTTGTAACCACAACATCTAATTTACTACCCATTAGTAATTCATTCTTTTATTCCTCCTTAGTCAAATATTTATTTACCCACCTTTGATATTCTTCATCAGTCAGCCAGTCAAAATTAATTACCTCATTAACCTTGGCATTATAAGGTGTGTATTTTACTACTACCTGATTTGTATCTCTTTCAAAAGATTCCAAAATGAGCTGGTACTAATGATTTTAATCTATACAGCTCACCAACAAGTCATAATCTGAGTCATCACAAATTAATTTAATTTTATCATTGATGACTTCACCTGCCTAACTCTACCAATGCTGCAATGACCTAATTTTCCCCTCCTCATCAATTATATCAGGTAACAATGTGTTACCCCAATCATTTAAATTCTTCACCAACTCCCTAATCTTCCTACTCAAGTCATCTGGTAAGGTTTGGAAACCTTGCAATGATTTTACTAACACATGAGTAGGCTTTAATGATTGGGGCCTATTGTTTGTATCAAACCTTGAGGCCTTATACATGACATCCAGATAACTGTCCCTAGGGATCCAATTTTAAATCAATGGTATAACTACCTCCTGATCCCTATCAATATTCTTTATTGCATCTAATAGAAAATAATATAAAGAATGTATAGATAGAAATTTATTATCAACCTTTTCATTCAAATGCCTTAAAACAATAGTAACAATCTCTTTTTGCTTTGAAAGAGATCCCTCCTCACTTACCCTCAAAGATTCGTGTAACTCATCAATTCTTTGCAAGAGTTAATTCTTTGTAGTATCAATAGAGCACTCTATTTCTTCATCAATTTCCTCTAAAGAAGGGGTGAAGGCAAGATTCTGACTGGGATTCCCTGGTGTGAAAAAAATTAGACAAGCAAGAGGCACTGACCATGTTGTGGAAGGTAATGTACTGGTCCCTGGAGCACTTGATGTCTCCCCAATCTATCTATACCTGAACCTTTCCACCTCATTTTGCAACTCAACATTCCTCTATTGCATCTTACTATATTCTTCAATCAAAAGGTTATACTTCTCCATTAGGCTTTTCTTTTCAACCTTCTCCCTTTCAGCAGTCTTTGGGGCCAATTTGGCCACATTTAGAGTTAAACTAGTGGCCTCAGTGGTTGAGGTCTCTGAAGCTATCTTTATTATTAATCCCCCTCCAAAATTTGGATTAATGTCTGTAATATTTTTCTTTCTCCCTTGTGGTCCAATGCCCAAATTTCCAAGGTTTCATACTCTTCACTGAAAGCAGAATCTTGAAGTGTTTCATTAACTTCTTCTTCAGATTATTGCAATGGATGCTTGGACTTCATAATAGCATTAAAGTACACTACATCTGCAATTTCCCATTCAAGCAGAATCAATAGACCAGCCTGACTCACCAATTTCTACCTTCCTCAAGAGTCATGTTCTTAAATTCTTCCATTAATTCAGCTTTCATTTCTTCATCATTCTTCTGCTTTGACCTGTTAGGTTTTAGTTCTCTTCTTTCCTTACATTTATTTTTATATTCTTCAAGCTTCATCCTCCATACCAATTGCAAGAATACAAGAGTCTTTATAAATGCATTGTCATCTAGAAACTCCTTACATGCTTCCATTCTTCAATATTGTACACTTTTTCCTTTCATATCTAAATCAGATAAAATAAATTCAGCTAGCCTAGGAGGGGAAGGGATACCAACCTACATGTCCTAATCAGTAACAATAATTTCATCCATCAAACTCTCTTGTGGTTGATGAGTTCTTTGCCTTTTATGGATTGGTTCAGATGGTGGTGATGGGGGACTATCTTCTGGTGATGACTCTAAATCAATGATCTTAATTGCCCCAAGCACTTTGAATTCTGGACCTGGTTGTCAAGGCAACTTCATAATTTTCTTCCCCTTTCTGTCCACTTCTTCCTCATCATTGCTGCTATCCTTTTTTCTCCTATAAATGGGCCACTTTTCTATAGGCTGGTATGTTGGCCTTGTTTCAAATGGGCTGGCACCTTGTTCTTGTACACCGAGACTCAACTCTAAGTTTACTTTTTTGGTTCTCAAAGTGCCCATAATCTCTTTGAAGTTCTCCATCAGAAAATCAATTTTCTTATGGTGGGGACTGAACTCCAATAGTGGATCATATTTTTGGATCCATATTGTGCACAATATCTAATATCTTATAATAAGCTATCCATTTATCCTTTTTCAACTCCTACTTATTTAGGTCGAACTCATTTCGGATCAGGTCTTCAAGAAAGTTGAACTCATGCACAAACTTGCCAGCCTTTATTCTTTGTCTAAAAAGGGTAAATAAACCCTAAAGATCATGCTGCCGCTTTGGAACACATCTCAAATGATAATCCTCAAATAATTTTTCAAAGTGCACCCAACCTCCTTTTGGAAAGGAAAAATCAGATACCATTATATAATTAGGGAAAAATGTTCCCTTACCCCTCCTTGTGAGGTTGTCCTCATGGATGCAACCTATCTACCACATAACTTCTGTAAACCCCACTCTTGGTGGCACATTGTATGGCAGTATATGAGGGGCTCCTTGAAAACCATATACCCTCAAAATAGTGCTGACTAGGTATGGGATAATGTCATCCTAGTTATGGCTTACTTTTAATTTTGACTTCCTCCCCTTTGTCCTGAGGAAATCATGTAATTCCTTAGGAATCCGAGGTACATTCACCATCAATCTAGCCTTGAATCTGGAAGTAAAACAATTATCAAATTGCACATAACTAGTGCTTTCCTTATTACAAGATAAATATGTAGCCCATATCTGTATTGGAAATCTTTCTCCATTAATCAATTGCCTTAATTTCATCTTCTCAGAGAAGAAGTCAGTATTCTTGAATAAAAACATATGCATCAACATAGAATACCAAAAGAATTGAGTGTCGGTATCATTTTTTTGTAACTTTGATAGCCCCTCATGTATCCTCTCAGCCAAGAAAGAAGCAAAGTCATATGTGACAGAGAAGTTAGGGTGTTGTATCTACACCCCCATGAACATGTATGCAATGGGCATCACCGCACCAAGACTAAAACCCAAAATCTGACACAATGAATAAAAATTGGCTAGGAAATGATTTGAAAAATAATTTAATCTGAAAGGTTCTTTGTTACTAGGGCTGATATGAAATCTTGAACCTCCTGCCCTAGCTAGATGAGGTGGAAGCAATTTAACTCTAAAAAAAGACTTCAACTTTGCATATTCCTGCTTCACTTTCCTCAAGGTTGATAGGCACCAAGTCCTCACTCAGTTCACTCAAGTCAAAAATCTATTGAATATCATTTATGTTAATGCTTAACAAAACCTTTCCATCATTATCCCTAATTACCCGTGTGACAGGGTCATATCTTGCAGCTACTGCCCTAAGTAGGTCTACATTAGGGAAAAAATTCAGTACCACTAGCTTCCCCATATCATACATCCATCCATTTGAAAAAGGGTGAGGAAAATTCCTCTATCCATACCACAATCTAAATATTTCCAAACCTGTGAGAGGAACCCTAGCATCAACTATGTTGGAACAATTGTATACTAACCCCTCCCCCAAGATTTTTTCTCGCATCAGAACCAATCCCTTCTTTCTATCATTCGTTGACAATGGAAATTGATCTAGGAAATCATCATACATGTTTCTTTTTAAATAGTCAATCTGGCTAGAATGTTGCTTGGGTGGTGCCATCTCAGACAAACTAGGGCTTCTTATAACTTCACACTTCAAATAGCTAGGACTAACCAGAGATATGGAATTACAAAACAAAATATTGCAATTTCTCATAATTTAAATAAACTATAGCCCTAAAGCATTTATCAACAAGCCCTATGATAGGTACAACAAATATTTTCTTTAATTCAAGTACAGAGTGACCGGGAAACATAAAAATTAACTCATGGCTCTTTTTGTAGAATTCCTAAATTCTGGCTATCAGGGTTCACAACCTTGCTCTTGGCTCTGAACCTGCTTCACAAAATACCTGAATGCTTTGTGACACACATAAAGTAGGAGAATTGATTTTATTTCTACAAAATTGTGCTATTAAATGTCTCATCTGCCATTACAACTTACTCACGCACTGCACGAATGGCTCCAACCATATTTGATGCAGATTTAAATTCGAGTCGTCGATCCTTCATTTTGATGAAATCATCGACGGCTACCTTCAAAACAGGATGAAACAATCACCAACATGGCCATAAGGGGCTTACCATACCATATTTTGTGAAGGAAGTCCATGTGGCGGTTGCCCGCGATATCACAATTGGTAAAAATCCTACAACTTTGGATCACGCGATGGAAGGAAACTGTAGATCTTGAGCATCAATGATCTCATTCTTTCAACACAGTCATCGACCCTATCATTAACCCTCAAGCAGTTTTTCCATCAAGATTATAACACATCCGTTGATTTGAATCACGTTCATCTAAAGAGCACTTTAGTAACTTGCCTTTTAATGTATTTAAGGATGGATTAATGTTCCATGGTATTTCCTTTATTCTTTCGGCTTCATCAGATGAGACACATGGCAACCGCCTGTGATATTGTGATCGACCAAAGCACTATGGTGGGGCCATCATGGGATGGTGGGGAACGGTTGAGATCAAATGGTAGTTGATCAGCAGTCATACAATTTCATCCCCCAGAAGGACACTTGGTGCCCGCCCGTGATATTACAATCGGTAAAAATCCCGCAGCTTCTGATCACGTGATGGTAGGCAACCGTTGATATCCAAAGGCAATTTGATCAATGGTAGCATGAATTTGATCCCTTCTACAAAATAAAAAAAAAATCATTAAAAAGGACGAGGGGACATCACTAGGCCAACGGTAAACAATGACATAATTTGTTTTTTAAAAGATGAAATACGAGGCCAACCGAGACTTAGGAAATAAAACCCTGTGGAAGAAATAAAGTATTAAAATCAAAGGGACTCAACCTAGATAAAATTATATGACATTTTTTTTTAAAACCCCATCAAAACTAACAGTGAAATAGAACCCAACCAAAGTGTGAAATAAAAATTAGGGTTTTACATGAAGACAAAGCTAAAACCCCAACCCTTAGAAAAATCGAACACCATGAAAGACCAAAGACAAGGCAAGGCATGAGTGAAAAACAAGGAGAAAAATACTGAAGTTCCATCAGTGGCCCCAGTTGGGGACATTCATTCCACTAGAATGAAGCAAGAATCCAAAAGCTTAGGTAGAGCAGACCAAGATGCAGAGATGACCAAAAAGGGATTGTTTAGACAAAACAACCCCAACTATGTACAAAATATACACAAAGTATACAAACCTAAACTACTCTTCATGGAAAAGAATACTTCAAACTTCAAGAACTATCCATGAACTGCCAGTTCCAGAAGATCTCCTATCATATCTTGGAGGAAGTATGAATCTTCACCCCACTTACCATTAATAAAAAATGGACCCAACCAGATTGCATCAAATTTCCCATGTTTCCCTTTATCTTCTAGTCTGGCATTCCACATTAAAACCAAATCTCCATCTTTGAAACTCCTTGTAGTTTCCCTCTTGTCATATAGATTCTTTACTTTCAACTGCAACTTTGCATTTCTCTTTTGGGCTTCCCTCTTGGTTTCATCTAATTCTATAAGAGCTTCCACTCTCAATTGCATCTCATCATCAATTTCATTATCATACATCTGGAAAAAATTATACATTTTTGTTAAGTTATTTTGGGGAAACCTGGAATTTATCCCATAAACCAAGTCAAATGGGGCACAACCTATTTCCTTCTTCACAGTTACCCTATTTTCCCAAACTGCTAATCTCAGCTTAGAATCCCAAGCCCTTTTATTCTGATCTAGGATTCTTTTAATAATCTTCATCAAGCTTTTATTGCTTGACTCTGCTTTTCCATTTCCCTGTGGGTGGTATGGTGATGAATAAGAAATTTGGATGCCATGCTTCTCACAAAACTCTATGTATTCCTCAGATCTAAAACACATTGCATTATCTAACACAATCCTTTTTGGACATCCAAATCTAGTCAATATGTTGCGCATGAGATCCATTAATGTGTTTACAACCTCTACACCAATATCATAAATAGCATTACTAATAACAGATAATCTCATTTAATAGCTCAACATAATAGGATAATATCGAATATAATTGGCTATTCATTGACATTATCAGCTATTTAGAGCATGAGATAACTACAACACAATCCCAAGATAAAATAGGTCATTGATTTGCAATTTTTAGCAAGCTCTAGGTAAAGACGAACAAATATTGAATCATACAACCTAGATCAGTGTCATATATCCATTGTGGGAGTCAAATTCATAAGTATTCAAGGGTTTATAACAAATTTAATACATAACATATACGATCCCTGATAACATTGCATTGCAATCTCATTAATATGTATTCTAACCCAATACTACTTATCAAATCCTTATACAAAACATATCCGCCTATAATCCCATTTAAGCATTTTAATTAATTGCCATTGTCAACAAATGATAGGAAGAAGGGATTGGTTTTGATGCAATGAAACACCCTAGGGCAGGGATTAGTGTATAATTGTTCCAACATAGCCTGATGGAACATTGGATATTTTCTCATGCTTGGGAAACCTTTCACTAAAAGATGCCATGAATGCACCTTACCCAAAGTATGCTTTAGGACCTCCATGCATACAAACACAAGGATTGTCATTTATCATCTTGCAGCAGTGGTACCTAAGATGATGGTACTACCCCGCCCTTGGACATTGCTCTCTTCTTACAATTGGATACAACAGTCCTCCTTTTGATTTTATCAAAAAGATATGAAATGATTTCTAAGCAATGCCTTATTGGTTCAATGAGATCACCAAAAGTCTAGGACTTGTCAAATGAATGTATATTATTAACACCCATCCCTTTTCTATTCACTTGTTAGGACTTAGTAATGACTATCCAAAGAGAAAATGAGATAGTGGCAACAACCATTTATATTATTTATTTCACTGCAATCCATTTCATGGCTATAGTCATTTTGTCACCCAGTGTAGATTTATTTTTTAAAATTCATAGATAACATGAAGACAAACCTATAGATTTTAATGGTAATGCTCTTATTCATGACTATGCTTTGTTGCCTTGAAGCACCATGATTTATGATGGTTTTTATGTTGAATATCTTCATTAAAACACCCCTGTGCAAGTATATGCCTTCACTATTATAGCCTATTGTTGGAATGGATTATCAATGGTATGAAAAGGTTGAAATACAACTATGCTTTGCTTCCTTCACTACTTGTTGCTGATTGTTGATTGTTGTTCATATGCACTTGTACCATTGTAATGCTTGATGTCCTACATGAACCTGCATGGTTGTCTTGTAGCATAACCTCATAGTTGTTGTTCATATACACTTGTACTATGGCCTTGGCTTCCAAAATGAGACCTCTCCTGAATCATAACTACTTAATTGTCATTTGTAACTTTTTGTTTCTTGTATGGAATCATGATCCATGTTGGATCAATAATGATGACCAAAACCCCTACATGAAAGGTTATGATCATAGAAATTGTATCTTGATCACATGATATGAGGGTTCCATTACCGTCATAAACCTCTTGTAATGACATGTTTTCAATAGGAATATTATATGTGTCAACTAGAGTTGATTTTTCTTTAATGTCTTTTCCTTTTATGCCTTTCCTTAAAACATCATGTATTAAATGTTATCTAGCAACTTGTTTGCCTGATGCTTGATTGTGAAGGCCTTGAATAGAGCCTTGTGCAACTTTAGATTTTTTTTATTGTTTTCCTTCATGAGACCATTGTAGCATGCATTGTTGGTTGTCCTTATTAATGACAATGACCTTTACCTATTGCATTCACTTTCACCAGTACACCCATGAACGAATAATATCAATCCCCTTTGCCTCTTGTAGCTCTTGTAAATGTGTTTTCCTTGTACTTGTATCATGACCTTGATTCAACCATTGCTCTTCTTTTGTTATGTGTAATAAATACACAGTCTCCTCATTTTATCTTTATTGGAAAGCCACCTGTCACATATGTGGGTGACCTAACAACTCACATTCCTATGTGATGTGTGACTGTCCAATAGGGTTATGGTGAGAAGGGCTTGACAACAACTTGAAATTCTTCCTCATTGTTTAAAAGATGCATAATTGAAATTGATGCATCTATGAAGTCACTTCCTTTATAAACAGATCATGGATCTTCTTAAGAAGATTGAAGGACATATCAACACAGTATGTTGCATCTTTTGAATCTATCATTTCATGTCCTGTCTTATGTTCCTTTCCTATCTTGTCTTATGTTAATAGTCTTTTATGGTATTGGGAAAATCCTAATGATGGGGTTTTTTCTATGACTGAATCCCTCTATCTCTCTCCCCTCTACCCATAACCCTAAACCCTAAATCCTTAACCCTTAAACTCCAAACCCTTAAACCC
>VDFB02058242.1:166057101-166098711 GCA_007258455.2 Sequoia sempervirens | reverse complement strand
CCTTTTTGATAGGTTAATTATGATTTGATTAGATGGGCTATGAAGCACTTATTTCAAACAAATATCTTTATGAAAGAAGTATATTGGCATGAAATTAAATATGATTTGTATTCCAATGTGAAAAATACAAAGAATGGAAACAATTCTTTCAACACATAAACTATTATGTAGTAGTCAATTAAAATGAAACAACTTACTCTATATTAGTTAGGATACACAACTTAGAAAATGATCTAAAGTTACTTATTTATCCTAGAGGAACTAAGTATAGAGTATACAAAGAAAACCAACAAACCCACAACTACCCCTATTTTTAAGGAGAGTTTAGTTTTCTCCCCTTCCTGATCTCGCTAATATTGTCTAATTATTTTAAATAGATGAAGGGTCATAACACAACTTTATTCAAACCAATAAATAGCTTGGTTAATGAAACTTGACAAAAGCAAAAAAAAAATTGCTACATTTGGCATTTCATGTAGAATGAAGAGTGGTGACAATAATCTACTTATCGTTTAATAAAACACTATTTTTATAAGAAGGCTTGACATTAGAAAGATAAGTGTTACTTATAGTTTAATAAAACACTATTATAGTTTTACCAACATATACTATTGTATGCTTGCATGGATTTTTAGTTAATATATGGGGATAGAAAGAGAGAGATATAGAGATATATGGGAAGAGAAAGAGAGATGGAGATATATGGGAAGAGAAAGGAAGAGAGGTAGAGATAGAGATTCGATGGATATGTGGGATAGGGAGGGAGAGATGGTGAGAGATAGAGAGAGGGAGATAGAGAGGGGGAAGGAGAGAAAGGGATATAGATAGAAAGAGATAGAGAGAGGAGTGAGAGGGAGATAAAAAGAGAAATAGAGATAGAGATATAGAGTGGGAGAGATGGAGTGAATGAGAGATAAATTGGGGAGAGGAAGAGATAGCTCAATAGATAGAGGGGGGAAGAGGCGGGAGTGACAGATAGTGGGAGATATAGAGATATAGAGAGCAACAAGGAGAGATATATCAATCACCCTCCTTATATCTCTATCTATTCATCCTTATCTCTTTATCTCTCTACCCCTCTCTATCTCTTTGTCTCCTTTTCTATTTTTATGCTTTTCATTATCTCCCTCTTTCTCTATATTTTCTTCCCTTTATTTATCTTTGTCTCCTTAAGTGTGCAATGGGTACATTGAAGAGGTCTTAAAGGAGAATTATCATATCTTTAATCAAATGGCATGCTACCTTGAGCATAAATCCCCAAGGACACATTCCATCATTGGATTGTTGACATGAAACAACCAATCAAAATCTAGTTTCTCTCTCTCATATTAATATATATTATTATTATATTAAATATATATTATATTAATTATATTTTGTATTATATAAAAATATACTTATTATTAATTATTAATTATAATAATTTTGTTAAAGAATATAATATATAATTATAATAAGTTGAATAGTTATATTATTTATTATGTAAAATATAGCTAATATATACTTAACTATATTGTAGAATATTAAAACCTAGCTAAATGGTACCAAAATTTTGAACGTAAATAACATACTATAAAACCTAACAAAAGTAGGTTGTAGCTCATCAAATTGGAGAAGTGAAAGGTCAATACAAACACTGAGGAAGAGTTTGGAGTAGTGAAAACGAGATCAATGCCAGCGCCGAGGAAGAGTTTGGAGTAGTGAAAAAAAGGTCAATGCGAGTGCAGAGGAAGATTTTGGAGTATTGAAAACAAGGTCAATGCCAGTGTCAACGAAGAGTTTGGAGGAGTGAAAACAAGGTCAATATCAGTGTCGTGGAAGAGTTTGGAGGAGTGAAAACAAGGTCAATACTAGCGCTGAGGAAGAGTTTGGAGTTAAAACAAGGTCAATCCCAGTGCCGACGAAGAGTTTGGAGGAGTGAAAACAAGGTCAATATCAGCACCGAGGAAGAGCTTGGAGGAGTGAAAAAGAGGTCAATACCAATGTCGAGGATGAGTTTGAGGGCAATCAGGGAAAATCAACGACCAAGGGGAAAAGAGTACTGTAAGTTTGGCACCCCCATTCTCTTTAACCTTCAATTTTCATGCCTAGTTTCCAAAGATCTTCTCCTACATTGGCACCCCCATTCTAGGAAAATGGTATAAGATAAGACAAAAAAATAAATAGCTTAGTCTTTCACATTTTTATCCACCAGCCTTAGGTCTTGGAAAACTCCCATAATCTACCCACATCTTGGTTGAGGTCTAGGATTTCATCACACATAGCCTTCATCGCATGAGTCTAAAGAAATTGTAGACATAGCCCAAGTATATGCTAGGCTAAGGTAGATCTAATGAATGGAAATAGAGGCATACCATTCTTCTTTAATACCTCCACCACAAACATATGCAAGGTGTTAATTTTTTTGACAGTAAGCAGGTTGATCTTCTAATCTACCTATTGAATTGCCAATTCTAATAAAGGGTAGCTCTTAGGACCTGGACCAACTGACGAGGATTTGAAAGACCTCCTACACTTTGGGTTCTGCAAGACCTGGGAGGGTGATCCCTTAATGCATTTACAACCTCTTCACCATCATCATAAATAACATTAACAACAACAGATAATCTCATTTAATAGCTGAACATAATAGGATAATACCAAATAAAATTGGTTGTTTATCAATAATATCAACTATTTGGAGCATGAGATAACTACAACAACATTTCATAGTATAAGATAGTCATTGATTTGAAATTTGTAGCAAGCTCTAGCTAAAGGTAAAAAAATAATGAACCACACAAATAAGTACAATGTAGATCAGTGCCATATATCCATTGGAGTAGTGAAATTTATAAGCATCTAAGGGTTTATGACAGCTTTAACACATAACATATAAGATCCTTGATAACATTGCTTTAAAATCTCATCAATATGTATTCTAACCCAATACTACTTATCAAATCCTTATACAAAACATATCCACCTACAATCCCATTCAAGCATTTTAATTAATTCCTTGAATTAAACCTAAAACAAGAATCATACACACCACAACAGTGAGATGAATGAAACAACCCTTGATCATTTTATTCAAAATTCAGATATGCTTGTATAATGGAGAGACATGAGTTCAAATTAATCATATCAATTCAAATGCTAGTATTGTCATAAAACATAAAATCCCCATGAATTCAAAACCTACTATAGAATGACTCAAAACCTAAATTGAATTTTTCCTAAAACCATTAGAATTTACAATTTGCTCCGCAACTTCATCTAGACTCGACAAAAAATATCTAACTTGCTAACTCGTACTTATGGCCTTGAAATCTTTCTTATAGAAAAAGAAGGAGCAAACAAGCATCAATCCAGAAAGCACATGTGTCACCAGCCAATTGGACCACCTTGTGATATTCCAAAAAAATGTTACAACAATAATCTCCCTGGAGAATCTTCTTGGTCATCGTGCCTGCTGAGAATGGTTGATGCAGCAACAAAAAACTTCAAGAATTTTGTGCCTAGATTGTCACCAAAAAACAAAAATAGAATCTGTTGTAACTGCAATAGCTGATTTGTCAACTGTTAGCATCCTACTCCTTTTCACTCTTCCTTAGTTAAATATACATTTACCCATTTCTGGTACTCTTCATCAGTTGGCCAATCAAAATTGATCACCTCATTCACCTTGACACTATAAGGTTTGTACTTAGTTGCCACCTGATTTGCTTCTCTTTCAAAAGACTCCAAGAATGAGCTGGTGCTAATGATTTTGTACATACAGCTCACCAACAAATCATAATCGAGTTACCCTATTTTTGAGGGTTTTGTAGTCCAAACATGATATAAAGGGGCTCTTACACTTTTTGTTATTACTGTAGCTTGTGTAAGAGTCCCCATGGATACTATTGTAATTGTAGGATGCATGAATAGGGTGTAGGATGAGAAATAAAGAAGGTATAGCTGTTGTCCTCAATAGTTTTGTGAAGAAAAGCATGTGAAATGAGAGGTTCAAGCCTAGGTTTCAACAAAACATGTATGGGAGATCTGATTTTATGAATTTTTATCCATGTGCAAATCTAATGGGTTGTTTTTGAACACTGAATATAAATGATACACACACACACACACACACACATATATATATGTATGTATGTATATGCATTTTTAAATGTAAATGTAAATGCAATTACTGGATGCTCTCCTAGAACAATAAATGCAACATATCATTAAAGAAATCTATATCTATGTATATAAATGTGTATTTCTAAATGCAAGTGTAAATGCAAAGAGCGCATATAGTTTTGTAGTGTTATAGATACAACATATCCATAAATTAATGTAATTGAAATTCTAAAGTCTTCCACACATATAATATGAAATTGATCAAACTATTAAACTACATGAGAAATAAATGAAAACAGTAAATGCATATGTATGTGTATTTGTAAATGTAAGTGTAAAATAAATAAGAATAACGAAAATTATAAAAGAATACAAGGAAAGGTCTCCTCCCTTCTTGGTAGTGATAACCTCCTCCACACATAACCCTTAAAAATTATGAATAGAGGAATATAATATTTGAAGAACTCAAAGTTGATAATCTCCTACCTGATTCAATTAGTCATTTTATGCTTACAAACATTCATAGTGATTACTAGAGGCACATAGACCAATTCTTCATAGTAGAAGAATTTGATCATACTTTTCCAATGATGGCATTATGAGAAAACCTTAGGTTAAATGAATAATTCCTAGCTAAGTTCTTTAAATCATGTCCAATAGTATAAGATAAGACCGTTGCTATGTGTACTTGGATACTATGGAGAAAGACTAGTCTTTGGGCTCTTTCATCAATCATCCTACCTTAAAACATACCAAAAATCTCCTAGCAATTAGACATAGGAAGATTTAATATGACTTAACAAAAAATTATTGCCAAAGCGTAAAATTATGATGACTTAACCAGGCCTAGTACACATTCCCTCCCCATTAACCACTTGACATATGGAAATTAAATGTAAATTTACAGCTATTTTTAGTCATGTAGGTGTCCAAAAACCACTTGGTGGTGTTTCCCTTCAAGTTTATTTACTTGAATAAAGAGAAAAATCCCTTTGATTACAATTAGAGAATACATTTGAGGCCTTGGTTGTGTAACTTGTGGACCATAGTCACATTTAACACTTGTTACAAAGTTTGGGAGTTAAAACATTAAGTAGATTTGATTTGTGATGGACACATTTGGACGGTAGTAACAATAGCTTGCAATCTATCAAGACTTGATTACCTTATAACCTATGAAATTCTAGCGATGAAATGATAGATTAATCATAATGTCACCTTGGGATCACATCACCATGAAAAAAAATCATCCAACATCCTTATGAGTGCAGGTACCATGAAATAGGTATTTGTTAGATTTGTCTTCCTCGAGTGAGGGAAATTTAGGAAGAGAAGAGGAAAGCAAGACATGTAGTATGTCTAAAAGAGGGAGATCAACTAGAGGTCAAAATATTAGAAGAAAATTTTGTAAACGTATGGATTTTTTTCTTGTTGAAGGGGGTCATGTTTTTATGATGATGAGAGCATAAGCGACGTCAAGGTGCCCTTCAGGTACAAACATCTATGGAAACAATGGGTACCCAAGGAACTGCCTCCAATAAACACTAATTTTTGTGTCAATGAGAGGATATATCGCATAACACCATCATCATTACATGGTTTGGGCCTATTTTGCATGGACGAAATAAAGGTCTGTTATGACAAAGTTACTGAATTGATGGAGTATGTCGAACCCTATTACAGTTACAAAGATTGGATGCAATTGGTTCGATATACATGAAGTGTGCATAGGTATGCACTGTCAGTAAATTATATACAACTAAAAGATAAGGATAAAAATAAAGGAGTGGCTATGTACATTGATGGAAGGCCAAAAGCATTAGGGAATATTGCAGGGTTTATAAATGGTACACAACTTGGGTCAACAAATAAGCAACCCAATTGGATATTCAAGGCGCGCGAGGAAAAATGTGTATTCATATGTGTGATAAAATCAATAACTGTAGGGGAAGATTTGCTGGTCAATTACAATTTGAATCGCTTAGTTACAAACAAAGTTACTATGGGGGTGGTACGTACTATGTACCATTTTACCCAACCTCCAATTAATGACTCCAATATACTATTTTATTCTTATATTTTTTTTCGTAAGTCTATTGGTTTCATTTCGGTAATTATTTTTTATATTTAATTTTTGTCACAGTGGGACATTGATCATATAAAGAATGCTCTGGCCTAGAGCACATATCATGATGTATCTTCAGGTGCTTCTACCCTACAGGTTTACCTCATTATAATTGTACAAATTAGATACGAGAAAAATATTTTATTATAATGTTTTTTTCATAAGTTTATTTGGTTAATTTCGATAATGTTTTTAATATTCTTGTTGCAGTTGATTGATCGGGGAAAGGCACCAACAGTAGAGGAGAGCATCCATAGTGAGGTGAAGTCAATATTTTGTGATGATGACATTGCTTATTCGGAAAACCCTCTTGATATGATAAAGAAGATCCAAAAAAAAATGAAATGAAGAAATGGTTAAGTTGATATTCATAGTGCCTCAAATAGATGAGATAAGAGAGAGGGTTAAAATATTGTCTGAGAGATTACAAAACTTGCAAGTAAGTTGTCATGAGGTCTTTAATTATAACATAAGTTCATTCATGGTTTTATATTTTGTACTCTTTTATGTCATGAACTAAAATATGTATTGTTTTTATAGGGTTATTTTCCTCCTCATGATGCTCCTGGCCATGATCAGGGTACTGCAAGTGTTGCCTGAGGAGTAGGGGTTGGTACAAGTGTCCATCCTGATCTTCCTACGCATACATCACATCATCTGTGCCTATATTGTCGTCTGAAATGTCGGCAACACATACCATGTAGGCATCTGTTAATGCACCCTCTGGCAGCGAACACATGCCAGAACATGCGTCAGGACATGTACCTAGGGATGCAGAGGCCACTAGTACTGGTGATGTTTTAGGAGTATTTCCTGGATCTTCCCGTATTACTAGTATGGGAACATTTCCGGTCACACTTGTGGTGACTGAGGATTTCGTCCCCATAAAGATAGAGAAGGTCCCAAGTACTTTAAAATGTTTTAATTATTATTATATATAATCTAATTGAAATTTACTTATTGATCACTCTTTTTAGACTATTGATCCCATGATCATTTTGCAGGATATGATGTTTTTTATAAACATCTAAGTGATATTAAATTGGAGCTCTTTGGGACCACCATACATACATGGTGGAATGCCCAAAATCAAGATTTAAAAGATGAGCTCATTAATTGTTTATTTGTGTTGTTCAATGATAAAACATTCAACTGAACCAAGGTCCTTAAGAAATCTAGTACCTATCTAAAGTATGTGAGGGACCAATATAGGTCACATTTAGAGAAAAAAAAGTACGAGCATCCCCCCATGATTTCAGAGAGGGAGTGGAAGGACCTGGTGTCAGATGGAAAGGAGAAGGATGAAAAGAAAAAAGGAAAGACACCATCAGGCCATGGAAGGTATGTGATACTATCAACAATGTAAATATATACTGATTACTCTTTATTTTTACATAGTCTACGTATTTCAAAATTTCCATAGGCTGCCCGACACATTGAAGGCAAAAAAGGTAAGACTAGAAAAAAATGAGCAACACAAACTTGGCTCTGGTGGTTATATGAAATTAGCCACATGAATTGTAAGTATCAATAAATGAAATATAGTATCCAAATAATAAATTGAAAAAAAAATTCTTTTATGGTGCACCATAGAAGAAAAATTCATGATCTTATGCAAAAATGTAGGGCTATGAATTCAACAGAGTTCCCATAGAAGAGCACCTGAATATTTCCTTCCGGCAAGGCTATGGAGTTGTGGTTGAACGTGTAAGAGTCTTGACTGGGAAAACACAACCTTCCATTGCATCCGACACACAGGTAAATAAACTCAATAAAGTTTGTTTAAAATTGAATACTTGTGCAATCTATTCAATATTAATTTCCACCATAAAGTAATTACATGCATATTTGTTTTAAACATTCAAGCAATGATAATACTGTACATGACATTGGAATGCAGCCTGGTGAGGGTGGAGCACAATGTGTAGATGAAGGTCATGGTGTGCATCCTGGTACTTTAGAGCATATAGAGCGTGATCAACATGTTGAGCATGATTAGGATAGAGAAGATCAGGAACATGATGTGGCCCCATCAGGTAAAGAGGACCACTCTAAAGTTCCTTAAACATATTTAATTGCAATTGGTGTATTAATTAATGTAACCTTTCATGTTTCAACTTTAGAGCATGTAGAGCATGATCAACATGTTGAGCATGATCAGGCTAGAGAAGATCAGGAACATGATGTGGCCCCATCAGGTAAAGAGGACCACCCTCATGTTCTCTTAAACATATTTATTTTCAATTGGTGTATTAATTAATGTAACCTTTCGTGTTTCAACTATAGATTAGGATTTAGAGGGTGTTCAGCATGTTGAGCATGAGTCTATAACAAAATTTCAAGAATGTGATGTGGACCCATCAGGTAAAGAGAACCACTCTAATGTTCTTTTAATTAATGAAATACTTGTAACAATAATAATAAAACATATCAGTTTAACATTTCTTTCTTATTGCAACAGACCCCCCCTTGTAGCAGCGTCCACGTCATGACCAAACAACTAGGCGTACATTAAGATCATGAGCAGATGGCATAACAACTAAAGGGGGGACAAATATTGATTTAGAAAATGATACTCCACTTCAGATTTATGTAGCTTTAAAAAAGAAACAAAAAAAAAGTGATTGTAAACATATCATGACAACCATATTTTTGATAATATGTAAAATCTGAAAGAATGGATATTATATGTTAATGAATAAATGTGAATATGTTAATTAATGAATGTTATATGTTAATGAATGAATGTTATATGTTATTAATGGATGAATGAATGATTAATGTTATATGATTGGGTATGGGGGATTGAGAGTGATGTGACGAGGGGAGGGGCCAAATGAGCTTCCACCATCACGTGGTTGGCCCTGTTAAGTAGAGAATATTAAACTATTCTTGAAACAAAGAGAAGCTCAATAAGGTAATGCACTTTTCAATATAAGAAATGCATCGTTTGAAGCATCAAACCAATATGCAAAGATGAAAGAAAGTGTTAACTTTTCACTATGGTGGCAGAAAAATGATTCTTTATAACCTGAATCCATGCTCTGCATCATAATCTGAAGTTGTTTCCATTCCAATGTTCTAAGTTTAGTTTTTTTGTATGGCTTTATATGAATACCACATTTTTTTGTGTGTGGATTTGGTTTCAAAGCTTTGTTTCTTCTGTTTTTAGTGGTGACATAACTCTAAAATTTGAATTTTGTGCATAACAGGTTAGTGGAATAATTGACAGCTCTAAAGGGTTTAGAGGCTCAATTGAGATAGATACATGGATATTTGGATCTTGTTGTTGATGGGAGGCTTCAACTTAACCATGAAATTTTGTACCATCTATAGGTATGCAAAAGTTTCTCTACTTACATTCATTCTTGATCATAAATGTTGTAAAGGATATTAATGCTTCAAACTTAAGATTCATTTCATTGTTATAATGATCAAAATTTTATACTTTGTTATACATTCAAGCATTCTCTTGCCCCCTACCCTTTGCTCTCTCCCCCTTCCTTTTAAGAATTTTCTTTTTCACAAAAGATTCACATTTCTGTCTCATTTACACAAATTTATCTGAAGCGCTAGGAGTGAATAAAGATATGTAAAAGTTGATGGATTATGTCTAAACAACAATTTTCCATCTTATAGCTAATTAAATCCTTAATATTTGAATAGTTTAGAGCTTGAAAAATGCTTGTATATGTATGTGTAGCAATAAGGGAGCCTATGTGAAGATTGAAATTTAAAACATCACTTTGGTATTTTTCCTTAGGCAGTGAAATGATATTTTGAGTAATACAAACCTACACACACGTTGATATTTTTTTAGCATTGCATTGAAGAAATTTTTCTCTTATACCTACCCTCGGCTAGACATGGAGGTATATAATATTGGTTTATGGGTTTATTCAGTAAGTATTTAATTTCATAGAGGAAGACTAAAATCTTCTTAATGTCCTGTGTCAGGTGTGAAAGCATATGAATCACTTGCTGAAGCACCATTTTGTATTCATCCAAAAACTGGTTTGTTCTTCTTTTTTTTATGTTTCTTGCATGTGTTTATTTAGGTTCTAGAGATGTAGCTCAACTCTTTCCTTTGCACTTTTCATCTATTTTGATGGTTACAGTAGATTTTCCTCATAATTTTTCATGTAGATCTGTTTGCAACCTTATTTTCTACCAATTGATTTGCAAACCACTCACATATTAAGGACCATTTCACTAACTTGTAGTCATCCATTACTTCATATGTTGCAATTTGTGTATGTGTACCAACAAATCCTACTTCATTAATGAAAAAGATAGATCCCTATAAATCTAACCATGAAAGTGTTGAAATATGCAGTATCTGCAGGACTCGGAAACTATCAAACATATTCTTTTTGAATGTTTTTATGCTTAGGAAATTTGGTACTTATTCTGCCATAAGTTGAAGGTCTAGAATAGCAATGGTAAAATTAATTGGCATGATATTTTGTTTTTAAATTTCAAGCTCAAGTTTGATTTCAAGCTCAAGTTTGATTGTAACCTATTAAGTAGTTGAAGGAAAGTCCCGGTGACCCCCAAAGTCACAGCGATAAGTTATCATTGGTGAGAATCGTAGCGATACACTTAAGATCGAAGGAATAATTCTTGGGGAGACTCAGAATGTCGGTATGACTACATGACACCATAGCGAAATATGATCTATTGGCTATCGGTGAGACTTAGAACATCGATGAGACTGTGTGACACCTAAGCTATATGTAATATTGACTATCGAAGAGACTCAAGGTGTCAGTGAAACTACATGATGTCTCAACGAGTGTTTAATAAACATAGAAAATGAATGAATAAAATGATTTCCTAAGATTTGAATATGAAGGGACGCAACTTGATTGATCTCTCACTGATGGTACACTTCAATGAATATTTTTTAAAAAAAAATTGCATTGTTTTGTCAAAATTTTGATGAACACAACCGATGAATCACCGAAAAGGTCCGATGAAGTTGCTATAGCTACGATGAAGGCTTCATCGTAACTCCTTGTCCATTTCATCACAATTTCGATGAAGTCCACCAATGAATCATAGAAAAGGTTCGACGAAGTTGCTTAGCTGTGATGAAGACTTCGTCGTAACTCTTTGCCCATTTGATCACAAATTCGACGAATGCCACTGACGAATCACATAAAGGGTCCGATGAAGTTTCTTAGCTGTGACGAAGGCTTTATCATAAATACTTGCCCATTTCGTTGAAATTGTGACAAGCTTTTGGTATTCTTTCGACACTTCAAAAGAGCCATTGCAATTGCATTTTGGTTGTAATTCATCGTTGGATACACAAAGTTGTCATCGATATTATGACGAACATCCGAGTCATTTGATGGTGCTAATGACTGACGAATCTGTACCATTATTTCAACGTTTAATTGGTTGTTGGATTTGCAATGAAAAAATAGCGACAAAAATGTTTTTGTCATTTTGTCGCTTTTCCGACAGATTTTTTGAACCATCGACAAACGTCCATTGGAAAATAGTGTCAAATTCAGTAATGATATGAGAGAAAATGACGCGTTATTCATGTATATCCCAAGATTACTACAGGGTGCTCTTCATGTAAGAATTTCATTAGATGCAATGGAATTGAATAGGAGATATGGGCAGTGGTTCATCCAGTTTTAGAGGTTTTTCTTATGTCAGAATACAAGGAACTCCTACAGTTCCAATTAGATTTGCTAAAATATCCCACCAACAAACTCATTTTGCTGGAGGTGACAAGACAAATGGTTTCCTTTGAGACTGTATTACAAGATTTACATAGGAAAGTACTTGGAGGTGAATTTCCAATGAGAATTGGTACCTTAGAATCCCGCCCTTCCCTGCAGAGTGCCCAATATTCAAAAAAGGAAATAGTGCAATTTAATTTATATTCACACACCAGTAGGGACAATTTTGACCCTCATGGAAAGGCACAAAAGTTATCTAATAGAGAATATAGACACAAGGACCACATAGAGAATTATTGGGCTAACTGTAGAGATGAGTTTGAAGTTATAAGAAGGTTTTCTAGGTTTAACTTGAAACTCATTAGGCTTTACAAAGTAGATCAAGTGCTAGATCACGTGGATGATGATGAAGAGGACCTTGTACAATATCATGAGTATGAGCCCTATAGAAACCAACCTTTTTCACTTGTCAATTGGTTAGAAGAGGAAGTGGTTGATCTTGATCAGGTGACTATGTAAGAATTGGCTATGAAGGTAGCCACCCAAGATCTAGAGGCCTAATAGAAAGCACAAAAGAGAGAATAGAATATGACAAGAATAAACTATATTCAATGCCATTGATATGAGATGATTGTTTACAACGAGAGAGACCCCTTGGTTATATAGCCAAGGTGAGAACATAGAAGAGCATAAGATTATGACAAGTGTCATAATCTTATGACATGAGACAACAATGAAAAACTATCACTCCACCTAAGGTGGAGAGATAATCATATGATGTGTCCACAAAAGGTGGAAGTGATAAAGTAATGACATGCCAAGTCCACCAAAAGTGGAAAATCTCCAACAACCTCCTATGTTCTCCCTAAGTAAACTTAACTAAGGTGTAATCATGACCTAGGACAAGGTACACACATTTAATTACACCAACACCCCCCCTTAAGTGCAACTTAGGGAGAATGTACACAAAAGAAAACAATGCAAGATGGGTCCCGGCCACTAGGCCATGTTAGGTACCCATGTACAAATGCAATGCAATCTCTCACAAGTGGAGTAGAGATAGAAAAACCCAGTGGGAAAAAACTACCCCCCAAAAGAGAGATACAAAATAAGAAACATGCTCTAGGAAGGATAAAACCTCAAGTGAGGAAAAAGTCCCCCCCATAAAAGAGAATAGTCCATGCAACCCCCCCTCAACGGAGAGTCACTGCTCAAATGTCACAATGTCAAGAGTCCCCAATCTGAACTGAAGAAGGAGATAATGTAGAACAATGTAAAAGCTGATGTAGAGTGGACCAAGGATGATGAGGAGTCCTCCAAATTTTGTTCGAAAAGAAATGCCAAATTGTGACAAGCACTGATAGAGAGAATTAGGTACAACTGTAGAAGATGCCACATAACTGGTGACTAAGATGAATTTGTCAACTCAAGAATAACTGCAGAATCTATCGATGAAGAACTGTAGAAGAATCCACATTGCAAAAGGAATAAGGTTAGAACCAAGAAGACAACTGCGTGAGCAACAACATGAATACTCATCAATAGCAGATTGGTACAATCTATGTCACACTGGAGCCATGCACAAATTGTACAATCCAAGTCTCATTGGATCCATGGACCAAGTCTTTGGATGTAGAACCAAACTTCTGAAGATAGATAGAGTGCTTCCAAAATAGGAGTGTCTATATGGTGACTAGTCCATCTCACCGCAATGCATGGGTAACCAGCCACTGCATATACTGAGTAGATAGGAACTAACACTAGATACATAGATCAACCCAAAGAAGCATATAGTATGACAAAGTACACTGAAATAGTAGATTGTGGCACTTTATTTTAGTGTGATTACAACATTACATAGAGGATAACTACAATCAACCATGATCATAATGCAAAAGTGCATGAGAAAACTCTAAAAAGTTTGGGAGTGCAACTAAACCTTTAGACTTTGACAAGCAATAAAGTCTACCAAACAACAAAATTATTAAGAAACATTAGCACCACTGGAAAGTTGAGATCACCATCTTTCTGACGATATTTCATTTGCAAAATTTCACCATCTAGATCAAAAGTTATGCAAAAACGAAAAAAAGGCCTATAAAAATGCACTTGACACACTAACTAAGTACAAAATTTAATACTAAATGGGGTCAAAATTAATGCTCCTTCACACCATATGACCACTTTATTCAAAAAGTTAAAAAAAAATTATTCACTGCGCCACCACTAGTGGTGAGGGGGAAGAGTGGGGGTGGGGGTGTGGGGCCCCGGTGGCTGCGCCACATGCAGGCCACCCACCCCAATCTCACCAATATACGTCAATCTCCAAAAAACCTTTAGTCAATGGTTGAAAATGTTGTCAGCTAAATACAAAGGTGTGAACAATACTTATATAAATAGAAAAGCCAATATAAAGAATACCCTGCAAGTAGTGTTACTATCGATGTTGGCCGATTAATGTGAATGAAGGTACGTCGAATGGAGGTACTCTAGCTTGTAGAAAGGGAATTACTTCGTACCAAAATTGCCTAGATGTTCAGCAGATAAGAAACGACAGAAAGAGATTCCCAGAAGTCCGATGGAGATCTCACAAGGTTGTGGATGGAAGACCCGCCAGACCACTAACCGGTATCCGCAAACCACCAATTGGACTGCCTCCTCATGCTAAAAAGATAGATCCGCCAATGATAGGTCCTTAGGCAGTCGTATGCCAGTCAGAGGATGTACATTGGACAGTGGTATGCTAGTGTACCATTGATGAAGATTTCACCAATACACTTGACTTTCGCCAGCGATGAAGCCAATATAATCTCCTTTACCAGCAAACCAGGTATGCCGATGGTGGATCCACGGGCAAGAGAAGAAAAAACCAGTGTGATGTGGATATGGTTGGATCCCACGTGATGTAAAAGAAGGTATACCCTACGCTGATCAAACACTGTTGGAGACCAGTGAAAAGAGACCGATGTATGATTCAGACCCATGGTAGATGTCAATGCCCGTAAGAATGAAGGAACTGATGAAAAAAATCACAAACTGGTGGAAACAAACCCCAGGAGATTGGCAGTGACCACAAATTATGCCAACAAACAATGGACAATGCATGTTGATTTAATAGTAGATTATGCAGACTATGTAGAAAAATCTTGACGGGAAAACATGGATCACTGATGATACCAAGCCCTAGTTGTCTCAAGGCGACACGGGTACCGTTTGACAATGACCAAAATAAATTTTTCAATGGCCGATGGGTGAAGTGCGTAGTGATTGGGACTTGCACGCAGGAAAACACCAATGAAGAGGGGATAGGCTAGATGGGACAAGGGTGCTCAGGCCTGCAGACTGTGACGGGGCGAGATTAATGATGTTGACTAGTTGTGACAGGGGGTCGACAAGATTTGACCACCAAAGGATGTGACGGTACCCACCGATCACAAATCTGTAGATTTGACTGTGATCATCCTGCAACAAGAAATCACCTGATGGTGAATGTAGCACTGATCTGATCGGGTACCATGACGACCATCGATCTGATAGGTGGCTAGAGGGACCGTGGAATATGCTGATCAAGTATATGATTACCACAAATAATTATAGCAACCAATCCACAGAGAGATATATAAATGCCCCAATAAAATATATTTTTCCCCAAAATATTCAAAAACAAAATCGCAAAAAATATTTAACTGAAATATTTTATTGTGAAAATTGAAAAAATTGTACCAATTTGGAGTTATAAATGGTCATCGAGAATTTTTTTTTTTGCCTCAGTCTGGAACTGAAAGTGCCAAAAAATGGAACCCCACAGAATCTCTCCAAAATGACAATCGAAAGGCACTCTAATAGCTCTAATACCATGTAAGAATTGGCTATTAAGTTAGCCACCCAAGATCTAGAGGCCTAATAGAAAGCACAAAAGAGAGAGAATAGAATATGACAAGAATATACTATATTCAATGCCATTGATATGAGATGATTGTTTACAATGAGAGAGACCCCTTGGTTATATAGCCAAGGTGAGAACATAGAAGAGCATAAGATTATGACAAGTGTTGTAATCTTATGACATGAGACAACAATGAAAAACTATCACTCCACCTAAGGTGGAGAGATAATCACATGATGTGTCCACAAAAGGTGGAAGTGATAAAGTAATGACATGTCACGTCCACCAAAAGTGGAAAATCTCCAACAACCTCCTATGTGGTCCCTACATAAACTTAACTAAGGTGTAATCATGACCTAGGACAAGGTACACACATTTAATTACACCAACATACTAACCTAGTAGGAGATATTCTAAGTTGTGGGTCAAACACAAGGTCTTGGAGTTATAGATAGATGGTACAAATTTCACTTATGACTTGATAGGGAATCTCGAATCCCATTCAGAGGAGGACACAATGGCAACTAAAGATGATGTTGCAAATCCTTGGCTCGAGGATGATCAAGAAGAAAACAAGCCTCTCACTCTAAAGAGAAGGACAAGGAGTCAATCCCAGGTAAAGAAAATTGAGAAGCAACACGTGTTTAAAGAAAATAAAACTTCGAAGGAAGCTATTGAAGAAGGAAAAGAAACTCCTCAACCTACCAAGAAGAGGAAACTAGTGACTGAGGGTCAAAAGATGGCTAAAAAGACTAAGACCACTAAAGACTCAGCTATTTATCTCAAAAATTTTGAAATTAAAAGTTTTTGGTAAAAAGCCATAGGTGTATGTAAGGAGGAATTTTCCAAAATAGAGGGCAACCCCAATAGGAGAATCAAGGGTTGAAGTTGAAAATTGTGCATACTAAAGAGGCATCTACTGATGATCTTATAAAAGAAATGGAGAAAGTATCTCTAGGAAATAATTCCCCTTCATCCCCAGCACAAAATGTATCAAATAATCTAGAGGATGAAGCCCTCAGAGAACATGAACAATTAGGTGGAGAAGGAGGCATCCCTGATAATTTTGATGAGGGGATGCAAGATGAGGTGGTATCTACTATGAGGAATGGGAAATTGAGTGATCTCATGAAGGAACTAAAGGAGAAGGAGGTACTAAGTAAGGAAGCAACATCAAAAGTTACTATGGAAATTCCTTCCCGACCTCCAATAAGTGAACATATTAATGTACCACACTTAGAAGGTGGGCATGAGGATAAACAAGATGAAGGAGAGTTGAAACCAAAAAAGGAAGGGGATAATAAGGATGTAGAATATGTTGCAGATAATCCTTCCAATGATCAGTCAAAAGGCATAGAGACAGAATAGCCTACTGCCCTAGAGTGGCTCGAGAAAAGATTAAAACAAAAGGCTATCATTGTGGAAGATGAAACTCTGAATTGGGACAAGTTCTTTGAAAACTAGGGGCAACCTAAAGAGAGAAAAAGAGCTAGAATTTTCTCTAAATTTGCAAGAGATTAATTTAATAATAGGATTATCCATGTTGTTGTTCTTATAGAAAATAAGTATAAGGATGAAATAAGACCTGCAAACTACAAGGTGCAAACTATCAATCTAGGTCCACGGTATGTGCAGGATCATAATGGAAAAAATAGGCCCTTAAGTGGTGAAAAATTTAGAAAAATCAGAGTTAGGAAACTTGACGTAAAAATTTGAATAAGTTATCTATATTATTTCAAAAATATGTAAGAATAGAATCTATGGAAAAATTGAATGTAGTTTCTAAACTACTAGGTTTATTTAAAAAAAATCCATTTGGTGAAAATTTGAAATTTCAATGCATCAGTACTTAAATTTCATGGAAAAAATAAGTAGGTGTCTATCTAACCACCCTAACCACAATAAAATGATAATATTTTAGATATAAGTAGAGGACTCATGTCCTGATGTGATGCATATTTTTTGTAATTTTTTTCCATGTAAATAATTAATTATGAATTTTTTATACAACTTTTAGAAAATATAAAAAACTTCGTTGTAATGACCACCTTAACTTGGTCAAACTTCATAAAATTCTTTTTTTTAAAATCCTATAGTATACAAAGCATAGAATGTGACACATGTTTTAGGTTCAAAAATGTGATACCATTTGAAAGCTATAGATCTTTGTCAATCATCCTATCAATGGGACTTTAGTCATAATTCAAATTGAAAATGAATAATAATAATTTTTTAAATTCAAAGAAAAGCATAATTTATATTGGTGGAAAGCTAAGAATCTCCTATAAAAACCCTTTTCATTTCATCAATTTTGGGTAAAAAAAAGCCGTCAACCACATACCCTACACATACCCATCATATCGCCACTTTTTGGCCCATCATGATCCTACACATACCCTCCATCCACAAAAGAATAGGAAAAAGAAGATTTTCAAGAGTCATCTCAAGCTATTTTTAGGAGATTGGACAAGGAGACTTAGGAAAAGGAGGAATTTTAGAGACAATTGAGGGAGGTTCACAATTATGTTTAGCATCTAATCAAACTTCTAAAATTACAAAGCAATGAAGGGCCTACCTTCCCTGAGGGATTGTTATCCAAGGAGGTAGTTTCAAAAATTGAAAGGTTGAAGTCCTCTACATGAGAGATACATAAGAATGGCTACAAAGAGTAAGTGAGAGGGGTGATGAAATGATTGAGAAGGTATTGTAGATGTATGAAATATCATCTTTTCTCTCCTAGGATATGGCTCATTTTCTCACTGAATGCAAAGATCCTGATGATGTAATTGTGAAGGAGTTGGAGAAAGTGCTTGCAGTCCAAACAAAGGTTTTGGTGAAGGAAGGTCTCACAATGCAGAACACTCACATAATTATAAGATGTATAGAAGCCTTAAACTTTAGAAATGAACTCAAAATAAAGGTACCAAAGAAAATATCTAAAGCCCAAACTAAGGTAAAAGAGGTTTTTGATAGTTGCAATGCTTTTTTGAAAATTGTTACTAGAAGGAAAAAGTTTGGGCAAAACAATTTGAATGTTGGCCAATTATAGAAGTGGTGGAATGAGGTATATTCTCCAAATATTGAGGTCCTAGTTGTCAAAGATCAATTGCAAGATGTTACAATCTACATCTCTTGTCTCGATAGGTATTAAAATTTGTATGTTGACTAAGAAAATACCTTGACTAAATATGCAAGAGTTAAATTCAATAAAAGCAAGGATTGATTTAATATCTTCCCCAACCCAAGCCGACTCAGACCCAGTCCTTAATAAAATTAAAAAAAATTTGGAAGAAATGAGGTGGACAAAGGTGAGAAAGGCAACCCGACTTACTACCTTGGAGAATGTGTCATCAACACCAATTTTGCATGTGAGGACAAGTCAACTAGACCTTGAATTTTGTGCTAGATGGAATATTTATTGCAAAAGTTTACTTTTTGAGGCCACCCTTCAGTATTTTATTGTAATTTTGAACTAGGGAATTTTAGGAGGGAAATGTGGCCGACCTAGAATGTAAACCCTAATTTGGGTCACCCTAAAATGTAATGCTATAAATTGGGATTTTCCCCTCATTTTTCAAGGTTAGATAGTTAGAAAAGAGTTGGAATTTTAGCTAAGAGCTCTAAGAGGCATTGTAGTGCTTGAGATACTTGAATTGTTGCACATTTTTGGTGAAGCAAATACAACTGAAGACATTGTTCTACGGTGTTCTTCTTTGTGTTATTTCTCCATGCATGGTTCTTGTGTTTTAGATTTTAATGAATTTCTCTACGTAAGTTATTTATGAATGATCTTAGAAATAGTTGTAGTTCAATTGTGTAAATGATATGGTGTTTTAATTGTTTGAGCAACCCTTGGTCCATACTTTTAGCAACTTGTTGATTGTACGTTTTTGTGTAAAGTTAGTTTGGGCCTATATCTTGTTGTGTTGAGTTCAATTGTGGGTATTTATTCATTTCAATACCAAATTTGGGTTGATGTGTGAATGCTTCAAAGTTTGAAATTCTTTATGCCTTAGGAGATTGCACTATTTATGTGATATTGTAAACCGTTTAGTCGAGGCTTAGCAAGAATTGGTTTGAAGGGTTGGTTTGGGTATGTGCAGGATTATGATGGGTATGTGTAGGGTATGTGGATGACAACTTTTTTTTTACCGAAAATTGATGAAATGAAAAGGGTTTTTAAAGGAGATTCTTAGATTTCCACCAATATAAATTATGATTTACTTGGTATTTAATAAATAATTATTATTCATTTTCTATTTGAATTATGACTAAATTCCTGATTGATAGGCTAATTGAAAAACATCTATAGCTTTCAAATGGTATCACATTTTTTGAATCTGAAACATGGGTCACATTCTATACTTTGCATACTATAGGATTAAAAAAAAATGAATTTCATGAAGTTTTGACCAAGTTAAGGTGGTCAGAAATATGAATTTTTAATATTTTTTTAAAATTTGTAATAAAAATTTCATAATTATTTATTTACTTGGAAAAAAATTACAAAAAATATGCATCACATCATGACATGAGTCCTCTACTTATATCTAAAATCTTATAAAAAAATATTATCATTTTAGTGTGGTTAGGGTGGTTAGATAGACACCTACTTCTTATTTTTTCCACAGAATTCAAAGTGTTATAGCATTGAAAATTCAAAATTTCACCAAATGGATTTTCTTTTTAGAAAAAAAACCTAGTAGTAGTTTAGAAACTACATTCAATTTTCTACATATTCTATTCTTATATATTTTTGAAATAATATATATAACTTACTCAAATTTTTATTTCAAGTTGCCTAACTCTAATTTTTCTAATTTTTTTGCCACCTAAGGGCCTATTTTTTCCATGATGATCCTAGACATACCCGTCCATTTTAAATGTTGTGTTCTCTTCATAATTGATCTTAGAAGTTAGTTTAGAATATATATCTCTCTCAACCCTTTCTCTTTTGATATTTCTTTGAATTTGGGTTAGTTTTAGGATTGAAAAGAATCAATAAATTGCTATACCTAATGAACTTGATAGATTCTAGTATTTTTTTATAAGGCCCCTTGTGATTACCATCATTTTAACATCATATTTGAGCTATTTTGTTGCATTGTCAAGACCTGACATTAGAGACCTTGGGTTCATCTCTTAAGGATTGGTAATAGAGATTAACCTTTAAAGAGAGATAGGATATTATATTTTTTTTGAGTTGTTGTTGTGTAGAAAACACCATCAACACCAGGTTTTCAATTGTAAGAATTTTTCCATGAGCAATAACCCACCAAAAATAATTAATTTTAGGAACCAAGTTCTTTAACCATACCTTATCCTAGAAATGGTCTCTAATGTCAACCAAAGGCTTCACCAATTCCTCATAGGCCTTTTTAACTGAGAGACAACCTGAAGAGATACCCTTACAAATCCATTCATCTCCCCTTTCTCTCTATTAAACCACTTAGCCTCCTCAATTAGATTGTGTAACCTTAGAAGGGTCAGATCCTAATTGATTTTTCTCCGACCTCTTAGATTATCCCTCCTTAATAGAATTTTGACCTCCTTCTAATTAGGTTCATCCATCTCCTAGATAATATAGTTAGAAACCTTTTTTCCACAAATTTTGGTTAAGCTTTGTTTGAGAGGATTTAGTTCATCAATTGAGGACAAGGTAGAAGTTTCAATCCATGGGTCCTTCCAAAAGTGAATATTTTTACCATTCCCAATTCTCTTTCTAACCCCAAATTTTAGCACATTTTTTATTTTTACAAGGTGAATCCATAAAGCAGAACCACTCGGTAGGTCAGACATAGAGAGAAAATAGCTAGGATTCATGTTCTTCAAGTACTTGGCTTGGAAAATATTCACCTAGTCTTTAGAGCCTTCAAGGAGATTCCATCCAATTTTAGTAGTTATGGATTTGTTTAGCAAGGTTATTCTTCTTATACCCAGAACACCCACCCATTTGGGAGTGCACACTTTTTCCCAACTGACCAAGGATAGTCTATTTTTTTCTTTAGTTCTAGACGACAAAAATCTTCTCTAAATTTCTTCTATCTTTTCCCCTATAAAGGAAAGAATTTTGAAGAGAGATAGGTAGTATATAGGAATATTTTGTAAGGAGGCTTTCAATAGTTGGATATTCCTAGCCAAGCTAAGAAGCTTCCCCTTCCATCCAACCAACTTGTTTTGAAAACTCTCAATTCGTTGATTCCAATAATTATTTTCCAAATTCTTGGAGATCAAAGGTAATCTGAGATAGGAATTAGGTAAGGCAGCTTCCTAACATCCCAAAAAATTTACCACTTTGTCCTTAATCTATTGGTCAATATTAAAGAATTATATCTTTTTTTTTTCATAGTTGATAAACTCGCTAGAAACAACAACATAGTCATTAAGAACCTATTTCCAAAGCCCATTTTCCCCCAATGGGGCTTCCCCAAACATAAGAGCATCATCAACAAATTTTTGGTGGGAGTTAGGCATAAGAGATGAGGAAAATTGAACACCTTTTAGAGCTTTAGAATCCAACAATTTTTGGATGTTCCTTCAAAGGAATTCAACAACAATTATGAAAAGGTAGGGTGAGAGGGGATCACCTTTCCTGAGACCATGACAACAAGAGAAAAATCCTTGGGGGATACCATTAACCAGAACATAACAGATGGGGCAGGTAACACAAGCAGAGATCATAGATTAAGGAATCTTCCTTCTATCCCAAACTTCTTGAGAACAACAAAGAGAAATGGCCTGGAGACTCTATCATAGGCCTTGGATATATCAATTTTGAAGGCCATCCTAGGATTCTTTGAATGGTCCATTGAGTGGATAATTTCATGGGTGGAGATGATAGCATCAAGGATGTTTCTTCCCTAGAAAAAAACTTTTTGGTTTGGGTTGGGGCAATCATTTTACCAAGAACTAGTTTGAGACTTAACACAAGGATTTTAGAGAAGATCTTGTTAGGGTTAGAAAGGTAGATATATAACAATTAAATGCAGATTTAATTAATAAACAAAGAAACTAAAACACACAGAATAAATCATAACACAAAGAATTTAATGTGGTTCACCCAATTCGGGCTACATCCACCAAACCACATCCATCCAATACTTTTATTATCCAATGAAAAACCTATTACAATCTTGCGAATAATCGTGTTTTTCTTCATATAGTAACACCCATCCGAACACCTTTTTAACAAGCTTAGAAGCTTCCAGATTAGGGTTCTACAAAGTTGGGTTTTTTTTCTTTTTTCGTTGATTTTTCCTTTTTCTGATGACAACGTGAAAAAGTAGGAGGAAAATTTTTCTCGGGGGTTACCATCCCCAATCCCCCACCTAGGGCCTAGCCTAGCCCTAGACCCCGACAAGGATACATATCAGGATGTATGTAGTATAGCATGATCATCCACCACACACCAACATATCTTATAGATTGTATTGCAAAGGCTTATAGGTCTATAATCCTTTATAGCAAAGGAATCAAATTTTTTAGGAATAAGGGCTAAAAAGGTGGCATTCATTTGATTAAGAAGCCTACCTGACCTAAAGAAATCTCTGACAACATTGAATAGGTCATTTTTGACAATATCCCAAACTTTAGGGATCACCTCAAGAAAGTCATCATGTACTTGATTTACATTGTCTAGTGCCATATGGTGAGAGGAGAAGGAATTTTATAGCTTCCCAAGAAATCTCTTTTTCAGTGGAAACCATGGAGCCATCTTCTTTCACAAACAATCCAATCCTATTTTTTCTTTTGTGTTTCAAAGTAGATTGGTTGAAGAATTTAGTATTCCTATCCTCTTCAATTAGCCATTGGACACAAGACTTTTTTTTCCAAAAATTTTCCTCCCTTTTGTTTATCTTAAACCATTGAGATCTAAGGTCTCTTAGCATATATCTCATCATCCACCTGACCAACCTCCATAATATCCTAAAATTCCTTTTAGTTGTTTCCCAAGGTATTCTTTATCTCAAAGATATTGCCAAAGGTCGCCCTATTCCACCCTTTCACTCTTTGCTTAATCTTACTAAGATCTTCCACCAGACAACACATAGGGATGCCATTTATAGACCTTCCTCCCACTAGCATTTAACAAGAGCAACAAAGTTCAAGTGAAGACTCCACATTATTTAAAATATGAATAGGAAAGGTCCCCTATTGTAATCCACATTTATTTTTAGCACCAAGGCATTATGATCAGAGCCAGACCTTGAGAGAGTAGAAAGAGATAGGAATTGGGAGATATTCTAATTGGATAAGATCAAAAAACTATCTAGCTTGACTTGGATCAAATGGTTTCCATTCCTTCTATTGGACCAAGTGTACTTAGAGCCTTGGAGAGGGATATCTATAAGACCATCTAAGTTTAGGAATTCAGCCAACTTCATCATGTTATTCGAATAGTCATCCTGCCCCCCCTAAATTCTCTGAAGGAAGGACAGGGGAATTGAAATCCCCTCCCAACATCCAATGATCATATTTTCTATTAGAAATGGCATCACTTAGTTGTTCCCAAAGAAAATTTTTGTCCCTACTCAAGTTTGGGGTATAGATATTTATTAAGTTTCATTTCTCCTAGGAAGCTAAATCTTCTAGGGTAACCATCAAACTGTTCCTACTAGCTGAACACAAAGTTCCTTTTAGTTTAGAAGGATTCCAAAGAGTAGCTATACCTCCAAAATCTCCTTCAGCCTCACTAACAAAATAATTCACACTAGGACAGATGCTCAAAATAGCCTTATCAAAAGTCTCTTTCTTCATCTTTTTTTCTTGGAGGAGAACATCCACTTTATTGTCAAGGATATAGGTTTTAACCAAAAATTGTTTATACAGCCTACTAAGGCCCCTTATATTCCAAGAAAGATACTTCATAGATAAACCAAGGTAGAACACCACCCAAAACCTAGAGAAACATCAAAGGTTACTTCTTCTTGGGCTTCAACCCAAGTGATCGAATCCAAGGTTCTTTGTTTTCTAGCAGCCACATCCCCAACAGTTTCTTTAGTTCTTGACTCCTTTTGGGAAGGTCTACCCACCTTATTCTCCCCCCAACATCCGAATTCTTTTTCTTTTTATATTTAATTGGTGCTTGAGACCACTAATCTAGGTCATCCTCTTTATCACTAGGCTAGGGAGGAAAGCCCAGTAAAGCCATTGTGTCACTCAAGTTTCTTGCCTTTTTTTGGAATAAGAAATGCATGTCCTCATGATAGGTTGGTGTTAGAATGCACCAACTCTCCTTCTTCAAACTCATCTCCCTCTCCTGAAACCTGAACCTTCTCCTAGGAAGCCTACAATTTTTCCATCATAAGAGAGCCCACCTTAGGTTCTTCCTCAATATTAGCTTCTTCCCCTCTATCCGACATCGCCATTTTTGGAAAACTAGGGGTTGGTAGGCTAGAAACAAGGACAGAAACCTCAAGGTTCAAGAAAATTGAGTCATTAGCAATAGCAAGAGGTTCAAGGATAGCCTCCCTACCCTAGACTGGGTTTTCCTTATGTTGGGGAATGGAAGCCACATGAATAGGAGCTGGAGAAAGTTGAGCAATTGAAACAAGTTCATTAGTAGAGAATTCCTCCATAGGTTTTTTCTCCTTGGAAGAGGTACCCTTGATAGGTTTTTTTCCACGAGTCATTGAGGTGACCAAACTTCTTGCACAATTGGAAAAATAGATGGGAATTTTCATATTCTATGGGTTGGGTCCAATTACCAAATTTTGACTTATGGAGGATTGAAGATGGTAAGACTGCATTAACAGCCACATTTACACAAATACGGGAATACACCAGTCTAGATCTCTCTTGAGTAATATTATCAATAGCTAGAAGACTACCAAAGGAGTTGGCTATACTTTTAAAATTCTCATTTCCCAGAACTCTAGGGGTAGACCTAAAAAGCAAACCTAAGTTGGAATCGAGACACCCAGGTCAATCGATAGATAAAAACCTGGTTTCCATTTACAGAGGGAGAGAATGTTCTTAAACCTAGAGTCAAACACCCAGGGACCACTAGTTAAAACCTTCAACATATCTTCATAAACCACAAAGAAGAAAAGGAAGATACCTCTTGGCATGGAATTTATCATGACGTTGCCTTTGAGGTTCCAAGTGGAAGCAACCCATTGATGAACCAATTCAATATTTGGAATGTAAGCCAAAAGCTTACCAACTAATGCTAGTTTGAGATTGTTTGTCGCCTTCAACATTAAAAATTTAGGGACATCTACTTCCCAACCAGTCATAGAGTAGGAAGCATATTCCAACAACCTTTTACTCGAAGCTGGTGAGTCAGAACTCACTAGGTTGTCCACATGGGATCTTATTTTTGTTCATTATCAAGAGAAGGATTATAAAGAAATGATGAGTCTTTTATCTCATGTTCCTCTTAGATATGGTCAATCCTTTCCTTCTTTTCACTTCTAATTTCTTTTCTTTTACTTTAGGGTCCCCTATACACAAATATTTGGGAGCCTTTTTCTTTTAGGCACCTTCACTATCATCTCCTCCTTGAGTAACCTTTTGAGATTTAATTTGGTGCGATGAAGAGGTCTAAGAAGAATATGATCTATTTATTTATCTTCCTTATTTTTCTGAGGGTTATTTTTATTTGATATTGTTGTAGCTATTGCCTCAATAGATTTCCTTTATAGCTATTCTTCTAGCCTTCTTAGTTCACATAATGTATGTCAAACTTTGTGATAATATTATGAATAAAGTGCAACATGAAAAGTAGGATTATGTCTACTAGAAGAAGTACGAACATGAAATCTTGGATAATAATGTGTATATAGATCATATGAATAATACTCGTGAGAAAAAATCAAAAGATAAATTATGAGGTATCACTAGTCCATAGAAAGAATACACCAAATTTATAAACTAAGTGCAAAGAAAATAATATGAATCAAATCATTGTAAAATTTTACCATTTTAATGAAGTCCAAACTAACTGATAAATAAGTTGTCATCATTAGTACATAATAATAATTAGTAAACAATAATGATAAGAAGAATTTGTATTACCTTCATATATCATCATGTTATACTCTTGAGTACAAATAATAACATTTGTCATCATGTAGTTTGTGGGAAGGAAAGTAAGTATCAATATGAGCTATAGGATATGATAATGAACTAGAATAAAGTTGTATGCTATCATCACATAAGGTGTCACTGTGTGAAATATTATCATGACCATCTAAAGATATAGACAAATAATCATGGAGGAACATATCATCATGTACAAAATAAGATAATTCATTAATGTAGGACATGAATATATGAAAATAAGGTTATCTTATCATAAATATAAGTGTCATTAAATGTCCAATAACTCCATGAATAGATAAATAAGGTGTAACCTCATAAATGCTCATTATAATAGATATATAATTAATATATGGTATTTCCTCACTAGGTGTATGTTCCCACTTTCATAAGAAGTAAAATAAACTAGCACTTGCACCAAGGGTGCAAGGGTTTAGCCAATAGAAGAATATATAACCCCCTTTTAAACCCAATTTTCTTAATAAATGAGTTAGTTTAAAAAGGGGCATCCAAAATAATATTAAGAAAAGGATCAGTCACTTCCCTATAATCAAAATCTAATTAATAGAGAATAGAAGGTAGAATGTAAAAGCATTTTAAATTACTCATGTGAATATTTGTACTTAAGCGCTCCATGTGGCCATCGAATATCTGACAGATTTGACCTACCATACACGTGAGCCATTTTATTTAGCAGTTTTAGATGATCATATCCAAACGTGACATTTATTCTTCAGGATTTATCATAGATGGTTATATGCATACAACTATGTTACAAAAACAAGAAACGGGGTATCCTAAGGTTGCATAATATATATATATATATATATATATATATATATATATATACACACACACACACACACACACATATGAATATATATATGTATGTGTGTGTGTAGTGTATGTGTGTGTATACATATATGTATGTGTGTGCAGATATATATGTGTATGTGTATATATATTAATTTTTTTTTTTTAAATCAAAATTATAAAACACATTTCTATATTTTAAACATATTTATATACATATATATTTAAAATTACTTCAATTATATGTATAACATTTATAATTGAAAAAACCTTCTAAATTAATTTAGAAAAATCAAAATTAGAAAAACATATATCTATATTTTTTATTTTAATTATAAATTACAATAAATTTTTTAAAAAATAGAAATAAAAATCTAAAAAACTTACAAGCTTAATATTTAAAAAAATCATTTAATTTTTTTTTTAATTTATAAAATAATTTATATTATAATTTTTTAATAATATATTATATATTTCATTAAAATATAATTAAATAATTTTATATTATTGACAACAAAAATCAAATTTAAAATATGTATATCAAATAAATAAACTATTTTTAAAAACAATTTAATTGTTAAATAATTTTATAAATGCATATTAATTTTATTAAAAAAACTGAGCACTTTAAATTTTTTATGTAATGTCATTTGCATGTGTTGTCTTATACTACTACACCATTCCTCATGTTTCTGCACTATTCACTAAATGTGAGTGTTGCACATAATACATAGTTGCAGTGCTTTATATACTATGTGTTGTCTTCTATTGAAACTAATAGTCTATATCAATTCCGCATATAGGGGAAGCCAACGATTTGTTTCTTTTTTTATGGCAATAGCTTGAAACGGTTTCGACGGGTTGGAAATGATATTTCTGGTAACAGGGAGGCAAATGAAATGTAAAGGATTAAAACATGTTTACCAAGCTATATATCGGTGAAAAAAGAGTTGTATCCCGATGAAAAAAGAGTTGTATCCTGATGTGAGACAGGTTTTGGCTCAAAGTGCATTCACAATATATATAGTCTATCGACTAATAAGATCCATGCGGGACTCAAAGAAAAGTGAAGTGAATTTATTTAAAATAAAAAAAAATGAAAAAGGCAAAGGTTAATAAGTCGTAAATTAATCTATTCAAATTCATAGAAATTATTTGAATTGCATAGTCTTGTTTAATAGACAAGGAAAGAACTAGAGTGCGTACCTACATTGTCCAGTATTCATGGTCCATATTTCGCAAAATCCAAGTTGAATTAATCCTCATGAATTCCTTCTCATAGTCACATGGTAGAATTAAAGGGGCACAGAGGTATTTCCATAGTTCCTACAATACCCAAATAAGGATTGTGGTCGTTTATCTTCTTTAAGGATTCTTTGACTTATTTTATTATAGATGACCATAAATTATTTGAAAATTAGTGCACAATGAATATTTATATATAATATTATTTTATAAAACTAATATTTATTTTTTTACTTTTTAATTATTATATTATTATCTTCTTATTTTATAATATTAAATATAATATTTTATTTTCTATTATTTTTAAAATTTAAAATTACAAATATTTTTCATTTTCTTACAATATAAATTTAAAGTTCATAAAAATAATAAATCTAAATATGTTCATAATAGAAAATACTTATCATAGTTTTACAATATCAAATATAAAGTATATGTACAAGTTATTTTTCTATATAAAAGTTATTTCTCTTCACCTATACAAAATCTAACTATCTCATTGTTGTACAATAGCTAACACTATATATATATATATATATATCCTACTTTTTTTCCTTTTCATACTTGTGAAGTAAATTTTTTTTTTTTTTTTAATACTATAGTAAAACATATATTCTAATATTTTGGTTGGTAGGCAGTGTAGGGATTCTCAGCAGGCTATTCTGGAAAAATTTCGTGTCAAAGTCACTCATTGGACCCTTCGTTGGCTATCTTTTGCGGGTCGCGTTCAGTTGCTCAAATATGTGGTTCAGGCTCTCCCTCTTTATAGGTGTATGATTCAGGGGGCACCGATGGGTTTTGTTAGGGATCTTCATTCCTTAGCAAGACAATTTTTATGGGTTGGTAGTTTATTGTCTTCCAAGTGGAGCCTTGTTAGATGGGATGTTGTGTGTAGCCCAAAATAGTTTGGTGGTCTTGGGTTAAGGTAGTCGTTGCTATCTAGTACAACTCTGGCTGCTAAATTGTATTGGCATTGGTGTGTTGAACAGAGCCGGGTGTGGGCCAGAATTTTGACTTAGAAGTACTTTCCAGGGATTCCTCAGAGTGATATCCCTCGTTACAGCTTAACGGGGAAGGGATCTGTGATTTGGAATACTCTCAAGAAAGGGGCTGCACTCATTAAGGGTAGCTTATTCTAGATTTGCAAGAGTGGGTCAAAGGCCCACTTTTGGCATGACGCTTGGGATGGTCACCCTCCCATTTTTTCTCAGTATCCCCATTTTCTTACTTTGTGGCAGAGGTTCTATGAAGTTGGATGGTCGAGGGTGTGCGACTTTAAGTATCTTTCTTTTCAGGGGAAGTTGGTGGAGGTGAGATGGAAGAATCCTGAGGAATGGCATGTTGTTGGTATGGAGGAGGAGTGCATTGAGCTTCATTACATTCTTTCTTGTCAAAGTTGTAACTCCCTCATGGATGAGGATGTGTTGGCTTGGTTTCCTAACCCCAAGGGTGCTTACACCATTTCTTCTGGGTATCAGGAGTTGCTTTCCTAGCAGATTGAGGGGGTGGAGGTTCATTGGTGGAAGAAAGTTTGGAATAAGTTTTATTGGCCAAAGTGTAATTGTTTTATTTGGACTTTGGCTTGGAATAGGTGTTTGACTTGGGATAATATCCGGAAGAGAGTTTTTTCAGGCCCATCTAGGTGTGTTCTCTACGGTTGTGGGGAGGAGGACTCTCCTCACTTGTTCTTTTGTTTTTCCTTCACTTTATAGCTCTGGCATTTCTGGTGGGGTGTTTGGAAAAACCCCTGCACTCATGTCTCCTCCCTGGTTGATTTTTGGAATAGTCTGGGGAGGCCCTCCTCCTCGACATCTTTCTTATAGGATGTTTGGTATGTTGGTCCCATCTTTCTGCTTTGGTAAGTTTAGTTGGAAAGGAATTAGAGAATCTTTCAGGGTGAAAAATTGGGGATTCAACAGGTTTGGTTTAGACTTGTGGGAATGATCCAGGAGACGATTAAAGCTAAAGGTGAGATTGTGCTGCCATTAGAGAAAGGAGATGCTGAGATGGTTGATCGGTTGGGAATTCAGGGGCTATCTTTGGCATCTGCTTGCGTCAAGAGAGGTAGGCATGTGAAGCAATAAGTTCAAAGGGTGGGGGGTTGGTTGCCCCCTCCAGCTGGCTTTCTGAAGATTAATACAGATGGCTCTTCTAGGGGAAATCCTGGACCTGCTGGGTTTGGCGGGGTTGTTAGGGATTCTTCAGGATTGGTGGTTTTTCTTTTTTCCGCTAATGAAGGGATACAAACTGTCAATAGGATGGATGGCTTGGCTATCCTCTATGCCTTGAAGCGGGTGTATGCTTTAGGGTGACGTAAGGTTATTTGTGAGTCTGATTCTCAGGTCTTGGTCAATTTACTTCATGAAAAGAAGATTTCTAATTTTAGCTGGCAGTTGGCTATTATGGTGCAACAAATATCACAGGTTAGCTCTTTGATGGAGTTAGTGTCTTTTGTCCATATTCAAAGGGATTGGAATAGGGTAGCTGATTGTCTGGCCAAATGGGCGTCAAAGAATATAGATGGTGGGAAGATTGATGGGTGGGAGCAGGTTTCCCATGAGTTATGTCAGGACTTGGAGAGGATTCTTGCTAAAGATGGGAGTGGTATTGGGGAAGGGTTATTTTGTTCCTAGCTTTTTGGTGGTTTCTGTTGGTTCTTGGGGCTTTGGCCCTTTGCTATTATGAAATGCTTTGTGTAAGTGTAAGAAAGAGTTAAACAATCTAGAATGCATCTACACTTCTAAATAAGACATTGTATCTAAGATTCAAAAAATTTAAACTAATTTAAACACAAGAACCTCTGAAGTTGTCCTATTGCTCTCTAACTCTAAAGATCTCTCTAATCTACTTTGCTCTCAGATTTTAGAAGCTAATTAGATTATTGAAATGACACTTAGAGAATGAGAATTCAAAATAATTCTATTCCTATATGATTAAATAATAAAACTATTGTAATGGTAGCCATGACTGCAAATGCTGGATGCTTGACGGATGTTGGATGAATGCTCAAATGCTTGATTGCTTGGATGCTTGGATGCTTGGAAAACCTACAGAGTAAGATTGCACAACTTGGGATCCATTTCCTATAGCCAAAGACCTGTATTTATAGCTTTCACGGCACTCATTTGTGGAGGGAAAACACAGCAAAGGTTGAGATTCAATTTGGAGAATTGAAGGGTATGGGATGAGAAGATGGAGCTGATCATGGAGGATTGTTCCTCCCCATGAAAACACCAGGCAGGATGAGAGGGAAGATAGTTGGAAGAAGATTGTGAGGATTTCCTACAGGTTTGTCCCCGAAGCTCTTCCCGTGAATGGCAGTAGAATTAATTAGATTTTAAAAATCTAATTTTATTGGTGAGTGAATAGTGTTAAATGATTTTTGCATTAATTTAAATATTTTTGATTTATTTAAATTTAGCAAAAGAAGATTAAATAATTTAATAAATCAAACCATAAGATTTGTTTATTAAATTAAAATAAAAGGAAAATGATAATTAAATAAAAGATTTTAAGATATCTTTATTTAATTAAGAAGAAATGTGATGAGGTAATTAAATAACACAAATTACTTAAGTTGTGTATTTAATTTATGATAGAAGTATAAAAGAAGTAATAATAATAATAATTAAATAAAACAAAGTTTTTAATTTTGTTTATTTAATTAAGAGAAAATAGAAGAATTAATAATGAACTTAATATAAATAAATATTTCTATTTATTTACTAAGTAGATGAATTTAAGATTAATTAATCAAATAAGTCGTATTTAATTAATTAGATTCTCCAGACCATTTTTAGGTGTCTACATTTTACCCCTCTTTGAAGTGATGGGTTTACACATTGCTTCAAAGAATGATTTTGCCTCAGCTACCAGTATTGACGAAAAGTTTAAAATATGCCCCTGATTTGCTCCAGATGTTGAATTTTGAAATAATAGCGATATATGCCCCCACAGGAGATAAATTGATGATTTTTATTTTATTTTATTTTTTTATGATTTTTCAAAATTTTGAATTTTTATGATTATTTGATGATTTGATGATATGGAAACAATTTATCTCCCGATAAAGAAATACTGATTCCTCCAGTTGATTATGATGATGATTTGATGATCGCTTCAGTCAATTGATTGATGATGTTGATGATTGACCTCATGATAGGTGAGGATCAATGATAGATTGATGACTGATTAACCTCATGATAGGTGAGGTTCAATGATTGATTGATTGAATGATTAACCTCATGATAGGTGAAGTTGAATGATAGATTGATGATCACAAGATTTGAACAAAGCTGATTAGATTTGATTGATTGATAGACTTATTGATTGATGTTGATTGATTTGATAAGATTGTTGAAAATAGCAGTTGAGCAGATAAAGTAGAAAAGCAGTTCTAAAAGTTGGGAACTCTTATTCGATGAAAAGGGTATCCAGAAATGAAAAAATATCTACAAAAAGAAAACAAAAGGAACATTAATGGAAAGCATATTTTTGGATGATGCAAGATTTCCCTGACACCACTAGATGCTCCTGCATCAGACACCTAGGGTAATTTTAGAAGTGACCCTATTATGTCTCAGATGGTTGAGGAAAACCAAAATGGTCAACCTCTACCTTAGACAACTAGGATGAATCTTTCACAGGCTTTCCTCTCCACTTCACCAGGTATTCTTCATACTGCCTATTTTTGGTACTCCTTCCCACATGGCTATCCAGGATTTCTTCAATCTCCTCCTTCTCTGAAGTAGGTGTTGGAATGCCACACTGTTCCATTGTTGGTACTTCCTTTGTGCCTCCTTCATGATACTCTATCAAATCTAAAATATTGAACACAGGGGAAATGTTGACTCCATCCAGCAACTCTACCTCATATGCATTCCCTGAATCATGCCTCTTCAAAATTTAATAGGGACCGAACTTCTTCATCTTCAATTTGTTATAGGTTCCCACTGGAAACATTTCTTTCCTCAAGTGGACCATCACTTCATCACCAATTTGAAACTCCTTATATCTCCTCTTCTTATCTGCCTTAGCCTTATATTTCATATTCATCTTGCTAATATGTTCTCTTACCTTCTCATGTATAAATCTTGATGTGCTCTACAAAGTCTTTGGCTTCAGCACTTGTCTTCTTCTCTTGGTCCATATTCCTCAATTTTGGATCCATCCTAGGACTTCCTCCATACACAATATGGAATGGTGATCTACCAGTACTTTTGTTGATAGAATTTTTGTAAGAAAATTCTACCTGGGGTAAGATCAAGTCCCATCCCTTGGGTTTATCTCCTACCAAGCATCTCAGTAGGTTACCTAGACTTCTATTAACAACCTCAGTCTACCCATCAGTTTGTGGATGGTGTGTAGAACTGAACTTCAACTCTGTTTTCAACTTCTTCCACAAGGTCCTCCAAAAGTATCCAACAAATTTTGTGTCGCGATCCAAGACTATACTCTTTGGTAGACCATGTAGCCTCACCACCTCTCTAAAGAACAAGTTAGCAATGTGGACTACATCATGGGTCTTCTTGCATGTGATGAAATGTGCCATCTTTTAAAACCTATCAACTACCAAAAATATTGAATCATTCCCTCTTTGTGTCCTTGGAAAGCCAAGAACAAAGTCCATACTTATATCCTCCCACAACCTCTCTAGTACAGATAAGGGCTGATACAACCTAGTATTTTGGCTCATTCCTTTAGCCATCTAACATACCCTACAACTCTGCACAAAATTCTTCACATCCTATGATAATTGAGGCCAATAATAATGCTCACTAATAATGGCAATGGTCTTATCCTGACCAAAATGTTCTCTCCAATGTGCTTCTCCTTTATCAAGTTCCCCTTCATGGAACTCCTCAAAATACACAATTGGCTTCCCTTAAAAAACATTGCATCCTGGATTATAAAATCTAGCCACTTCATCCTGTCAACTATAATAGGCTCCTTGCAAGCTTTCCAAGCCTCTGCAAAATCAGGATCTTCAGGGTACAATGTCTTGAGTTCGTTGAACCCAACCAATTCAATTTGCATCTTTGTCAACAATGTTTACCTCCTACTTAAGGAATTTGCAACCCTATTCAACTTCCCACTCCTATGCTTTAAAACAAAGGTATAACTTTGCAAAAATTCTACTCATTTCATATTCCTCTGATTTAATTTTCCTTGAGTATTCAAATATTGTAATTCTTGATGATCAGTACATAGAAAAAATTCCTTCGAAAATAAATAATGTCTCCATTTCTTTAATGCTTGAACTATTGCATAAAATTCCTGATCATATACAAAGTACTTTCTCTTTGCATCATTTAATTTTTCACTTAAATAGGCAATGGGCTTACCTTTTTGGCTCATCACTGTTCCAATGGCACAACCATTGTCATCAAAATCTGCCTGAAAAACCTTATTGAAATCCAAGAGGGCTAAAACTGGTTGCTCTATCACCTTCTACTTCAACAGATCAAAACCCTTAGCTGCTCTAGTGCTCCACTTGAACTCTTTTCTATCCCCTCTCATTGTTTTAGTCAGGGGTGCACAAATACTACTGAAGTTTATAATGAAATTTCTGTAAAAACTAGCCAAACTATGGAAATATCTCACCTCAGTAGCAGTTCTTGGGGTAGGCCATTCTAGAATAGCCTCCACCTTCTCTAGGTCTATCTTGAGACCTTCTGCCGAGACAACAAACCCCAAGTACACTAACTCCTTCACAAAACTACACTTCTTCAGATTAATCAACAATTTCTCTTCACTCAACTTCTCAAAAGCTCTATGAATATGCATTAAATGCTCATCCAAAGTCTTACTAAAAATCAAAATATCATCTAGATATACAATAACAAAACTTCCTAGAAACTCTTTCAATACCTCGTTCATGAGCCACATGAATGTGCTCAGTGCATTGGTTAGCCCAAAGGGCATGACTAACCACTTGTACAGGCCCTCTTTGGTCTTGAAGGAAGTCTTACATTCATCTCCCTAATGAATTTGGATCTGGTGATATCCACTCTTTAGATCAATCATTGCAAAGTACTGTGCTCCACTCAAATAGTCCATCAAGTCATCCATCCTTGGTAGGGAAAATTTGTACTTGATAGCTATCTTGTTGATGGCTCAGGAATCTATACACATCCTCCACTCCCCATCCTTCTTTGGTGCTAGTACTGCAGGTACTACACATGGGCTTAGACTCTCTTGAATCAAACCCTTTCTCAACAACTCCTGAACTTGTTTGTTCAACTCCTCATTTTCTATAGGAGTCATTCTGTGAGCTTCCTTATTTGGAAAACTGGCTCCAGGGATCAAGTCAATCTAATGACTAGTCTTCCTCATTGGTGGTAAACCCTCAGGTACATTATCAAAAATAATCTCTTGAAACTCATCTAATAGTCCAAAAAATTCTATTGGCACCTTCTCACTATCTTCCTTTTCCATTCTAGGAATCAATGCATAACACATATGCTCATGCTTCATGCCTTCTAAAAATTTCCTTCCATCGACAAAACAAATTCTAGAACTACTGCATACCTTCTTTTCATCCTTCTTCAGGGGTTTGAACTTATGGCAGACTCCATCCTTCATCAAGGAATAAGTGTTCGCATGGCCATCATATATAGCTCGCCTATCAAACTACCATTGCCTCCCCAACAATATGTGACATGCATCTATGGGAATGATATCACATAGTACCTCATCACGATAGCTTCCAATCTTGAACTTCACTAGGCATAGCTCATTGACCAAGACTTTATGGTCTTTCTACAACCAGGCAATCCGATATTGATGTGGATTCCTTTCTCTTTTCAGCTTCAACTTCATAACCATCTCTTCTGATACAAATTATCGGTACTCCCACTATCAATAATGATATCACAACATTTTTCTTCACACTTGCACCTTGTGTAGAAAAAATTCTTCCTCTGTTCTAGCTCCTTCTTTTCAGTCACTAGGGCTCTTCTAACCACTAGGGATTCTCCCCTTTCAGCATCATTTGAATGCTCAGATTGAGCCTCCTCATCTGCATGTGCAACCCTTCCATGACCTTCCAGCCTTCTGTCTATCTTTCCTTCATGTTGTGGACATTCATAGGCTCGATGCCCTTCTTCACCACAATGGAAACAAGTTCCTCTAAAACCACCTCTTCTAGGTCCTATCCCAAATCTTCCTCGTCCTCTACCTCTTTGATCACCACTATTTTGATCACAAGGGCAGTAGAAGTTATCATTCTTCTGGCGTTGATTGCTACCCACATCATTTTTCCTTTCATCCTCATTTTGGCTCCCAGAAGATCTTCCACTACCCCTTCCGCTTTGACCTACTCATCTTTTTCGCTTGCTATCGAATCTTTTGTTCAGCTTCTGCTCAACTTTTAGAGAAAAATGGTATGCATCTTCAATGGTGGTCATTTTGACTAGGCTTAGCTGCTCCTAAATGCTTGATCGTAACCCATTAAGATAACGGGCTACCTTCTCCTTGTTGGCCTTTTCATGGCTCATTTTGATGATCATCTTGTGAAAATATTCTATGTATTCTTTCAAAAATATACTTCCTTGATTCAACCCTTGCAATTTCTTCAGTAGATCTAACTCGTAGTCCACTGGTATGAATTGCTTCTTCAGTTTCTCCACCATGTGATCCCAATTGTTGATCTTTCCTTTTCCTCTTCGATTTATCTCCAACTGGACCTCTTTCCACCAAATATTGGCATGGCCCTTCAACTTCATGTTTACAAACTTAACCCAATCTGGGTCCTTTACTTCTTCATACTCAAAATATTCTTCTAGCTCATTGATCTAGTTGATCAACTCTTCTGGGTTGAAACTTTTGGAATAACTGAGAACTTCTATTCTGGGTGTTTTTCTGCTCTTCAAAATGGCCCTTATCAACTGCATCTGATCTTGATCAATCGCTTCTTCTTCCTCTTTTACGTCTGAATCTTCTACCTCTTCTTCATCCTCGCTTTCTCCTCTCCTTCTCAGGTTTAAGCCTCTTCTCATTTCTTCCTGCAATGCATCAATTTGTCTCTAGAGGGCTCTGAAACCCTCAGTCACCAATGGATCTCTTCCACCAGCATTTCTGCCACCTCTGCCACCTCTGGCACCACCATGCCTACCAAGCATAACTCTTGGAGGAATCCTAAAGATCTTGAACCCAAAACCACAGTCTTGGTGCAAACTACCTCACGATTGGCAATCTATCCACATGCTCAAGAAAACCCACTTTGATACCACCTGACGAGGGAGCAAACTCAAGCCATGGAAAATGATGCAAACAACTAGAGAAATTTTATTATTTTTTATAAAGGAAAATCTTACATGCAGAGGATCTCAGATCCTCGAGCTCTGCAATACATGCAAATTATAGAAAACTACAGAAACTACAAAAATTCCCCTTTCGCAACATGCGAGCTCTTTTCCCCAAAAAGCTACCCAAAAATAAGAAAATTGCCCATAAATAGCCCCTTTTTGGTTTTGTGCCGAAAAAAAAATTGAGATATGAGTTTTGGTGGTTTGGCACCAAAAGCTACAATTTGAAATTAAAAAATTGAGTCCTAATTCAAAAATTGGCAATTTTCCAAAAATCGGCCAGCTTCCAGAAGCCATAACTTTTGATCCAAGACTTTGTTTTTTGAACTGTTTGCACCGTCGGAAAGGTCTCAGAGTGAAGAATGTGCTAAGAACCCACTAGCTTATCAATTTGGTAGGGGTTATAAGGTAGGGGGATGTTTGAAAAAAATACTCATAGAAATGGGGTCTCATTGTGATATAACAACCTCCAACCTTTTCAACCCTACCTCTTTGACAAGCTAGTGAGCTCACTAGCTTTTCAATGTGGTAGGGTTCACAAGAACTAGATTGTCAAAGTGATAGGTTTGAAAAGGTAGGGGCTTTTTTAAAAAATTCCTCATAGAAATGGGGTCTCATGGTGATATCACCATGAGACCCCATTTCTATGAGGCATTTTTTTAAAACAACCCCCTACCTTGTCAACCCTACCACATTGACAAGCTAGTGAGCTCAGTAGCTTGTCAAAGGTACCACATTTTGCATACATTTCTACCAAAACATTAATGTCAAACAATTCACATGCCTTTTCCATGCTTCCATTTTGATCCTATCTTGTAATCATGGCATGCCACAAGTCCGCGTTTCTTTAAGGAATTGGATCCAAATCATGTGACCATTGACAAGCTACTGAGATCAATAGCTTCTTAATGTAGTAGGGTTGACAAGGTAGGGGGTTGTTTGAAAAAATCCTAATATAAATGGGGTCTTATGGTGATATATATCACCATGAGACCCCATTATCATTGTGAGACTGCATTTCTATGAGGAATTTTTTCAAACAACCCCTACCTTGTCAACCCTAGTGATACATACATACATACATACATAAATACATACATACATTCATACATACATACATACATATATATCTATATCTATATCTATATATATGTTCATGTGTGTGTATGTATATCATTTATATTCAGTGTTCAGAAACAACCCATTAGGTTTGTACATCGATAAAAATTTATAAAATCAAATCTCCCATACATGTTTTGTTGAAACATAGGCTTGAACCTCTCATTTCACATGCTTTTCTTCACAAAACTATTGAGGACAACAACTATACCTTCTTTATTTCTCATCCTACACCCTGTTCATGCATCCTACAATTGCAACAGTATCCATGGGGCCTTTTACACAAGCTACAGTAATCACAAAAAGTGTAAGAGCCCCTTTATATCATGTTTGGACTACAAAACCCTCAAAAACTGGGTAACTCATATTATGATTTGTTGGTGAGCTGCATGGAAAAAATCATTAGCACCAGCTCATTCTTAGAGTCTTTTGAAAGAGAAGTGAATCAGGTGGCAGTTAAGTACAAACCTTATAGTGTCAAGGTGAATGAGGTGATCAATTTTGATTGGAAAATTGATGAAGACTACTAGAAATGGGTAAATGTATATTTAACTGAGGAAGAGTGAAAAGGAGTAGGATGCTAACGGTTGACAAATCAGCTGTTGTAGTTACAAAAAATTCTAGTTTCATTTTTTGGTGACAGTCTAGGCATAGAATTCTTGAAGTTTTTTGTTGTTGCATCAACCATTCTCAGTAGGCACGATGAACAAGAAGATTCTTTGGGGAGATTGTTGTTGTAACAAATTTTTGGAATATCACAAGGTGGCCCAATTGGCTAGTGACACATGTGCTTTCTGGCCCTATGCTTGTTTGATCCTTCTTTTTCTATAAGAAGGATTTCAAAGCCAAAAGTATGGGTTAGCAAGTTAGATATTTTTTGTCGAGTCTGGATGAAGTTGCAGAGAAAATTGTAAAGTCTAATGGTTTTAGGGAAAATGCAATTTAGGTTTTGAGTCATTTTGTAGTAGGTTTTGAATTCATGGGGATTTGATGTTTTATGACAGTACTGACATTTGAATTGATATGATTAATTTGAACTCATGTCTCTCCATTGTACAGGCATATCTGAATTTTGAATAAAATGATCAAGGGTTGTTTCATTCATCTCATTGTTGTTGTGTGTATGATTCTTGTTTTAGGTTTAATTCAAGGAATTAATTAAAATTCTTGAATGGGATTGTAGGTAGATATGTTCTGTATAAGTATTTGATAAGTAGTATTGGGTTAGAATACATATTGATGAGATTGTAAAGCAATGTTATCAAGGATCTTATATGGCATGTGTTAAATTTGTCATAAACCATTAGATGCTTATAAATTTGACTCCTCCAATGGATATATGGCACTAATATAAGTTGTAAATATTCGTATGGTTCATTATTTGTTTTCCTTTACCTAGAGCTTGCTACAAATTTCAAATCAATGACTATCTTATATTGTGAAATGTTGTTGTAGTTATCTCATGCTCCAAATAGTTAATATTATTGATAAACAACCAATTCTATTTGGTATTATCCTTTTATGTTGAGCTATTAAATAAGATTATTTGTTGTTGTTAATGTTGTTTATGATGATGGTGCAGAGGTTGTAAATGCATTAAGGGATCATCCTCCTAGGTCTCTTAGATCCCAAAGTGTAGGAGGTCTTTCAAATCCTCGTCAGTTGGTCCAGGTCCTAAGAGGTTCCCTTTATTGGAATTGGCAATTCAATAGGTAGATTAGAAGATCAACCTGCTTACTGTAAAAATAACCAACACCTTGCATATGTTTGTGGTGGAGGTATTAAAGAAGATGGTATGCCTCTATTTCCATTCATTAGATCTACCTTAGCCTAGCATATACTTGGGCTATGTCTATAATTGCTTCAGACTCATGCGATGAAGGCTATGTGTGGTGAAATCCTAGACCTCAACCAAGATATGGGTAGATTATGGCAATTTTTCCAAGACCTGAGGATGGTGGATAAAAATGTGAGACTAAGCTATTTTATTTTTTGTTTTATCTTATACCATTTTATGAGAACGGGGGTGCCAATGTATGAGAAGATCTTTGGAAACTAGGTATGAAAATTGAAGATTAAAGAGAATGGGGGTGCCAAACTTACAATACTCATTTCCCCTTGGTCATCAATTTTCCTTGAGTGCCCTCAACCTCGTCCTTGGCACTAGTATTGACCTTGTTTTCACTCCTCCAAACTCTTCCTCAGTGCTGATATTGACCTTGTTTTCACTCCTCCAAACACTTCGTCGGTGCTGGTATTGACCTTGTT
>VDFB02058242.1:166041703-166057001 GCA_007258455.2 Sequoia sempervirens | reverse complement strand
TTGTATTTGAATGAATTAGAAAATTAGAAAATAAAAATTAAATAAATTGCATGTGATTTGAAAGAAAATTGATTTGCAAATTTTAAATTTAATAAATTAATTTAATTACATGCAAAATTGAAATGGCAAAATTTGCCGAGAAGTGGAGAAGATATTTTCTCAACAACTTCTCGACATGTGTGTGAGTGCCATTATTGCAAAAGGTTGTTAAAAAAAATTCACGGAGGTTATTGAGGATCTGGGATTTTGCACGGGGTTATTGAATTGCCTCGGGGAAATTTTCTGGGCACTAGCAAAAAAATTTTTTTCTTTACTGTGTTAAAAATCCAATTTTTCTTAGAGGATTTGTTTTTTCCTCTGAGGTTGTATATTTGTGGAAGATTTCTTGTCTGGAAGATTTGTTTGGTTGGATATCTTGTGGATCTCAGGATTTTCTTGGAGAAGCTTTTGGGGATTTACTTTCTACAGGTAAAAGGGTTACATCCTTCAGGCAACTAATTTATACAGGTATTTTTCTTGCAATTATTGTTGAATTTGTTTCTTTAAAATGCTGGAGAAAATTTTAGTATCCTTATTTCTTGTACTTTATTCTCTGGAAATATATAAAATTTTAGGATTCCTGTTGAAAGAAGAGTTGATAATTTTATTGTAAAATAAATTGGTATTTTGATTAAATTCTTTGTTATTTTCTGTTTGAAAACCCTATTTTTTTTTAATAAAATAAACACAGGAATTTTCCAGAAATTATTCTAGAAAACTCTTTGAAAAGTATTTATTTATTAACAAAGATTTATTTATCGGTGGAAAACTTTTGTATATATGTATATTCATATAATGCCAAAGATTTAAATGATTATTTGTGAAAACATATAAAACAAACTTCAAAACTCGAATATGTTATTTCGCCCAAAAATTGTCGTACGGAATTTATATGAAAATCTGTTTAAATCGAAATAACATATTCGCAGGTTATTCATTAAATTTTTCATTGGGAATATACATGTTAAATTGGCTTTTGTTTCTTTAAATTTTTACTAAATTTTGTTGGGGGCTGCGGGGGCTACCCCCACAGCCGCCCCCGTATGGGGCGATGGCTGTGGAGGCAGCCGACGCTGCCCTCACAGGCAGCGGCAGCTGCCACACAGCCGCTTCCCCACATGGGGAAGGCTGTCGGCCGAGGTTAAGGCCACGGCTGTGTTAAGCAGCGGCGACTGTGTAAACATTTTTCAGTGTTAAAATCCGCGGATAGAATTTCCGCGAGTAAGATCTTCGATTAGGGTTTTAAACAATTTAAAATAATATATATATATAGATATGTATATATATATATATGTATATATATATATATGTATGTATATATATATATATATATGTGTGTATATATATTATTGAATTATAATATTGAATTATATTATTGAATTATTAATATTAAAAAAAAATAATATAATAAATTAAAAATTTAGATCGCAAGTTAAATAGAAAATGGAGGTCATTGAACTGTGAAGTTGTGAAAATAAAAGCCAGAATTAAATTATATTGATTTTGTTGTGTGATTATAATCTTTTGCATATTTCTTGAAAGAATGGAATTAATAAATCTTTTAATTAAGTTGATTTTGAAAATATATGTTGAATTTTAAGGAATGCTTATGGATTTAGTGTATCCAAACAATAGAAAATTTATTCTTCTTGGTTTGTTTCATACGTGTTTCTTTTGGGGAAAAATTGGGAATGTTTATATTGTAATTTTCTATTTTAAAGTCTTCCAGACTAATTTTTGAGAGTGGGATTTTGGGAATATTAAGTTGAGTTCTTTTGAAAATCAAGATTGTGTATATGGTTTTGTTTAGAGGTTGACATCTGTTTATGAACATTGAAAGTTGTTCCTTATAATGTGATTGGTCTTTTATTGATATGGGTTAGATGTTTACCTTGTAAACCATAGTCTTGAAAACGTAGTTTTCCCATGTTATGTTTAGGGGAGTGGCTAGTTGTAAGGGCCGACACACAAAGTGGTGTCAGGGTAACTTACAATTAGTTAAGTAAGTCAGTGAAAATTAAAGAACACAGTAGATAGATCTAAAACATTTAACAAGTTATGTATGCCTCTCTTATGACTCTTGAGCTTCTGTAGTCATGAGTATAAGATGAGAAGGCCTGGAATGGCAAAATCGGTGTCTCGTTTCCTTAAGAGACATTCGATTTCCGCAACAGTATGCAATAGGGGCCGGGTTTCGTAAGAGGTTACTAGGGTAACCCAAGGATTGGGGGCTGGGACCTAGGAAGAAACACCAGGGTAACCATTGCTACGTTGTGATGACACTCCACCTAGAATAATAGTTAAACTTTGTGTTGTGTTTCTATCAATCGTCAAAATCTGGAAGCAATGTAACCAATAGTTTGTATGTACTAGTGTCTAGGGTTAGTAGATTTGGTCTAAGTAGCTTTATTACTATCTCCTAGCATGGGGGGTGGACCTACGGGTACCACATGGTTGGGTGGAACGTGCACCTTACTCCGTTGGGTCCCCAGTTTGTTCATTGCATTGATAGCTTCATGGATGGAGAGCTCGCACATGGACTTCGTTTATACTTTCATCATTGTATATTGTAACTTGTAATTGAAAACAACCCTCAAATGTATAAGAGGTGATTATTTGTAAAATTGTAATTTTTATTTGAACTACCTCATCAGATGGATGAGCAATGTAATATCTTATCAATGCAATGTATGGAAAAATGTTTGTACTTCATTATATCTTGAATGGAAAATTTATCTTTATGCAATGTTTATTTTATGTTATGAATTGTTAAGTGCAATGCGAAATACTTAAGTCGCTTAAGGAAAACTCAAAGTAGTGTAACGCCGTTTAACCTAAGAATGTATGCAATTAATTAACTTATAATTAAACTTTAAAAAAAAAAATTATTACTCCTTTATAACACAATTGCAACGTTCTTAGGTTATTAAGATGGGGCATTATAGATTGGTATCAGAGCCGGGTTACAAACACTGGACGCTCTGGGTAATCTAGAGCCCATTAGGTTGACCTAGTACGTAGTGTCGCAACTGATAATCTTGGTTGAACAGTATCTAAGACTCATAATTGTTATGTGTTGGAACATGCCTAGGCGAGGAGGAAGAGGTCGTGGTAGAGGTAGAGGTGGAGGCCGTGGGCCAATCCCTTAGGTTACTCCCCCTCCTAGCCCTCACCATAGTGACCAAGCAGAACAGATGGGTCAGAGAATTGAGGGACAGAATCCCGAACAGTCAGCAGTAGAGGGCTCTCAGATACGTCCACTTTTAGAGGAGGTCCTAGCTCGTCTTGGACCTAGACAGGTAGATGAGTAGGAGGTTGTGAGAGAGACGGATAGATCCCCTAGGAGAGTAGAGGACACAGCACATCAGGATGCTATTATTGCCGGTCACATGAGGGATTTACTGAGAGCACGTCCTCCTACCTTTGATGGTTCAGGAGGAGGATTAGAGGCAGAGACTTGGCTACTGGATTTGGGTAGATGCTTTGCCATGCACCCTTACGGTAGCAATACCCGTGCCAGATGCGCTATTATGCACTTGAGAGGATTCGCCTCTACATGGTGGCGTCTAGAGGAGTAGAAGCTCCATATAGATATTGGTTCTGTATCTTGGGAGATGTTTCTCGAGAGGTTCAGAGCTCGGTTCCTTTCGGAACACTGGAGGCAGCGTAGGGCTGATGAGTTCCACGATCTACGCCAATTAGCTCTTTCTGTAGAGCAATACGAATGTAGGTTCTATGAACTCAAGCAGTATGCTGGTATTGGCGATGATGAGCCTATGCTAGTACAACATTTTATCAGGGGCTTGAACGCCCGTATCAGTGGTGGTGTCCGAGTCTTTGAGCCAAAGACTATGGAAGTCGCAGTGGAGAAGGCTCGCATAGTTGAGGAGAACCTTATTATGGCTTTAGGTGGGCACACAGGAGTGCAGATTGGGAGTGCTCCTGCAGCAGGTTTTAGTCCATGGGGTGGACAGGCACAGACAGGTGGTTCTTCCAAGAACCAACAGACACCCACAAAGGGTGGGCAGCAACAAAGAACACCTCAAAAGAACAATAACCCTCAACCACAACAAAAAAATAGTCCTCAATCAGGAAAGGGTCGCAACTGGTGGCGCAACAGGCGCAATAGGCACGATCAACCTGCACAGAGTGCTCAGTCTACCGTCAATAGGGGTAGTTTTCAGCAGTCCAATGCACCTTCGGGTGGCAGAGGATTTGGTAGAGGCACAAGCATAGGTTGTTATTCATGTGGGCAGCAGGGACACATAGCTAGGCAGTGTCCGATGAGAGGTCCTACTAGTTATGGGTTTCGACCTGCAGCTTCAGAGCACAGTGGGAGATGCAGGAAGAGCACATACAGTATATGCAGCAGTTAATGACCGCCAAGCCGATCACCAGAATACGGTGGTCGAGACTTTAGGTAAGTTACATGGTGTTAATGTGTCTATACTTTTTGATTCTAGAGCCACTGACTCCTTTATTTCACCGACCATTGTTGACCGTTGTGGTCTAGTGGCGGAAAAACAAGGTGGTAAATGGCAAGTTGAATTTGCCTCAGGGGTGAAAGTAGCAGTAGATAACTTAGTACATAATTGTGAACTTAAAATAGGTACTTTAACTACCTTAGTAGATTTATATGTTACACCCTTAGGATCATACGACATAGTACTAGGTATGGATTGGTTAGCATCTTATCATGCTGTAATTGACTGTCGACTTAAGACAGTTAGCTGCATTGATGATTTAGGTGCAAAAGTGGAAATCGTAGGTATTCATAGACCTATCTCTTTGTGGATGATATCTGCTATGCAATTAAAGAGATGTCTTTGTCAGGGATGTCAACGGTTTGCAACAACAGTTACCGATTTAGATGAGGGTGAGAGTCGAGAGGTATCTCTTGATGATCATCCTATTCTTAGGGAATTCGCGGATGTGTTTCCCGATGACATTCCTGGAATGCCACCGAAAAGGGATATTGACTTTAGAGTTGACCTAATTCCTGGACCTGAGCCTATATCTAGAGCTCCTTATAGAATGACGACTCAGGAGTTGGAGGAACTTCGTATTTAGTTACAAAAACTTTTAGAAAAGGGTTTTATTCATCCAAGTGTTTCCCCTTGGGGAGCACCTATCATCTTCGTAAAGAAGGACAGATCTCTTAGGCTGTGCATTGACTACCGTCAATTAAACAAGGTTACGATTAAGAACCGTTATCCTTTGCCTAGAATTGATGATCTTTTTGATCAAGTTAAGGGAGCTAATGTGTTCTCCAAAATCAATTTGAAATCTGGTTATCATCTATTGCGTATAGCTGAAGCAGATATTCATAAAACTGCTTTTCGAACTCGTTATGGGCACTACGAATTCACAGTAGTACCCTTTGGGTTAACGAACGCACCATCGGTATTCATGAGTTTAATGAATGGTGTATTTCGTACATACCTCGATCGCTTTTTCCTGGTATTTTTCGATGACATTTTAGTCTATACGAGGAACATGAAGGAACATGAAGAACACTTGAGACAGGTGTTGCAATGCTTAAGAGAAAATCAATTGTATGCAAACCTGAAGAAGTGTGACTTCTTTCAACCTAAAATTAAATACCTTGGACATGTGATATTTAGAAAAGGTATTGTTGTGGATCCTTCAAAAATCCAAGCTATTGTAGACTGGCCCGCACCTACTAATGTAGGTGAAGTTCGTAGTTTTATGGGACTAGCTGGCTATTATAGATGTTTTGTAGAGGGATTTTCTAGGATAGGTCATCCTATTACTTCTCTTCAGAGGAAAGGGAAGAGTTTGTTTGGACAGAACAATGTCAGTTAGCTTTTCAAAATCTTAAAGAAAAGCTAACTAATGCACCTATACTTATTGTTCCTGATCCTACTAAGGATTTCATAGTTTCTACGGATGCATCCTTAGAGGGTTTGGGAGCAGTCTTGATGCAAGATGGGCGTGTGCTTGCTTATGAGTCTCGCAAACTCAAGGACCACGAATTAAACTATCCTACTCATGACCTAGAACTAGCGGCAGTAGTGCATGCATTAGTTCGATGGAGGCATTTCTTATTAGGTCATCGCTTTGAACTTCATACTGATCACCGTAGTTTGCAATATATTTTTACGCAACCTAACTTAAATGCAAGGCAAAGACGGTGGATGGAGTTCTTGTGTGAGTACGATTTTGAAGTAAAATACGTTCAAGGCAAAGAGAACGTAGTGGCCGACGCTCTTAGCTGACGTCGACATGAGATCTCTGCTACTACTCTTGAAGTAGATTTGAGAGGTCAAATAGTAGCTGCACTTCCTACTGATAGATTATATCAGGAAGTAAAGTCGGAGATTGAATCGGGTAGACCTTTAGAAGGTCGATTTGAAGGTTATGTCCTAGAATCGAATGGTATATTACGACATTTAGGTCGCATTTATGTACCTCATGTAGAGAGTCTTCGTACATTAATCATGACTGAAGCTCATAAAGCTCCGTATTCAGCTCATCCAGGTGTCAAGAAAATGCATGCCGATCTTAGGCAATTGTATTTCTGGCCTAGTATGAAATGTGATATTGCTGACTACGTATCGAGATGTCTTGAATGCCAGCGAGTTAAAGCTGAGCATCATCATCCTGCTGGATTATTGCAGCCACATCTCATTCCCGAATGGAAATGGGATATTATATCTATTGATTTTATTGTAGGGTTACCTACGTCATCACGTCGACATGATGCCATTATGGTATCTGTTGACCGTTTGACTAAAGTAGCTCACTTTTCACCTGTACGTTCATCTTATAATGCTTCATCCGTAACTAGGATATTCATGGAGGATATCGTTAGATTACATGGGATTCCTCGTAGGATTATATCAGATAGAGATCATGTATTTACTTCAGCCTTATGGACATCATTACAACGTGCTTTAGGAACGCAGTTGAACTTTAGTTCAGCCTATCATCCTCAAACTGATGGTCAAACTGAAAGAGTTAACCAAATATTAGAGGATATGCTTAGGATGTACGTAATGGACCAACAATCACGTTGGGAGGATTACTTGTATTTAGTAGAATTTGCTTATAACAACGGATATCAGAGTTCCATAGGTATGCCACCATATCAGGCATTATACGGTCGTCCTTGTCGCACTCCACTTAGTTGGGATCGACTTGAGGATAGAGTATTACTTGGACTTGAGATGCTTCGTGATATGGAGCAACAGGTTGATCGTATTAGAGAGCATTTGATTGCAGCTCAGGATAGGCAAAAGAAATATGCCGATGCGCATAGGATGGATCGACAGTTCGTTGTTGGTGATAGAGTGTTTCTTCGAGTGCGACCGCGAAAGAGTCCAATCCGTTATGGAAAAGGCTCTAAGCTTGCACCTCGATTCGTTGGACCATTCGAAATCTTAGAGAGAATTGGTCCCGTGGCATATCGACTCGCCTTACCACCCAGTTTGTCTCGTATTCATGATGTTTTTCATGTATTAGTACTTAGACCATATCATCCCGACATATCTCATGTACTTGATTGGAATGCGTTACAGGTAGAGGACGGGCAGCTGGCTTTGGAGCCCATGGCCATTCTTCAGCACCGGACGCTCGGTCTCAGGGGTCGAGACGTTGATCAGGTGAGGGTCCAATGGGATCCTAGCTATGAGGCTTCAGCTACCGGGGAGGATGCGACACGCATGAGGGAACTTTATCCCTATCTGTTCGCAGGCTTTCAGGAGCAAGCCTGATCCTAGGGGGCGAGGATGTAGTACCCTTCCATTTATGCTTATGATTTTTGTTGATACTTTCTCATACTGTTAGACTTATGTTGTTTTGTTGGATACTTTGATCGCTGGTTTTGAGCGATTGTGGATTATTCTGTGACATGATGATACTTTGTGTGATGTTTATTGATTTCAGACATGTTATGATTTAGCGTAGATGTTTACTTTCAGTTGTTTATTGCTATGCACATGCTTATGATGGACTAACAACATGCATTGAGTCAGTTTTCTGTGAGTGTATTGGTGTGGAGAACAAAATCGCATCACTCGCTTGCGAGTTCCCTGCGATATCTGTGATTTTCTCCGCACGGTGTGCCTATTTAATGTTTTATATATATATACATGCATGCACATTATTTGCTTGGTTGCAGGATTTGCAGGTACATGACACCGACTCCACCTGTGTAATCAGGTCTGAGCGTGTCAAGACTCAACGGAAATGTTGAATGGGAGATAGTAGTTAGGTTTATCCTAGCCTAGTTTACAACTCTGGTCATAGTACTTAGTCAGTTTTCAGTTGTGAGTCGTAGGTTGTAATGTGTTTTTGTTGGTTAAATCATTTTGAAAGGTAAATTTGCTTATGTTTTAATGTTAGTTATTGTGTTTTATTATTGTTATTTAATTAATATTTAAATATGATTGAAATTTATTTACTTGATTATTTAATACATTAGTTAGTTTATTTAGTTAAATAGTTGGTCTTAAAAGGATTTAACTATTTTAATTAAATGAATAAATAAATAAAATTAAATTATTAAGTGCATAAATTATATTGTATTTGAATGAATTAGAAAATTAGAAAATAAAAATTAAATAAATTGCATGTGATTTGAAAGAAAATTGATTTGCAAATTTTAAATTTAATAAATTAATTTAATTACATGCAAAATTGAAATGGCAAAATTTTCCGAGAAGTGGAGAAGATATTTTCTCAACAACTTCTCGACATGTGTGTGAGTGCCATTATTGCAAAAGGTTGTTAAAAAAATTTCACGGAGGTTATTGAGGATCTGGGATTTTGCACGGGGTTATTGAATTGCCTTGGGGAAATTTTTTGGGCACTGGCAAAAAAAAATAATTCTTTACTGTGTTAAAAATCCAATTTTTCTTAGAGGATTTGTTTTTTCCTCTGAGGTTGTATATTTGTGGAAGATTTCTTGTCTGGAAGATTTGTTTGGTTGGATATCTTATGGATCTCGGGATTTTCTTGGAGAAGCTTTTGGGGATTTACTTTCTACAGGCAAAAGGGTTACATCCTTCAGGCAGCTAATTTATACAGGTATTTTTCTTGCAATTATTGTTGAATTTGTTTCTTTAAAATGCTGGAGAAAATTTTAGTATCCTTATTTCTTGTACTTTATTCTCTGGAAATATATAAAATTTTAGGATTCCTGTTGAAAGAAGAGTTGATAATTTTATTGTGAAATTGTTGTGTTGATTGAAAATTTCATTGTAAAATAAATTGGTATTTGGATTAAATTCTCTGTTATTTTCTATTTGAAAACCATTTTTTTTTTAATAAAATAAACACAGGAATTTTCCAGAAATTATTCTAGAAAACTCTTTGAAAAGTATTTATTTATTAATAGTATTTATTTACTGTGAAAACTTTTGTATATGTATATTCATATACGCCAGTATTTAAATGATTATTTGTGAAAAAATATAAAACAAACTTCAAAACTCATATATGTTATTCTGCCCAAAAATTGTCGTACGAAATTTATATGAAAATCCGTTTAAATCGAAATAACATATTCGCAGGTTATTCATTAAATTTTCATTGGGAATATACATGTTTAAATTGTTTTTGTTTTAAATTTTTTACTAAATTTTGTTGGGGGCCGCGTGGGCTACCCCCACAGCCACCCCTGTATGGGGCGACGGCTGTGGAGGCAGCCGACGCTGCCCTCACAGGTAGCGGCGACTACCACATAGCCGCTTCCCCACATGGGGAAGGCTGTCGGCTGAGGTTAAGGCCACGACTGTGTTAAGAAGTGGCGACTGTGTAAACATTTTTCAGTGTTAAAATCCGCGGATAGAATTTCCGCGAGTAAGATCTTCGATTAGGGTTTTAAACAATTTAAAATAATATATATATACATACATATATATATATGTATATATATATGTGTATATATATTATTGAATTATAATATTGAATTATATTATTGAATTATTATTATTAAAAAAATAATATAATAAATTAAAAATTTAGATTGGCAAGTTAAATAGAAAATTTGGAGGTCATTGAACTATGAAGTTGTGAAAATAAAAGCCAAAATTAAATTATATTGATTTTGTTGTGTGATTATAATCTTTTGCATATTTCTTGAAAGAATGGAATTAATAAATCTTTTAATTAAGTTGATTTTGAAAATATATGTTGAATTTTAATGAATGCTTATGGATTTAGTGTATCCAAACAATAGAAAATTTATTCTTCTTGGTTTGTTTCATACGTGTTTCTTTTGGGGAAAAATTGGGAATGTTTATATTGTAATTTTCTATTTTAAAGTCTTCCAGACTAATTTTTGAGAGTGGGATTTTGGGAATATTAAGTTGAGTTCTTTTGAAAATCAAGATTGTGTATATGGTTTTGTTTTGAGGTTGACATCTGTTTATGAACATTGAAAGTTGTTCCTTATAATGTGATTGGTCTTTTATTGATATGGGTTAGATGTTTACCTTGTAAACCATAGTCTTGAAAACGTAGTTTTCCCATGTTATGTTTAGGGGAGTGGCTAGTTGTAAGGGCCGACACACAAAGTGGTGTCAGGGTAACTTACAATTAGTTAAGTAAGTCAGTAAAAACTAAAGAACACAGTAGATAGATCTAAAACATTTAACAAGTTATGTATGCCTCTCTTATGACTCTTGAGCTTCTGTAGTTATAAGTATAAGATGAGAAGGCCTGGAATGGAAAAATCGGTGTCTCGTTTCCTTAAGAGACATTCGATTTCCGCAACAGTATGCAATAGGGGCCGGGTTTCGTAAGAGGTTACCAGGGTAACCCAAGGATTGGGGGCCGGGACCTAGGAAGAAACACCAGGGTAACCATTGCTACGTTGTGATGACACTCCACCTAGAATAACAGTTAAACTTTGTGTTGTGTTTCTATCAATCGTCAAAATGTGGAAGCAATGTAACCAATAGTTTGTATGTACTAGTGTCTAGGGTTAGTAGATTTGGTCTAGGTAGCCTTATTACTATCTCCTAGCATGGGGGGTGGACCTACGGGTACCACATGGTTGGGTGGAATGTGCACCTTACTCCGTTGGGTCCCCAGTTTGTTCGTTGCATTGAGAGCTTCATGGATGGAGAGCTCGCACATGGACTTCGTTTATACTTTCATCATTGTATATTGTAACTTGTAATTGAAAACAACCCTCAAATGTATAAGAGGTGATTATTTGTAAAATTGTAATTATTATTTGAACTACCTCATCAGATGGATGAGCAATGTAATATCTTATCAATGCAATGTATGGAAAAATGTTTGTACTTCATTATATCTTGAATGGAAAATTTATCTTTATGCAATGTTTATTTTATGTTATGAATTGTTAAGTGCAATGCGAAATACTTAAGTCGCTTAAGGAAAACTCAAAGTAGTGTAACACCGTTTAACCTAAGAATGTATGCAATTAATTAACTTATAATTAAACTTTAAAAAAAAAAAATTATTACTCCTTTATAACACAATTGCAACGTTCTTAGGTTATTAAGACGGGGCATTACATAACCATTCAAATCCTAGTGACCATTGGTCTTCTAAACCTTCCCTTTTACAACTTTTTTCAAATTTGCATTTTTGGACAAACAACTTTTCAATATTTTCCACCTTTTGAAATCTAAATAACCTAAACACCTATTGAACACATAAACATGAACCCATACATTAATAGATGGTCTCATTAACAATATTTTAGTGCATATTGTCCAATATCCTAAATCCTACTCTTCAATAACCTGAATTGACAAGAATATTTCAATGGTGCCCTTGCACCACAATGGATAAGAAACCTCTTGGAATTAAGGTCAATATTTTGATTTGTGCATGGGTCAGTGAATAGTGATCAGAAATAATATTTTGTAATTTTTTCATCTTATACTTCTTTATATGATAATTTATTTGCATCGAAATTCCTCCATGCCTGCCTCCTATCTGCCCAACCACTTAATTGTTTGTTGATTGCATCTACATTTATTAACATGTATTGAAGTGAACTTGAAAGTGTTATTCTTTCCATGATTGAACTTACACTACATAATCATTCAACCTCATGATTAACTCTTCAATCTATTTTTTGTTGTTTTCAATTACCCCCATTAAATTTTGTTGAGTACTAGGAGGATGTTGAGGAATTGGTAGAGGAGTTTGATGTTGTGGTTGTTGAGGATATTGTTCATGTTCTTGTTGTTGTGGTTGTTGTTGATTTTGAGGAGGGTTTTGAGGCTGATTAACATCTCCTAAAAATTAAAGAAATGAATATAAAAAACAACCTAAAATTACCTATTTAACAACAAATTCACAAAAAAATAAACAATGTTTACTTGTTTGACCTCCCCTCGACGTGGTGGCATCCTAGCGACAAAATAGAAAAAAATCAATGAAAAAACTGCAACTTTTGATCCTTCCAAAATGTGAGTGCACAATTGTAGGGTTGATGGCCGCAGAAAAGAAAAAAACACAATAAAAATTAAATGATGTGATTTTCATTTTTTATTTATTTTAATAAGCTATAACATGCTTGCGTTATAACGTGAGCACATTATAGGCTTGATGTGACCAAGCCTTAGGCTAGGTCACACCAAGCCATAATGTGAGTGTGTTAAAAGGCGAACACATTATAACATGCTTGTGTTATAGCATTCCAATTTTTTTTAAAAAAAATTGGCCACTTTTTGGCCCCCCAAATTTTTACACCTTCCCACCATTGTTGAAAAAGATCGACACTCGGGTGAATTTTGTAGATTATCTTACCAAACTTGTGAGCATATAAAATTTAATTTGTTGTAGGGATACCATGGGTCTTGTTTTCTATGCCCAATTGATTCCATGATGGTGTGATTCTCCTAACTCTTGTGTTATCATGGTTTTTAAACCTCCTTAAAAGTCCTTTTATTCTTAAAAACCAATAATTTTTGTTGTCATTCTTTGAAGTGGTTTTCGAAACCCATTTGGGTTCTAAAACAGTTGTCAAAACCATGGGCTATCCTACCATTCTAATGTTTTAAGCTTACCAATTCTTGTTTCATCGATTCTTTGATAAGTTTCTAAAAAAATTTTGGGACTCGAGAAGGTTTTCACATCTTGGTCAAATGTTGACATTAAATGAAATAAATTGAGTACTTGAGAAAATCTAGTTAATTGTAAGAGTTTTGGAGGTTTATAGGTTCTAAAACCTATGTCACGATCCGATAAGGTTTCAAAAGCCTCGTTTATATATGACCAAACACTCCTCCAGAAAAATCAAATATTTGATTTAAAAAATGTGTTTTCAAAGGTCTTGAACAATATAAAGGGAAAATAGTCATTTCATAATGTTATCAAGGTTTTGATACCTAGGTCATTAGGACCTAATAGGGTTTTTGAAACCCACAAATTCTCTGATAAGCTTTCACAGCCATTCCTTTCTTGAAATTCAAAAAGTTTCAAAAAGAAATATAGGACGATAAAGATCTCACATGCCAAATTTTATGTGCACCATTAATACTTACCTACCACTCCTAAACATTAATTGTAGGTACTTAAATATATATTTTTAGGGAAAATAATTCATTTTAGCAATTATTGAGAAGTGAATTTGTATGCTAAAGAAGAACAAAAATTATGAAAGACCTATGAGTAGTGGGGTTGCAGTATTCAAATTTTAACATAGAGGAACAATGAATTTATTCTTGGCCTAACATATTATAAGGTAGATCAAAGAGAATTCTCACAAATTTTGGAATTGAGTGTCAATTAACAACCAATATAATCTAGTTGAATCATCTAATAAGCACAAATTGTGACAATACTTGTTCAAATTGAATTCACCATGACATTTAAGTACTTGATTTATGAAAATTTGTCTGGTCTTATGATTATATTGCAAGAAATTGGGGACACTAAACTAGGGCATATAAATTTGGATAAATTTTGGAAAAGAGTTGGGAATGAAGATAGATTGCAAGCCACAACCATACTAGTGGTAGTGCAATGTACATGCTTAGTCATATAATGCATTAACCACTATGAATCTAATACAAGATAAATCTAGACGAGTGATAACAAATTGGTTGTTAAAATAAATATGAATACTTTTTCCTCATGCCTACAATTTCTTGAAAGAGAAGTGTACGTAGAATTCAATTTCATTCTTTCTCATCAGTACTTTTAGGGAATGAAAGGAAAATACAAAAGTTTCATAGCTTAGAAAATGTTTTCGACATTAAATAAAGGAAATTCTGAATTGCCTAAAAATTTGCACGACCAATTCCACAAATGGAATTTTTGATATAATCATTCTTTTGCATAGACTAATAGGTAATGAAAGGGATCATGATTTTGAATAAGATCTATATTTCTTTATACAAATAATTATCCATGGTGAGAAATATCTTGAATGGGCTCATCTCATCTCTGATCAAATGCATTCTATGAATTTTCAGTTCCCTCTCAATAAGTCATTCTATATGACTTCCTACTTGTTCTATTCTATCATATGTATTAGAACTTGGCTAGGTTTGAGACCAATTAAGGTTCATGATGAAGATTTTCAAATATATGATTATTATAATCAACTCCACTTGGAAAGGAGCTTCAAGAATTTGAGAAGTGTGAATGATGTTTTCACTGTGTGAATGGTAAAAAGATATCCAAGAGGATATAGGTCCAAGGATTTCTCCAAAAGTCATCCAATTGATTGAAACTTATGGTAGCCATTCCATATAGTTTCAAAGATTTACTTACATCAAAGTTTGGGGTTTTGATGGAATCCCTTAAAAGTTACCTAAATATGTAAATGAAAAATTTATTTGCATTGAAGTATGAAAAAAAATATCAAAAGTAAATAAAAGGTAGCGAGAGAGGAACAAGGAAGGAATTAAATTCCCTATTTTCCTTGGATACTTCTCTTGCAAACCAATGTCAGATACCATTAATATTGAAAGAGATTTAATGAAATATAAAATCCAATTTTATGAAAGGATATTCCCCTTTGGAAGTAAATATTTTGTAAAAGATAATCTATAACTAGGGATAGGTTTTTATCATATCCGAAAACTAGAGGATTATTAGGTAGATTGCATAGATGAGTATGAGGTTCAGAGGAGAAGTTGGGCAATATTGTATTGAAGGAAAATTATAACATTCAAATTAAATTGGGATATCCAAGGTATAGAAGATGATGAATATGATCTACTGGACCTATTTTTATCAATCATGTGCAAACATAGCCAATTGTGTTAATGAATTAGAGTATTAAGGAAGTGAAAAGTAT